>CM076573.1:28127960-28445674 GCA_034641835.2 Pinus albicaulis
ACAACACTTCTGGGTGTCTATCTTTTTATTGTTCCTCTCAAGGAACAGCTGTTGTTCCTCTTAAGGAACAATAGTCGTTCCTCTTAAAGGAACAACATTTCCACCGATTGTTTTTGCTGTTTTTTTTAAAAGGAACAACATTTCCGCCGATTTTTTTTGTTGTTCCTTTCAAAAGGAACAACCCCTTCACCATTTTTTTCACTTTCTGTCGTTCCTTCTAAGGAACAACAGTTTCGATTTGGAATGTTTTTAGGCTGTTCTGTCGAAGGATCGGCATTTTATTTTGTGCTTGTTTTAGCTGTTGTTCCGCTTAAGGAACAACTGTGTTTCCTCTTAAGGAAAAACAATTTTGCGTGTATCTTTTTTCTTTTATTTGTTGTTCCTCTTAAAGGAACTGTAGTTTTGTGTGCAGATGTTCTTTTTGTTGTTCCTCTTAAGGAACAACACTTTTTGAGTGCATTTTTATTTTTGTTGTTTCTCTTATAGAACATCATTTTGAGAATTTTTGTGAATTCTTCATGATCCTTTTAAGGAAAACATACAAATTTATGCAAGGAAACAAAAATTAGAGGTTACTAGAATCAGCAAATCAAGGAAAAATTGTAATTTTTAAAGAAATTGCTTTGTATTGATAAGAAAAAAGGAAAGGACACAACTATCTATATCACTTTGTTGTCTTTATCTTCACTAAAACTAATTTGATTGATTATTTTTATCATGTTGGTTCTTCCCTAATCCTCATAACTCTCTTTGACTTTTATTATTGAATAAGAATAAGGGCATATTTTCCTCTGTTGAGATGTTCAGACTTCTTCCACCATCCCTACTCTTAAGGAGTGTTAAGCCATCCTCTATATATAAATAGGAAAGTGCTATATAAAATAAAAATAAAAAAATAACTATATGATTACTAACAATTTTGTGATTTGTCAGATGGAGGATAGGGGGTCTCATCAAGAGCCAGCCTACCATGATCATAAGGAAGCAGTGAAGTGGCATTCCCACTATGGCCACCACACCAGGGATGTGATCCAATGGGCACATCAGAAAAATAAAAAGTCCTTGGAACAGGAGGTCTCATCACGAGCTGGCCTGCCCACCTTTCACTCCTTCCTGGTGAATGGCATGGTGATTCATCTGGTTACCAAGCCAGCACAATGGCCTCCATCCTGACATTACAAAGCACTTTCCTAGGCATAGATAAGGGATTATGGTTCCAAGGGTGAAAAAGCAACTTTGTCAAGGTTATAAACACCTATGGGCAACAGAGCTCTGCTGATGGTATTGGAGTCATATTTTTCACAAATCAATAGTAATTATAAACTCTTTTCTTATATCTTTATCTTGATTTCAAATGAGATTATGCTCCTAGACCCTTTTTTTGAACCTCTTACACATGAAATATTGTTTATAAATCAATCATAATGGTTCAAAGTGAATAATGACCGCATAAGAACTTTTATTTACATCAGCTGTCCTTTTCCCTATTTTCGCATCATTTCATAGCATTTCCATATTTATTCATGATTTTCATAATATGCCTCGATTTCAGTAATTCAATACTTTTTGTGATCATTTCATGAATACACATGCCTTTCTATACTGTACCAGTTCGCTGCTTCTCCATTGCCGATCGAGGATGACCTATCATATTTCAAGGGGGTGCGGGTGACTTTCGGAATACGCCTGCATACGGGTCAATTCCTTATTTTCATCAGATCTCGGAAATGGCAAGTTTAACCGTATTGATATTTTCCGATATGCACGGGTTGTTGTTCCATTTCCATTTCTGTGTTTTGTTGTGAAAAATGAACAATGTGCAGGGCTTAGATGAAATGGGAGGGTGAGCAGTACATAAAAAACCACAAGTACTAACATTTTCCGACGCTGCAAGAGAAATTTTGGAAAGAGTAGGATGGATTGCCAACCTTACACGACTGCAGCAGCCCCATGAAACTATGGCCATTGAATTTTTGCAAAACTTGCAGGAGGATCATTCCATAGTAAGAGGAAGGCGAATAAAAGTAATAGATGCAGTAATTGCTGAGGTATCTGGTCTACCAGCAGTTGGAACCATATGGATCTATAAAAAATTGAGACTGTAAGAGGCCATGACCATCTTTCGAGACGAAGGACAAAACCTAACTATCAAAGGAAAAGGAGTCCAGCCGGAAACTCTGGGAGAACCATGGGCAAAATTGGCGAGAGTAGTGAAATGATACATTACATGCGATGGGAGAAAGGATGTGGTAAGACCATGCCACCTCAAATTATTAGCAGTAATAAAACAGAAATGTGTTGTAAATTTGCCTACATATTTAAATTTTTTACTGCATGACACTGCTCAGAGCATAAGGAAATCCCGTCATACAGGAACGGTAGTAAGCCACCATTTTTTAATTCGATTAATAGTTAGCCACAGTCTTTCTCAGTAGCAGACTAGTTGGGAAGAATTGGTATTTTCAATAGACGGGGGAATAGCCTTACCTGCCCTGAAACGAAAAAGAATCACCAGCACAACAAAAATACCTCTAAAACGCAGACAGTCCTCGATATTAAGAAGAAGCAGGGGAATGTTGGGAAGCCTCCAAAGTAGCAACAACAAACCCTTAGAATTACCTAGTTCTGGAGATGAGCAACCCTTGCAACTTGAAGGAGGATAAAATCAGGAAGAGGAAGAAATTAAGCATAGCAGTGAAGAAGAAAGGGAGGAAGCAGAACCTCCCGTAACCTCCAGCGCAAGTCCAACATAGATTCCATTGCAGGAGGATGAATTGGCCCAAATTTTGGCCAATATGTGTGAGTATATGCAACCCTAGAGTCCGCTCAACCTCAATATTGAGGTAGAACAATTACGGGAAAATTCTGTCCACAACAAGGATACATCCCAGGAAATGCATGATGAGGAGGAGGCAGAAGCAGAAGCCCCTCAGGAAATAACAGATCAAACTAGGGTTTCCTCCCCTGAGGAACCTAGTTAGGATAATACGAACACTAAAGAAGTATTCCAAATGGAGAATATGGAAACAAGCCAAGGCGAAGGCACGATCCCAGAAGAACAAAACCTAGCTGAGCAGCCAAGTCCAGAAAAGGTAACAATTGTTCCTCCCAAGAACAAGAAGAAGACAAATGAACTTAAGAGGCTGCGGAGGGAACAACAAAAGCTGCTAAAATTAGTAAAATGACTCAGACAGAAGACAAGGGTTCTGAAAAGGGGGGAAATCTCTAAAAGAACCCCGAAAATGGGGGATGCAGCCATCCAAACAGAACCCCATAATACAAGGGCCATGGAGACTCAAACCGAGCCCATATTCATTCAAGATAGTAAGGAACAACAAGCAGTTGTTACAGATGCAGTTGCCCAAACCGAAAATGCACAAGTCTGTAATAAATATGTTCAGACTGAGACACTATCCTCTAGCAGTATGGCCAACTAGACATTTTGCAATAAAGAGACACAGACTGTAGGAACTCGATATTGTAATAAGAAAACCCAGGTAGATCTTCAAACCAAAAATGTTTTGTTGAACAACGACCCTGGTGTAGCAAAACTCCGAGAGGATTTGGCACAAGCTCAGCAGGCTAGAGAAAAGCTCGAATATGAGATTGTTTTTAAGAAGAAATACTAAGAGTTACAACAGTAATTAAGGAACATCAATGCATCAGAGGTAGAAGCCTTCGAAAAATGTCGGAAGGCCGAAGAAAAAGTTGAATAGGTAAGGAATAGACTACAAACAGTCAGGAATCAAATGGATTCTCTCTGTTCTCTATATACATATGTTCTAGCATGTAGGTCCCCTGCCAAAAATTATGCTTTGTTTTTGTTAGAAAGATATTTACAGTTAAAAATTAAAGTTGTTAAGGCAGGAAAACCTATAAAATTAAAAACTGTTGATGATTTTATAAACTGCTGCAAACTCTATGGAATAAAATTTCAGCTCTTACTCTGTGAATTTTATTTGCACAATTTTATATTGGAAGAGGAAATGGAGATGAATCCCAGTCCTTTTGTGGGTGATGTCCAATATCAAGCATTCATTTCATTTGTTGTTAACTAGTTAAAATGGCTCAAGGCCTATAACAATTTTTAGAGACAAGAAAATGGGTTAGACCTTTGGGTTAGGGGTGAACTGAGACACCCATTACAACTATGGGCTAGGCATAAAAGCTTAATCACAAAGGAGGGTGTGATCCATACATTGGGACCCATCCACAAAGCGATTGTCCTGGATGGGGTAGAATATTTTTTGTCCATCAGAGACCAGGCCGTAGTAGCAGCTAAACTCCGATGGAAGATTTCCAATCGGAGTATTTAAGACAGAGAGCCATTCAATTATAAAAATTTTAAGTTAGGTGCCGACCGCCTAGTTACCTATAGTAACCTCATCTTGAGGGAAGGTGATCCAGGTGGATATCGGTGGCCACCCACCTATTCCATTTGGACCAGCACCATCAATTCTTGTAGCTTTTCATATTCAGCACAACTTACTATTTTTAGCAGGTTTTTGGGTCCTCCACTCTCGGAGCCGTTTTGGGGGCTTAATGATCCAGGTGGATATTGGTGGCCACCCACCTATTCCGTTTGAACCCCCATCTCTAGTTCTTTCAGTTTTTAAGTTGCAACAAAACTTACTATTTTTAGCAGTTTTTCGGGTCCTGAACTTCCGGAGCCGTTTTGAGGCCCTAAACGACGTTTTTTGGGCATCGTTTTACCAGCGAATTTCATGGAATGAAATTCATCCCGAAATTTTTGGTCCTTGGATAGATCTTTCTAACGAGCTATCGAGCGTGTCAAACGGAGATCGGATGCCAAAGTTACGCCCCCGGGAAGTTGAACCACCAATTTACCCAAATGGGCGCCCACAGTTTTGGTGCCTCATCTCCTACGGTTAGTTTTTTGGACGTTTCGGATTCCACATTATTTCTAAACAATAAATAGGCCCTCGAGCCTCATTGTAACACAGTTCAGAGGTCTGTAGCCACCACATCTCTTCTAAGAGATTCGCTACCAGCACCCTAGCTATTTTATGTTCATTATGTCTATAAGCATATTTCTATGATTTGATATTAATGAAATGACGCATTATTTCCACTGCATCTCTGTATTTATGGTTATGTGTTTATTTTGTTGCGTTCCTGCATAAATCCGGATCAGAAGGCCCGTATTGGCTATTTTGTAGATTTCGAAGTCCTATTATCTGGTATCCTACAGCAGACTATAAGGCCATATATGAATTACATTAAGGGTAGATAGGGCATATTTTTGAAGTTTTAGGTGCAAATCATGGTTTTAGACCATTTAATGAAAACCCCTCTCCAGCTTATTCTCTAACTACTTTGCATGTAAACTACATGGTTTTCATGAGGACATGAAAAATGGTAAGCAGGGGGGTGTGTTGAGCGATGGAAAAGGTATGAATTTGCCATTTATTTCTTTATCTTTTTCCTTTAATCATAACTCCTTTGTATTCTAAAATGGTAATATATCGAAGAATTATAATGGAATTAAGGAGATTAGTGATTATTGCAAATTAACTAAATATTGTCCTTTCTTCTATACAGAAAATAGAAGAAATGGGAAGCCACCATTCGGGAGGAAAGGACAAAGAAGAAGTAACTACAGTCCCTTCAATAGGAAGCCATATCCAGACAAGAAGATCCAAATCGAATCGCACAGTCAAAGAAAAGAAAGGAACAGCGTGGCTTCAGCGCAAGAGGACAAAACGATAACTGGAGATAGAAGATAGAGCGAATCCATCAGATCTTTCGATCCTAAGGGATCACTGTTTCAAAGCTGATCTTTATTTCTTGTTTTTTCTGCCTGGCTGTTATAAAAGGACAACGCTTGTAGAGATAAGGAGCATGTATTATCATTATTCAGATTTCCTTTTGTATTTTCACTTTGATCACCAACTCTCGTTGGTTAAAACAGAATGTGATTGCCTGTGAACTTTGTTACATATGATTAATATATAATTCGGTTATCGTTCCATTATTTGATACTGGAGTAGCTCGGCGGTGCTTCACTAGCAGCTAAGGGCCCAGCCCTAGTGGATCCACTTGCTATCTGTACCATTACTTTACAATTCTAGTCATGTAATGGTTTTCTTTAATGTTCATTTTCTCTAGTCGCATTGCTTTACATATTCCATGTTTGATAGCTTACTGTTTCAATATTTTATGGAATTGGTTTATTGCATAAGCTGTGATTGAATCACGTTGCTATCCTTTCCACCATAACAAGATTATTATTCTTTGTAAATTGTATTGATATGCTTTTCCAATATAAAGCTTCGCTATTCATTCTAGAATTTGTTGTTCATTTCCATTAAATAGCTTTGTTGATCATTTCTTTCCTGCATGTATTTGGTTTTGCTTTGGAATGTTGTTGTAGAGAGCATGTTTCTTCCATTTCCATTAGCAGCATTATTTAACTTAGTTATCATTTCCAATTAGTTGCTTTAGTGTGGAGTGTAAGATCAACAACTATAAAGGACATTGTATATCACTGTCTATGTCCTCAGATTGAGGATCTTGTTTATGTTTGATTTCATTTACATCAGCTGACAGAAGAAAGAGTTATTACTACTGCATCCTTTACTAATGATTGCTGAGTGAATAATTGAGTTTTAGAGCATTAAGTTTCATGTCATTGCAATTATATTCCATCTTCAAACATCCGTTTACTCTTGTATTTGAAACACTGTACTAAAAATTGGAAAGCATTACTCTTAGATTAAATTGCCGCCTCAGACTGAGTACACTCTTGAGATAAAAAATTGTACCTGGATTGATAATTAATGTAGGATAAATAGGAGTTAAAAAGACACCTTTTATACCTCAACAACAACTACTATCGTTTCCTTTATATCTTGCTTCTAGTAATCTTGATGTTAAATTACTCAGAATTCATGCTATGCATGCTCTGACTTTCCTTTTAGAATTTAGTTATTGATCATTCCTACATGTTAATGTTTCCTTTTCAATGAAACATAAAAAGCCTCAGTTTCCATAAATAGATGTGCTTGTCATTGAATTCCTTTACTGACTCCATGAGCCCAATGGTAGTTGAATCCTTCCCATTTTTCACCTGCAAAAAAATACAATAAAACACTCACAGAGTTAGCCAACTATTTTAAGAACTAATTGAGCAAATTCTTTGATAAATTGAGCGAGCCCTCTCAAGCTGAAGAGGCTAATCCTCAGTCAAAAGTTGGTTTGAAAGAGTTACTCTAAGTTGTCTAGTGGAGCAGCCTATCAAGGCCAATTTAGAGATAACATTTTGGTGCATCTTTCGGGAGATGAAGTTGTAAATTTTCCCTGGGAAGAATGACATTGTTTTAGTTCTAAGGTCTGAGAGCAAAAAACACTTTGGCACATATTAGCTGTATTTTTGCTCTGGCAACTCCACACATCACATAATCAATGTGAAGGTAACTCCACTGCTTGCAGTTCAGTAGCTTGATGAATTTCCAAGATGATTTCTATTGCAAGAAAGAATCCCAGTCATGCGCCTATGAATCGGTCTCACATCCCTGGTTTTCCAAATCCTATGCCAAATTCAATTGGTTAACTTATCTTCCCATATTTAAAGATGAAAATAAAGACAATGCTTCTCTTCACTTGGTTAAATTCCATATGCATGTACACAGACTTAAGGTTCAGTTTCCTGAGGATTTTTATGGTCACTTTAGAGGGAAAAGCATGGTCTTGGTATGAAAGCATTCCAAATAGTTCCTTATATTCTCTTATTGATTTCCACGTTGCATTTTATGAGAGGTATAAAGAATGTCATTCTTCCTTATTGCTGGTCAAAGACTGTTGTAAACAATTTATAAGTTTTATTGAATACTTGGAGAATTGTTATGAAGATGATGAGTTCATGGATGAGGAAATTTTAGAGGCCCTTCATGACAATCCCTTTCATCACCAAGAAGAAGTGTAGCCTCTCTCTTGGATGAAAATGAAACCCAACAGGAGTTTATTGATGACAATCATGTTACATCCTCTGAGTGTGATGAACATTTGCAGCAAACTTGTTAGTCTTTTGATGGTCATGAATATGAGAATCATTTCCAACAACAGGAGGAAATGATGGAAGATAGTTGCTATAATGTTTAGGTAAAGGAAGAAATTTATTTTTCATGTCATTCCTTGTATCAACTTACAGCCAATGAAGAAAATTATGAAATACAAATTTTAGATAATCAGATGGATATGCTTGTTGAATCATACGAAGAGTTACCTTTACTACATGCTGACATAGTTCCTTGTGAAAGTGTCCAAGAATACTGCAAATATGGCTTCGTTGCAAGTAGAACCAATGATCAAAAAAATGTTCCTTTTCTATTTGAGAATGGTCACAAGAGTTATAGTGAAAATTTGAAAAAGAAACAACATAAAAGGATCATACTTACTCTTATTTTCTTGTTGGCCAACAAAACATTAGGGGAATTTTGAGGTCTAAAATGGGCCTCCTAAGGAAATAATAAAATAATAGCTAAACCAATAAAATAATATTTATGAATTTTCAATTCACTTTTTGCACCACAGTTCATGTAACCATAATTAAATTCAATTCAAAATTTGTACTAAAATAAATTAATAAAAAAATTGTATTGATGTAACTATAAATAAGAATGAGCATTTAAAGAAAAAGTCATTATCATTGAACAACTAATGAATTTGTCCTTTGTACTTAAATAACTTAAAATAAAATATAAACATAAATTTATAAATTCTTAATTATGTTATATGCTATTAATTAAAATTTATATTATTTAAATTGTATAATAACATGTAATTAATATACTATATAAAAATAATATAATATAATATAACATAATAAATGTATAGGGATATGCATTGTTTCTTTCAAGAAATATGAAATGACAATAATATATTTTTATTCAAAAAGTGTGAAATGACATTTATTATGAGTACTTTACTTTGACTTTAAAAGTACTTAGAGCACTACCATGGTTAACCATGAGTTTTTATCCACCATTGAAAATGTAACAAGTAAGTAACTTTAAATCAAACAATGCCACCTCAACCATTAGGTATGATGCCATCCCCTAGAATGTGAGTGGTTCTCATAAAATGAATTTTGATTGTACATTTTTCTTAGGAGGCCCATTTTAGACCTCAAAATTCCCCTAATGACTATTTGTGCATACTCTCAAATATCCTTTCGCAGCTCTGCTAGAATCTTCAATAGAAATGAATTTCATAATGATCATCAGTTATGTAGACAAATTAAAAATATGGAATAGGTTATCATATCTCAGGAATGGCTTTGTGATCAGAGAAATTGAATGCTCGTTCCAATCCAGTACCCAACTTCTTGATTAGCTTCATTGGAAGTGTGAGATCACTTGATTCGGATTTTATTACTGAGCAAGTAGAGTGGGATCATTTCTATATAAATAAGCTTGAGGATCAAGAATTTTGTCAGTTTCAGTTTCAAACTTCATCATGTCTACTTTCAGTTCTTTAGCTGCTATTGGTTTTTCCAGTGCCGAGGTTACAGGTCAGAGAAGGTTGCAAGTTTTCATTTTGAAGATGGGAGCAACCCAATGGAGGTGGCACTAGAACTACTAGTTCTTTGTTGTACCACAGGGGCACACCATCCCCAGTGGAGCCACTGTTATCACTCTCAATTTTACAAATTTGTTTAATAGGGTCATCATAAGCTTTACCTTGTCTCATTAGGTTAGTTCATTCATTTGATGAGAAATTAACTTAATCATGTTTATTATAGGTCATAGACACTTCATTTGTCTTTTCATTAGGGTCATATCCACAATAATTCACCATGCGTTCACTTGCACAGTCATCAAATTTAAAAAATGAGCCACTTGTCTAGTTTTTCACAGTTTCGTAGCGAATACAATGGCAAAACAACGGATTTCGCTACGAAACTACATAAAATTTCCGTAGCGAATCCGCCAAAAGAAAATCGATGAACTGTAATTTGCTATTGGTTTTGGGGAAAGGTGAGATCACCTAGTAGGTTATGATAGTTATTCAAAATGTGAAATCATAAGTGCTTGTCATCATTACACTTTCATCCCTCCATTTGTCATTTTCCCTCTCATATTCGAATTTCATATTTTTAAACAAATCACCCAAGCTCTTCTCTGTCAATAACCCTTCAGCCTTTTCATGTATTATTCATTTGTCACCTTAGAAGAGTTTAGCTGTGTGGCAAGCAACTTGCTGTCAAAATTGTTTTTTACACATGTCACATTTTTAAGAAGGCAGCTTGGTTATAAAGGGAGATGGCCATGAAGAAGAAAGCATACAAAGAAGGCTTTGTTCTTAGACAGGAGCCCATGGACCTTAAGCTATTCATGGAGGACCCTTGCTTTTCTGAAGCATTCACCAATTTAGGTTGCTTGAATTTCTGCTGGAGCTACAAGGGTATTTGTTGTGTTTTTGGCCTATGTGAGCAGTCAATTTCAGGAGAAGATTATGGGTCAACAGAGATGAATTCTACAATACTGAGAGCGTTTATTTTCAAGCACAAAAAAAGGAACAATAACATATTTTACTTTTTCATAGGTGCTACCAATTTGGAGATTCGAAGAGGTATTTGGGACCTATTTTCAGAATTCAAATTTTTCCTATTTTAGGCACGTTTTTCTAATGCAGATTCCCGACAACTGGTGATGGTTTTCAGAAAAAAAAGAAGAAGAGAGGTTTTTCTTCAATATGAACTTATTTACAAAAAACACCTCCCATTTTGCAACAGCTATCAAGTATAGGGAGATAGGAGCTCATCTCTGAACCCTATTCTTTCAGAAGAAACAGAGTCATTTTATTGGTAAATAAACTTGCTAAAGGTGAAAATGATGTTTTTTGAAGAGGGTAAGAGGCATTTTGAACCAAATTTTCCTTATCATCCTTCATCATATCAATTTACAGACCTACAACTGAATTTTTTTTGAAAATTACCAAATTTGCAGTTTCAGCCATATCAGGCAGTTTCGTAGCGAGCTTCAGGCTTGAGGGCCGAAATTCGCTACAAAATTTCTGAAGAATGTTTTTTTATCTAAAAAAATATTTTTAGGGAGATCCAAGGAGGGATTTTGATGGTATTTATTTATTTTGACCTGACAAACACTTTTTGACTAGCAGAGGTGGCAGAAGAGAAGGTTAAAAGGCAGAAATGGGCATGCTACGAATTTTCGCTACTAAACTGTCTAATGATACTTTATGTTGCAACGAGATATTTTCAATAGTTTTTGAAGGTTTGAATGGCATATGGAAGGTCAGCGAGCCACTTGGAGGCATCCAAACAGATAGTGGGCCATCCTAGCAGACATCCATCACTTGGCATATGTGACACTCATAGAAATCAATAAGAAGACAAAGTTCTAGATAATGATAACCTTTTCCTAAAAAATAGGACAGTTGTTTCTAAATTCTTAGTGGGGTGCATTCATGTTTTGGTCATGGAGAATGCCACTCAAGCATCTCATCTTATCTATGTAACTGTCCCATTACTAGAGAAGTGGATGAAATAAATGTAACAATAGTCCTATTAGGAGAGTAAGTCTTAAATGAATAGGTGTCTTTTTATGTTCTAGAAATGTAGTTTTTAGTTATCATTAGGTGTCAGAGTCATGGTTCGATGATCTAGCCAGCTGGGCAGATCCTATGTAAGCGAAAAGGGTCTATTTATAGACAAAATATCAAATGAAAAAGGGTTGGAGAATGCTTTGACACAACTACTATTGTAAATTCTTCATATCAGTAATAGACAAACAGTGACTATTTTTCTACTTCACCTGAGATTCTTGATGTGTTTCAATGAGTTTATGTGTTTCCTTTATATCTTGCTTTCAGTAATATTGATGTTAAATTACTAAGAATTCATGCTATGCATGATATCACTTCCTTTTAGAATTGAGTTAATGATCATTCATACATGTTAATGTTGCCTTTTCATTGAAACATAAAAAGCCTCAGTTTCCATAAGTAGAGGTGCTTGTCATTGAATTCCTTTACTGACTCCATAAGCCCAATGGTAGTTGAATCCTTCCCATTTTTCACCTGCAATCAAATACATTAAAACACTCACAGATTTAGCCATTTGTTCTAAGATCTAATTGAGAAAATCCTTTGATAAATTGAGAGAGCCCTCTTAGGCTGAAGAGAATAATCCTCAGTCAAAAGTTGGTTTGAAAGAGTTACTCTAAGTTGTTTGGTGGAGCAGCCCATCAGGACCAATTTAAAGATAACAGAGGGCAAGGATCCTATTAGTCCTAGATGAGTACGACATAAAGGACCATGCAACGAGTGTTCTACCTGTGCCTGCAGATCCTGATCCTCTAAAGAAATTTAAGGAGAATGAAGCGCGGACTAAGCATTTGGTCATGGACGGAGTGAAGGATCACGTTGTACCACATATTTCTGAAAAGAACTCAGCAAATGACATGTGGGTCGCTCTAGAAGCGATGGACCAAGGAAGCTCTGTCCAGTGGAAAATGATCTTATAGAATAAAATGAGGCTTTTCTAGATGTAGAAGGGTGACAAAATAAATCCTTTCCTTTTTCAACTTCAGACCATCCGAGACCAACTGGTTGGCATCGGTGCAACTCTATACGAAGGGCTTTTAGTGAGGACTACCCTGAATGCAAACTCCAAGGAATGGGAAACATTGTCCAGAGTATACTGGGCAAAGCAACATTACCATCCTAGGAAGACTTGTGGGCTATCCTCCACCAAGAAGAGATCAGGAGGATCACCAAGAAGCAGAATATCAGTGGTGGGACAGTCAGAGTGAAGAAAGAGGAGGAAGATGATGCAACCCTTGCATCAAAGGAAATAAAAAAATAAGGGAAGAAGAAGAGGGACCTTTCCAAGGTCTGGTGCTTTAACTGTGGTGAACTTGGACACTTCGCCAGCACTTGTCCTAAGAAGAAGGACAAAGGATATTTTGATTCCAAGGCTGCAGCAGCGAAGGATGATGGTTCTGATGATGATGCAGCCATGAGTGATCATATGCCATGAGAGAAGAGGTGGGGCGACATGGATCTGTAGAGCTTCTACAGAGAGGATGGTGGGATGCTTGAGTTAGCCCTACTCTTGGATCACATATGAGCTATAGGAGTCTTAAGACAGTAGCGGGATGAGTCGAGAGATGGTTGTAGAAGGTGACAATGTAACAGAAGGGAGAGCTGAAGAAATAAAGAGGGAGCAGTGTAATGAAGAGGCAGCATCAGCGTGTAGGCAACAGTGCAGGGGCTGATGGGACTTCAACAACACAGAGAGGTTGAGCTCACGCATTGCAGAGTTTTAGCAGCACAGTGCCTCCATGAGGAAAATGTAAATCAGTAGCCAAGAAGCTTCAATAATAGATGCAGCTTGACTTATCTGTCAAACAGTTGGGCAAGTTTCCTTCAGTTACTTACTTCTCGACAATTGAATTGTAGTGCAACAGTTAGCAGTGGTAGTGCTATGGGCAGCATGATGCAGCAATTTGAGAGGGATTTGCAGTACAGATGTGGCAGTGGCAGTGGTAGTGGCATGGGAAGCATTACAAAAAGCAACAGTGCAGTGGATGGAGGGCAGCAGGCCAAGCATCAACAACACAGAAACCAACATCAAGATCTTGCAGTGCATGGTGTGGATGTATTGCTAGAGCACTCCATGCTAAGAGGGTGTGTTGATATTTTGTGTAGTTGTTGTAGCATCGGGTGTGCTCTAGCCTTGAAATTTTGTGGAGGGGTTAGGATACACTTTAACTCCACAACCAGAAAGTGTTTTGTAAAATTTCATCTAGTGTTCAAGTTATTCAAATAATTAATTATTTTAATGGATTTCCTAAGTCTAAACTTAGAAAATTAAATAATTAAAGTGAATTAATTAACACGTGTTGAAATGTTCTAAAAGACACAGATCAAGCAGTCTTTTAATCTCAGCCATTGATGAATGTTTTAATCTCAGTCGTCGAAGAGATCAATGAAAAATTATAAGAGAAAGGCTTGAGGGTCAGTAGGGGACACACACATAGAGGCAGATATGAGAGACTGATATGGAATTCTAGGGCAGTGTTTGCTAAGAATTTCGGGAGGAGTTTTTTGCAGCAAGGGGTAGTATTGGCTGAGGGGATGATCCAATATCGGAGCTAAGAGTCAGCAAGAGGCATAGGAATAGCAAACAAGGACAACGCAGAGGAATAGAGAGCAACAACAACAACTATGCAGTAGCTCTGCAGCTGCTACGCATATGCTACATAGGCCAAGGAAAGGGCAACGTTGCAGCTCCAGAGGGTTTCAGAATTACACAGGGGGTCTCTAGGGCCAATGTAAGGCCTGCGTAACTGCGTCACCCTCTATGGGGTTACGCAGTCCCTCTCTAGGCAGCGCAGTGGCACACAGAGCCTAGCAGGGCTGACGCTGAGGCTTCAGGGGCAGCGTTGGGGTGTCTAGGGCCAAATCCAGGCTGAGTCTTGTAAATCCCATTTGAGGGTGTGGATCCATAAGATATTTGGTCTTGGAATAGCAGGTTAGCTGTAGATTTCTTTTATTCTCTGTCGGATTTTCCAGATCTAGAACCCAGATTTGCTGTACTCAGATTCTACTTAATAAATAAATCCTCATATCTTTTGCACTAGTTTTCCCGCTTTGGGTTTTTCCGGGATTTATGTCCAAAAATCAGTGTGTCACTTTGTTTGAATGAGCGTAGTATTCAGTAAATGATATGCATGTGTAGACTATTAGTTGTGTTTACTTCAGTATTTTCTGAATCTAATTTCTGAAGATAACTTGTATGATTTAATCAAGTAGGAAAAGTAAACCATGATACTCCAGTAGAATTTTCACATGGTATCAGAGCGATAGCAGATCAAGCTAAATCTCCAACAATCAGCTGAAGAATAATTTTTCTACAAGATAGTAGCAGAAGCAGTCAAGATCCAGAAGGGGCAACTTGACAGTAGGAGGACGCAGGTCCAGGAAGTGACAGTGCTGCAGGTTCAAAAGGCCATCAGGCTTACACAGATCCTTCCCAGGCCAGCGTAAGGACTACGTCACCCAGTCTAGGGCTACGCAGCCCACTTCTGAGCAGCGCTGAGGCTGCGCTGGGCCAGTCAATGAGACGAGTCCAGTATACTTTCTATTGCAGAAAGCCTTGAAAATATCCAGAAGCAGTGCTTCAAATCATCAACAGTGGTTATGTGGTGGAGATTCTGCCAGTGCAGAATTGGGCCTAGATAAGTCAACAAAGGTGGGAGGAAGACAGCTACCCAATAGATTTGAGCCAAACAGGTCTGAGATTCGATCAGGAGGGTGATTGGAGAGTTCTTTCTGATAGTGTTTGGGTGGAAGATTTCCAGGAGGGAAATCAATTTTTAGAAGAAGCAGCTACCAGAGGGTTTCTAGTCACCAAGAAACCCAGATCTAGAGTTTCTATAGCCATAGAAAGAGGGAGAAAGAGTATTATTTCTTGTCAGAGCTACATGAATTCTCATGGGATGAGAGACTAGGACAGGTTGGATGGTGTGTCCAAATTTTTCATCCGAAGGGCAAGGATCCTATCAGTACTAGATGAGTATGACATCAAGGACCATGCAACAAGTGTTCTAGCTATGCCTGCAGATCCTGATCCTTTAAAGAAATTTAAGGAGAATCAAACGCGTACTAAGCGTTTGATCATGGACGTAGTGAAGTATCACGTTGTACCACATATTTCTGAAAAGAACATAGCAAATGACATGTGGGTCACTCTAGAAGCAATGTATCAAGGAATATTTGTCCAGTGGAAAATGCTCTTATAGAATCAGATGAGCTTTTCCAGATGCATAAGGGTGAGGAAATAGATCCTTTCCTTTTCCGACTTCAGAACATCCGAGACCAACTGGTTGTCATGGGTGCAACTCTAGACAAAGAGCTCTTAGTGAGGACTTCCCTGGATGCAGTCTTCAAGGAATAGGAAACATTTGTCCAGAGTATATGGGGTAGAGTTGCATTACCATCCTGGGTAGACATGTGGGCTATCCTTCGCCAAGAAGAGATCAGGGGGATCACCAAGAAGCAGAATATCATTGGTGGGAAATTCAGAGTGAAGAAAGAGGAGGAAGATGATGCATCCCTTGCATCAAAGGAAAAAAAACAACAAGGGAAGAAGAAAAGGGACTTTTCCAAGGTCCAGTGCTTTAACTGTGGTGAAATTGGACACTTCGCCAGCACTTGTCCTAAGAAGAAGGACAAAGGATCTTCTGATTCCAAGGTTGCAGCAATGAAGGATGATGGTTTTGATGATGATGAATCCATGAGTGCTCATATGCCTCGAGAGAAGAGGTGGGGTGACATGGATCTATAGCGCATCTACAGATAGGATGGTGGGATGCTTGAGTCAGCCCTACTCTTGGATCACATATGAGCTACGGGAACCTTAAGATGGTTGCGGGATGAGTCGGGAGATGGTTGCAGAAGGTCACAATGAAGCAAAAGGGAGAGCTCAAGAGCTGAAGAGGGAGCAGAGTAATGCAGAGGCAACAGTAGCGTGGATGATCCGAATGGAAAATGGCATCAACCCATGGTATTCATCTACCCATGTTATCCATCCACCCATGGAATTTACCCATGGTATTGTAAATAGCATCGACCCATGGTATTCATCCACCCATGATATTTATTCGCCCATGGTATTGTAAGTGACCCATGCTATGTATCCACCCATGGTATTCATCCACACATGGGATTTACCCATGGTATTGTAAGTGGTATCTACCCATGGTATTGGCCCATGGTATCCACCTATGGTATTATATCTAAAAAAAAGGCTATAAATAACAAGCCTCACTTTGTAAAAGGACAGATTGTCCACCACAATGTAGCTTCTACAGTTATTATCTGTTTTAATAAAACAAGTTTCTTTGTGGTTTTATTTTCTTTGTGTTCTCTCTTTTTTTTTGGCTTTCTAGTTTTGTAGATCTTGTCAGATCCATTTCAATTTTTTTAGATTTTGGGGGCCTCCCCCCAAGATCCATATCAGTGGTATTAGATTCAGGTTAAGCCTCCATTGAAATAAGGGTTTGAAACATATTTCAGTTTCAATGTTTTTCAGCAATCTTCAGCAAAATCCATGAATTTTTTTGGGCGGCAAGTTTTCAGATCAGATATGAAAGTTTTGGTGAAAAATTTACAAAAAAAAAGACCAGATCTGGATTCCTTGCGAAAAAATACTCAAATTCAAAAAAAAATCGGCCAAATTGGAGTTCGGATGAGGGAGATATAGCTGATTCAAAATGAGCAATGTTGAAGCAATTTTTCTGACGACAATTCATGCACGGCGGCTCTCCTGTCATTTTTTGAAATTTTCAGTGCAAAATTTCAGAAGAATGGATATATATCTGAGCTCCTCTTGAAAAATCACCCAAGTTCAAAAAACAAATCGGTCGAATCGGAGTCCGTATGTGGGAGTTATCATTGATTTAAAATCAACTATTTTTTCAGAAATTTTGTGACGGCGAGACAGTTCCAGCACGACTCTGAGAGTCTAGAGTCTCCAGATAGTGGTTTCAAACACATGAGAAGATGCAGAATGATCATTCCATTTCCAAAAACATGTTATAATAAATATTCTAAGTTATATTGACCGATTTATGCTCATTTTAAATCTAGAGAGGGTTCCCTTTGGAGGCGTGCCCTCCCACTCCGCTTTAGTAGGCACCTGCTTCACATTCATCAGTTTCAGCATAGTAGGTTTTGGCTTGGGTTATTTGGAGATGTGCCCTCCCACCCCAAACTATGTAGGCACCTGCTATTTCATCAACAATTAGCATCACGACTATGGGTCAACCGCACAAAATCATTTTCATCGAAGTCCATTTGCTAGGCCGCAAACTGTTAGTAACACAATTGGTCACAAGCATTACAGGGTATCTCTATCCTTGGATCTTCGTTTTTCATGGTTTTGGTTCATCCATAAACCCACACTTCATTGAAGTCCATTTTCTAGGCTTCACATTGTCAATATCACAGTTGGTCACAAGCATTACAGGGTATCTCTATCCTCGGATCTTCGTTCATCACGGTTATGGGTTAACTACACAAAACCCTTCTCTTTAGTGGCTCTTCATATTCAATAAAGGCTTCTCAAGAGGAAACTTCACGCAATGGGGACCATTGCTTCTTAAGGAGGGAGGAATGATCTGAATGGAAAATGGCATCAACCCATGGTATTCATCTACCCATGTTATCCATCCACCCATGGAATTTACCCATGGTATTGTAAATGGCATCGACCCATGGTATTCATCCGCCCATGATATTTATTCGCCCATGGTATTGTAAGTGACCCATGCTATGTATCCACCCATGGTATTCATCCACACATGGGATTTACCCATGGTATTGTAAGTGGTATCTACCCATGGTATTGGCCCATTGTATCCACCTATGGTATTCTATCTAAAAAAAAGGCTATAAATAACAAGCCTCAGTTTGTAAAAGGACAGATTGTCCACCACAATGTAGCTTCTATAGTTATTCTCTGTTTTAATAAAACAAGTTTCTTTGTGGTTTTATTTTCTTTGTGTTCTCTTTTTTTTTTCTGGCTTTCTAGTTTTGCAGATCTTGTTAGATCCATTTCAATTTTTTAGATCTTGGGGGCCTCCCCCAAAGATTTGGATCAGTGGAGGCAGCATCGCAGGGGCTACTGGGACTTTAGCAGCGTAGAGAGGCTGAGCTCACATAGTGTAGAGTTGTAGCAGCACAATGTCTCCACAGGACAATGTAAATCAGTAGCCAGGAAGCTTTAGTGATAGATGCAACTTCACTTATCTATAAAATAGTTGGGTAGGAGTCCTTCAGTTGCTTACTTCTTGGCAACTGAGTTGCATTGCAACAGTTAGCAGAGGTAGTGCTATGGCCAGCATGATGCAGAAATTTGAGAGGGAGCTGCAGTACAGATGTGGCAGTGGCATGGGCAGCAGTATAGAAAGAAACAATGCAGTGGATAGAGGGCAGCAAGCCAAGCAACAACTGCACAGAAACCAACATCAAGATCTTGCAGTGCATGGTGTGGATGTATTGCTAGAGCATACTCTGTGCTAAGAGGGATTGTTGAGATTTTGTGTAGTTGGTGTAGCATCGGGTGTGCTTTAGCCCTAAAATTTTGTGGAGGGGCTAGGACACACTTGAAATCCAAAACCCAAAAAGTGTTTTGTGAAATTTTAGCTGGTGTTCAAGTTATTCAAATAATTAATTATTTTAATGGATTTCCTAAGTCTAAACTTAGGAAAATTAAATAATTAAAGTAAATTAATTAACATGTGCTGAAATGTTCTAAAAGACATGGATCAAGCAGTCTTTTAATCTCAGCTGTTGATGAATGTTTTAATCTCGGCCATTGATGAGTTTAATGAAAAAGTATAAGAGAAAGGCTTGAGGGTCAGTTGGGGACACACACATAAAGGCAGAGCTGAGAGACTGATCTGGAATTCTAGGGTAGGGTTTGCTAAGAATTTTCGGAGGAGTTTTTTGCAGTGAGGGATAGTATTGGCTAAGGGGATGATCTAATCCCGAATCCAAGATTCAGCAAGAGGCAGAGGAGCAGCAAGCAAGGATAGCACAGAGGAGCAGAGAGCAGCAGCAGCCACTACACAGGCAAAGGAAAGGGCAGCGTTGCAACTCTAGAGAGTTTCAGAATTACGCAGAGGGTTAGAACCCAAATTTGTTGTACTCAGATTCTACTTAATAAATAAACCCTCATATCTACTGCACCAGTTTTCCCGATTTGGGTTTTTCCGGAGACTTATGTCCAAAAATCAGTCTGTCACTTTGTTTGAATGAGCGTAGTATTCAATAAATTATTTGCATGTGTAGATTGTTAGTTGTGTTTACTTTGGTATTTTCTGAATATAATTTCTGAAGGTAACTTGTATATTTTAATCAAGTAGGAGAAGTAAACCATGATACTGCAATATAATTTTCACATGGCATCAGAGCGATAGCAGATCAAGCTGAATATCCAACAATCAACTAAAGAATATTTTTTTCTGAAAGATAGCAGCAGAAGCAGCCGAGATCCAGAAGGGGCAGCTTGACCACAGGAGGATGTAGATCCAGGAATGGACAACGTTGTAGATTCAGAAGGCCATCAGGCTTACACAAAGCCTTCCCAAGCCAGTGTAAGGACTGCGTCACCCAGTCTGGGGTTATGCAGTACACTTCTGAGCAGTGCTGAGCTTGCACTGGGCCAGTCAGTGAGACACAGTCCAGTATACTTTCTGTTGCAGAAATCCTTGCCAAGATCCGGAAGTAGTGCTAATGTGGTGGAGATTTTGTCGGTGCAGAATTGTACCTAGCTAACTTAATAAAGGCGGGAGGAAGACAACTACTCAACATATCTGAGCCAAATAGATCTGAGATTCGATCAGGAGGGTGATTAGAGAGTTTAGTCCGATAGTGTTTGGGTGGAATATTTCGAGGAGGGAAATCAATTTTTAGAAGAAGTAGGTACCAAAGGGTTTCTAGTCACCAAGAAACCGAGATCCAGAGTTTCTGTAGCCAAGAAAGAGGGAGAAAAAGTATTGTTTATTTTCAGAGCTATATGGCTTCTCATGGGCTGAGAGACCAGGATAGGTTGGATGGTGTGTCCAAATTTTTCATCTGCAGGAAAAGGATCCTATCAGTCTGATGTAGACTAGCTGCACAAATACCAGAATACATGCGGAACTATATAGTTTATGGGTCCATACAATTCTTTGTTCGCAGCAGATTTCAAACTTCAGAGTTTGCTAGGCATACATATGTGTGCGATCAATAGCACTATTTTAAATATACACACATAAACTCAAAACAAAAGCATATACACAGATCTTGTTACCAGAGCGTCCCACGACACGCCCGACCAATCACCGGCGATCGCACTTCGCACAATTCGTAGCTTAAATTGACACTTAAATCTTATTTCTTGTGAACTGTGATGTTGCACTGAGCCAACACATGTCCTCCCTACTTCGCATCGCAAACAATTTAGTTTACCTTGTGACTCCTTAACTCTTAACTTCTAAATATTGTGATTTGCGAAATCGCTTTCCGGGTGTTGCAATCTCTGTGGTTGGATTGTTTCTCGATCCAACGATCCACGTTATATCTTTGCCTTCTCACTTCACGACGCAGGTTAAACAATTTAACTTGTGAAAATCTTAATTGTAAACACTATTTAGTGCGATGTGCAATGTCCTCTAACTACGATGAGATCTTTCTCATTGATTGGTGTTAGATCCATGGTTCTCGTCAAGCCTACAATCCGAATGATCTCCGATTGTGCAATTGTTACATACACATTTTAAGCAAGATATAAAACAATGGTTTCAAACAGAGAGCCCAATCAATTACAAAACACTTGGAATTTAATAATAAATGAAATTACAGAGCCAATCCCTTGGATAGCTAGTTTTTACAATTATTTATGCTCTCTCTGCTCTCTCCTCTGGCACACCTATTTCACACTTATCTCACTCTTTTTCCCACACTGCTATCTATCTTCCTCACACCTATTCATACATATATATATCTCACTGAACCGGTCCTTCTCGTCTCTAAATAGATTTTTGTTTGAACCACTCTAAACAAACAAATGCTACCCTATTTCTAAGATCTTATCCTACTTGGCTCAATCTCCTCATAGCGAGAAACCAATTTCTATTTTATTCCTAATTAATTTTAGCAAACCCAAACAGACTAACTCCTCTCATTTAAAACTAAGTAAAATATTAATGACGAATTTTTATCCACCTTATGTTAGCCACAACATGTGAACATTGCTGGCAAACTCTGGATGCTCCTGCATCAGACTCCTGGGGAAGAAAAGATTGATCCATCAATTATTTAGGATCTGTACTAAATTTCTGTAACTCTGCTGTTGTCATCCAACTAGCATCTTCCACAGGGTGTCCTTTCCATTTGACTAGATATTGATAGTAGGTTTGTCCTCTGGTCTTCTTTTTTGCTCTTTCTCCAAAATTTCTTCCACTTCTTTCTTTGTTGTCTTTGGCATATGTTCCTTCCAATTCAAAGTCTGGTCTTCCTCTTCTGTAGATTCTTCTTGTAGTTCTTCCTCTGTTCCTTTGTATAGGTACAAATATGCGACATTAAATATGGGTGATATTTCAATTCCTACTGGTAATTCAATCTCATATGCATTTGAATAAAATTTCCTCAAAACTCTACATGGTCCTATCTTTTTCATTTTTAATTTGTTATAAGTCCCGACTGGAAACCTTTCCTTCCTTAGATAAACCATGACAAAATCATCTACTTGAAACTCTCTTTCAGTCCTCTTCATATCATCTCTTTGTTTATACTTTTGGGTGTTCTTCTCTAAGCTTTACTAGACATCTTCCTGCAACCTCTGTATCTATTCTGCAAATTCTTAAGCTTTAGCACTCCTTGTCTCTTGTTTGCTCAAATCTATAAGTTCATACACCCCTCTTGGATGCATCCCAAAAACAATATGAAATGGACTCATTCTAGTACTCCGATTAGGAGTATCATTATAGGCAAATTCATCTTGAGCAACGGCTAAGTCCCATTGCTTTGGATTTTGGTAAACCAAACTCCTTAATATGTTTCCCAAGCTCCTGTTCACTACTTTAGTTTGTCCATCCGTCTGAGGATGATAAGCTGAACTGAAACTGAGGTTTGTACCCAGCTTCTTCCATAGATTCCTCCAGAAGTGTCCTACGAACTTGTATGCCTATCTGAAACAATACTCACAGGAAATACATGCAATCTTATAACTTCAGAGAAAAACAAATTAGCAATGTGAGTTGCATCACTAGTTTTCTTACAAGCAATAAAATGTGCCATTTTAGAAAATCTATCTACAACAACATAGATAGAATCATGTCCTCTTTGAGTCTTCAGCAAAACCAAAACAAAATCCATGCTGACAGCATCCCAAGGTCTATTGGGTATTGGCAATGGCTGATATAACCCAGTATTTTGGCTTATTCCTTTGGCATGTTGACAAATACGACACTTCTCAACAAAATTTTTGATATTAGTTTGAATTTTTGGCCAATAATAAAAATTAGTTACTTGAGAAAATGTTTTATCCTGTCCAAAGTGTCCAGACAGTCCTCCACTGTGTTTTTCCTTGATCAGATTTTCCCTCATGGAACACTTTGGTATACACAGTTTATTATCTTTGAACAACAATCCTTTTTGGATCAAGTAATCTAACCATCGGATTCAATTATGAATCACTGGATTCTTAACAGTTGCATATATTTCTTTGAAATCTGTGTCTTCCTCATACATGTCAATCATTTCTTCAAACCCCAAAATTCCAATCTTCAATTCCTGCAGAATCAAATTTACTCTACTCAAAGCATCAACAACTTTGTTTGACTTACCGCTTTTATGTTTGATTAAAAAGGTAAAACTATGCAAAAACTCCACCCACTTTGCATGATTTTGGTTCAACTTCGGCTGATTGCTTAAGAACTACAGTGCATGGTTATCTGAATACAACACAAATTTCTTGGGCAACAAATAATGCCTCCATTTCTTTAAAGCCTGCACAATAGCATAGAACTCCTTATCATAGGATGAATACTTCTTCTTGGCCTCATTTAACTTTTCACTGAAATAAGCTATTAGTTTCTTCTCTTGACTCAAGACAGCTCCAATTGCTATCCCACTGGCATCAGCCTTAACTTGAAATGTTTTATCAAAATTTGGCAAAGCCAAAACAGGTCTTTCAATGATCTTCTTCTTCAACAACTTGAAATTTCAATCTGCTGCTTCTGTCCAGTTAAATGGATGGTTGCTCTCCTTTATAGTTTCAATTATTTGTGCACAGATCTGACTAAAACTTTTTATAAGATTCCTGTAAAAACTTGCAAGACCATGAAAACTCCTTACCTCAAATATACTTCTCGGAGTTGGCCAATTCAGTATTACCTTAATCTTTTCTGGGTCCATCTTCAAGCCTTCCTCTGAGACTATAAATCCTAAGTAAATGAGCTCCTTCTGCATGAAACTACACTTCTTCAAATTTATGAGCAACTTCTCCTTTTGTAGAGTACTTAACACCAGTTTAACATGCTCCAAACGCTCCTCCTTACTCTGACTGAAAATCAGAATTTCATCAAGATAGACTATCACAAAATTTCCTGCATACTCTTTCAAAACCTTGTTCATTAGTCTCATAAATGTGCTTGGTGCATTAGTGAGCCCAAAAGGCATCACTAACCATTCATACAATCCACTGTTGGTCTTAAAAGCAGACTTCCATTCATTACCTTCTTTAATCCTTATTTGATGGTATCCACTCTTCAAATCTATTTTAGTACAATATTTTGACCCACTTAAAAAATCCATCAAATCATCTATGTGTGGCAATGGAAATCTATACCTGATCATGATCTTGTTTAGGGCTCCGGAATCAGTACACATGCGCCACTCACCTCCTTTATTTGGACTAAGCAAAACTCGTACTGCACATGGACTAAGACTTTCTTTGATTAGTCCTTTATCTAACAGCTCCTATACCTGTCTTCCAAATTCTTCATTCTCCTGAGGATTCATTCTATATCCTGCTTTGTTTGGCAAACTTGCACCAGGTATTAAATCTATGTGATGACTGATACTTCTGATTGGTGGCAATTTATTTGGTAATTCATCAACAACTATATCAGAATAATCATCTAACAGATCTTTAATTTCCATAGGCAGATTTTCTAAATTAGTAGAAGTCAGAATTACCTTTGGTTTACCCACAACAACAAAATGCATTTCTTTCTCCTTGTTGACTTCTTGAGCAACTCCTTTCCACTGATCAACATAACATTATTCTCAGTTGTTCCTTTATCTGATTCATCCTTCAAAGGTAGTAATGTGTGCTTCTTCCCATCCTTCTCTATGGTGTAGGTATTCCTTTTTCCATCATGAATGGATTTTCTGTCAAATTTCCAAGGTCTTCCTAGCAATACATGACACACGTCCATTGGCAACACATCACACAATATGACATCTTTATATGTACCAATCTGTATCTCTACTTTACATTGTTCTGTCACCAAAATATTTCGTCCCTTCTGTAGCCACAACACTCTGTAAGGAGTAGGGTGTACCACCTTACTCAACCCCAATTTCTCAGCCATCTCTGTGGAAACAATATTATCAGTGCTTCCACTGTCAATCACAACTTTGCAACACTTTTCTTTACACTTGCATATAGTCCTGAATAGACTTTTCCTCTGCGCTAGCTCATTTGCTTCCTTCTCTACTTTAAGCAATAGTATTTTAAGTAATAAAGACTCTCTTGCCTCAGGTGGTTCTTCTTTCCCTGTGATCTGAGGATTTTCTTCCTTTGCCTCAGCGAAATTCACATTCTGCTGATTTACTGATTTGTTATGAGGACAATCCCATGATCCGTGTCCCCATTCTCCACGTGTAGCACTGAATCTCTCCTCCTCAGCCTCTGCCTTTAGGTGCAAATCTTCCTCTACCAAAGTCTCCTCTCTGTGGCGGTCTGCTACTCTAACCTCTTGTTTCATTCTAAGAGTGCTGAAATATTGCTCTGAAATTTCCTCGTCCTCGTGCCGGACTTTTACCTCTATTCCTCTAACTTTGCTTCCTCAACATTTTCTCCTCCGCCTTCAAAGCTGCTTGATAGGCATCCTCAATTTTCTTCAGACTCAACAAACTGATTTCATTGTGTATATCATACCTTAAACCATTGATGTATCTGGTTACTCTCTCTATATCATCTTCAACATGTCCTGCTCTAATGCTCAACTTGTAAAACTCCTCTGTATACTCCTTGACAGTCATTCCTTTCTGCCTCAAATTCTACAATTTCTTGAACAGATTCAATTGATATTCCTTTGGTATAAACTTATTCTTCAACTTTCTTATCATTTTATCCCACTGCTTGATTTTAGGCTTTCCCTTTCTAACTCTGGATGTTTGTAGTTCATCCCACCACATAGATGCATGGCCCTTCAACCTAATAGCTGCATACTTGACCTTCTTCTTATCTTCGATCTCTTCCAAATCGAAATAATTATCCATTGAACTGATCCAATCCATCAGCTCATCCACATTAAGGTTCCCCTCGTATGAAGGAATCTCCATCCTCAGTTTCCCACTAACTTTTGCCAATATCTTGAAAACTTTAGTTGCCTCGTCTTCTACCGCTTCTTCTTCCTCAAAAGTTTCCTCTACTACGCTGACATCTCCTTCTTCAGGTGCTCTCCTTTGAGCAACCTCTATTATCTCCATTCTTGTACGAAGATGTTGAATTTCATCCAGCAGAATAGCATTTGCTTCCGACCTTCCCCGACCTATGCTAGCTCCTCTCCTGGGTGGCATCTTTGCTTCAACCTTCAAGAACAGAACTCAAGTCTACTCTAATTCCAAATGATGTAGACTAGGTGCACAAATACCAGAATATGCGTGGAACTATATAGTTTACGTGTCCATACAATTCTTTATTCGCAGCTGATTTCAAACTTCAGAGTTTGTTAAACGTACATATGTTCGCGATCAATAACGCTAATTTAAACAGACACACTTAAAATCAAAACAAATGCATATACACAGATCTTCTTACCGGAGGGTCCCACGACACGCCAGACCAATCACCGACGATTGCACTTCGCATAATTCGTAGCTTAACTTAACACTTAAATCTTATTTCTTGCGAATTGCGATGTTGCTCTGAGCCAACACTGTCCTCCCCACTTTGTATCGCAAACAATTTAGTTTACCTTGAGACTCTTTAACTCTTAACCTCTACATATTGTGATTTCCAAAATCACTTTCTGAGCGCTGCAATATCCATCGTTGGTTTGTTTCTCGATCTGACAATCCATGTTATATCTCTGCCTTCTCACTTTGCATCGCAGGTTAAACAATTTAACTTGCAAAACTCTTAATTGAAACACTATTCAGTGCGATGTGCGATGTCCTCTAACTGCGATGAGATCTCTCCCATTGATTGGTGTTAGATCCACAGTTCTCGTCATGTATGTAATCCAATTGATCTTCGACTGTGCAATTGTTACATATGCATTTCAATAAAGATTCAAAACAATGGTTTCAAACAGAGAGCCCAATTAATTACAAAACACTTGGAATTTAATAATACATGAAATTACAGAGCCAAGCCCTTGGACGGCTGGTTTTTACAATTATTTCTACTCTCTCTTCTCTCTCCTCTCGCACACCTATTTCACACTTATCTCACTCTTTTTCCCACACTGCTATCTATCTTCCTCACACCTATTCATACATATATATATATATATATATATATATATATATATATATATATATATATATATATATATCACTGAAGTAGTCCTTCTCGTCTCTAAATAGATTTCTATTTGAACCACTCTTAACAAACAAATGCTACCCAATTTCTAAGATCTTATCCTACTTGGCTCAATCTCCTCACAGGGAGAAACCAATTGCTATTTTATTCATAATTAATTTTAGTAAACCCAAACAAACAAACTCCTCTCATTTAAAACTAAGTAAAACATTAATGACCAATGTTTATCCACCTTATGTTAGCCACAACATGTGAACACACAATCACATTGTTGGCTAAGTCTGGATGCTCCTGCATCATAGTCCTAGATGAGTACGGCATCAAGGACCATGCAATGAGTGTTCTAGTTGTGCTTGCAGATCCTGATCCTCTAAATAAATTTAAGGAGAATCAAGTGAGGACTAAGTGTTTGATCATGGACAGAGTGAAGTATCACGTTGTACCACATAGTGATGAAAATAACACAGCAAATTACATGTGGGTTGCTCTAGAAGTGATGTA
The DNA here is from genome assembly GCA_034641835.2 of Pinus albicaulis. Lineage (NCBI taxonomy): Eukaryota > Viridiplantae > Streptophyta > Pinopsida > Pinales > Pinaceae > Pinus > Pinus albicaulis. Next base: position 28,155,775 of record CM076573.1, read on the forward strand.
TCAAGGAACATCCGCCCAACGGAAAATGCTCTTATAGAATTAGATGAGGCTTTTCCAAGTGCAGAAGGGTGAGGAAATATATCCTTTCCTTTTCCAACTTCAGACCATCCAAGACCAACTGGTTGGCATGGGTGTAAATCTAGATGAAGGGCTCTTAGTGAGGACTACCCTGAATGCAGTCTCTGAGGAATGGGAAAAATTTGTCCAAAGTATACTGGGTAGACCAAAATTACCATCCTGGGCAGACATGTGGGCTATCCTCTGCCAATAATAGATCAGGAGGATCACCAAGAAGCATAATATCAGTGGTGAGATAGTCAAATAGAAGAAAGAGGAGAAATATGATGCAACCCTTGCATCAAAGGAAAGAAAACAACAAGGGAAGAAGAAGAGGGACCTTTCCAAGGTTCGGTGCTTTAATTGTGGTGAACTTTGACACTTCGCCCACACTTGTCCTAAGAAGAAGGACAAAGGATCTTCTAATTCCAAGGCTGCAGCAGCGAAGGATGATGGTTCTGATGATGATGCAACCATGAGTTCTCATATGCCTCGAGAGAAGAGGTGGGGTGACATGGATCTGTAGAGCATCTATAGACAAGATGGCAGGATTCCTTCAGTTGATTACTTCTTGGCAACTGAGTTCTAGTGCAATAGTGAGCCGTGGCAGTGCTATGGGCAACATGATGCAGCAATTTGAGAGGGAGTTGTAGTTCAGATGTGGCAGTGGTAGTGGTAGTGGCATGGGCAGTAGTACAGAAAGCAGTAGTGTAGTGGATGGAGGGCAGTAGACCAAGCATCAACAACACAGAAACCAACATCAAGATCTTGCAGTGCATGGTGTGGATGTATTGCTAGAGCACACTCCATGCTAAGAGGGAGTGTTGAGATTTTGTGTAGTTGGTGTAGCATCGAGTGTGCTCTAGCCCTGAAATTTTGTGGAGGGGCTAGGACACACTTGAACTACAAAACCCAAAAATTGTTTTGTGAAATTTTAGCTGGTGTTCAAGTTATTCAAATAATTAATTATTTTAATGGATTTCCTAAGTATAAACTTAGGAAAATTAAATAATTAAAGTGAATTAATTAACACATGTGCTGAAATGTTCTAAAAGACATGGATCAAGCAGTCTTTTAATCTGAGTCGTTGATGAATGTTTTAATCTCGGTCGTTGATGAGATCAATTAAAAAGTATAGGAGAAAGGCTTGAGGGTGAGTTGGGGACACACACAAAGAGGCAGAGATGAGAGACTGATCTGGAATTCTAGGGTAGGGTTTGTTAAGAATTTTCGGAGGAGTTTTCTGCAATGAGGGGTAGTATTGGCTGAGGGGATGATCTAATCTCAGAGCCAAGAGTCAGCAAGAGGCAGTCGAGCAGAAAACAAGGACAATGCAGAGGAGCAGAGAGCAGCAACAGCAGTTGCGCAGCCGCTACGCAGGCCAAGGAAAGTGCAGCGCTGTAGCTCCAGAGGGTTTCTAAGGCTAGTGTAAGTTCTGTGTCACCCTCTCTGGGGTTACGCAGTCCCTCTCTAGGCAGCGCAATGGCACACAGAGCCTAGCAAGGTTGACGCTTGGGCTTCATGGTTAGTGCTAGGGTTTCTAGGGCTAAATCCGGGGTGAGTCTTGTAAATCCAGGTTGAGGGTGTGGATCAGTTAGATATTTGGTCTTGGAACAACAGGTTAGCTGCAAATTTCTTTTATTTTTTGTCGAGTTTTCTAGATCTGGAACGCAGATTTTTTGTACTCAGATTCTACTTAATAAATAAACCCTCATATCTGTTGCACTGGCTTTCCCGCTTTGGGTTTTTCCAAGGACTTGTGTCCAAAAATCAGTGTGTCACTTTGTTTGAATGAGCGTAGTATTTAGTAAATGATCTGCATGTGTAGACTGTTAGTTGTGTTTACTTAGGTATTTTCTGAATCTAATTTCTGAAGATAACTTGTATAATTTAATCAAGTAAGAGAAGTAAACCATGATACTGCAGTATAATTTTCACAAGTGTTTCCCTTTCTGGGCCTGCGTAGTGGCTGAAGCCCTCTGCGCTGCGCAGCTACTACATAGATGCTGTTGCTACCCTTGCTCCCCTGCACTGCTCCTCTTCCTCTTGTTGACTCTTTGCTCCGGGATGAGATCATCCCCTCAGTCAATACTACCCCTCGTTGCAGAAAAATCTTCTAGAAATTCTTAGCAAACCTACCCTAGAATTTCGGCTCAATCTCCCAGCTCTACCTCTGTGTGTGTGTCTCCAACTGACCCCCAAGCCTTTCTCTTATACTTTTTTATTGAGACATCAACAACCATGATTCAATCTCTTATCGATGACTGATATTAAAGGACTGCTTGATCCACGTCACTTAGAACATTTCATCGCATGTGTTTAATTAATTCACTTTAATTTTTCTAATTTCCTAAGTTAGAATTAGGGCCCTCATTAAAAAAAAAAATTATTAGAATAACTTTAACACCACATGAAATTTCTCCAAACGCTTTCTAAGTTTTGGAGATCTCATGTGTCTTAGCCCCTCCACAAAGCCAGTAATAGAGCACACCCGATGCTAACCTAATACACAAAATCTGAACAGTTTGGATATTATAGTTGCATCATCCAAGATGTTATGCGAGCAACTATGGTAGCCTAGTCGATGTGAAAATTTCAACTTGAAATCCCACTGCATTATCTAATGTTATTTCTTCTTCTTATTATTCAGAAATAAGTTGTTTGCAGAAATATCTTCAGCAAATATTGAAATAAATTCAAATGCAGACTTCACCCTATAATGACTAAGCACAAAAATAAGGAATATACTCGCACATAAATGACGGATATTTTGGACAATTGTCCTCGGAAAAAACTAATGTGGGAAAACCGGTGCAGCAGACGAGGGTTTCTATTACTCAGCAAAATATTCTTGTACAATTTACAGACAATAGTGATGAAGATAAATTATGATAACACTAGAGAAATTCCTCACAAAATAGTCAGATGAGAAATGACCCCAGAAGGACCCTTTTGAGCCCCTGCATCACCATCGTGTCAGTTTCCCACATGAGGACCACACAGACCCGCGTCACCCTCTATGTTGCCTCCCTCCCTAGCCTCTCTGGACATTCAGATGCTTGTGATGTGTCATTTGCTCCCCGCACCCCGCATCGTTGCCGAACCCTCTTTAGGATTCGTATCTTGGGGAGGCCCCCAAGATCTAAGAAAATTGAAATGGATCTGACAAGATCTGCAAAATTATAATGCCAGAAAAAAAAAGAGAACACAAAGAAAATAAAACCACAAAGAAACTTGTTTTATTAAAACAGAGAATAACCGTAGAAGCTACATTGTGGCAGACAATCTGTCCTTTTACAAAGTGAGGCTTGTTATTTATAGCCTTTTTTGAGATACAATACCATAGGTGGATACCATGGGCCAATACCACTTACAATACCATGGGTAAATCCCATGTGTGGATGAATACCATGGGTGGATGCATACCATGGGTCACTTATAATACCATGGGTGAATAAATACAATGGGTGGATGAATACCATGGGTCAATAACATTTACAATACTATGGGTAAATTCCATGGTGGATGGATAACATGGGTAGATGAATACCATGGGTGGATGCCATTTTCCATTCAGATCATTCCTCCCTCCTTAAGAAGCAATGGCCCCCATTGCGTGAAGTTCCCTCCTGAGAAGCCTTTGTTGAATATGAAGAGCCACTGAAGAGAAGGTTTTTGTGTAGTTAACCCATAACCATGATGAACGAAGATCCGAGGATAGAGATACCCTGTAATGCTTGTGACCAACTGTGATATTGATAGTGTGTGGCCTAGCAAATGGACTTCGATGAAGTGTGGGTTTGTGGATGAACCAAAACCATGACAAACAAAGATCCAAGGATAGAGATGCCCTGTAATGCTTGTGATTAACTGTGTTACTAACAGTGTGCGGCATAGCAAATGGACTTCGATGAAAATGATTTTGTGCGGTTGACCCATAACCGTGATGCTAATTATTGATGAAGTAGCAGGTGCCTACATAGCTTGGGGTGGGAGGGCACGTCTCCAAATAACCCAAGCCGAATTCTACTATGCTGAAACTAATGAATGTGAAGTAGGTGCCTACTAAAGCGGGGTGGGAGGGCACGTCTCCAAAGGGAACCCGCTCCGAATGTTGCTCCAGATTTAAAATGAGCATAACTCGATCAATATAACTCAGAATATTTATTATTACCTGTTTTTGGAAATGGAATGATTATTTTGCATCTTCTCATGTGCTTGAAACCACTATCTTGAGACTCTAGACTCTTAGATTTGCGCTGGAATTGTTTCGCCATCATAAAATTTCTGAAAAAAAAATAGTTGATTTTAAATCAACGATAACTCCCACATCCGGACTCCGATTCGACCGATTTGTTTTTTGAACTTGGGTGATTTTTCAAGAGGAGCTTAGATCTATATCCATTCTTCTAAAATTTTGCACTAAAAATTGCAAAAAATGACAGGAGAGCCACCGTCCATGAATTGTTGTCAGAAAAATTGCTTCAACATTGTTGATTTTGAATCAACGATATCTCCCTCATCCGAACTTCAATTTGGCCGATTTTTTTTTTTGAATTTCAGTATTTTTTCACAAGGAATCTAGATTTGGTCTTTTTTTTTTTTTGCAAATTTTTCACCAAAAGTTTCAGATCTGATCTGAAAACTCGCCGCCCAAAAACAATTCATGGATTTTGCTGAAAATTGCTGCAAAACATTGAAACTGAAATATGTTTCAAACCCTCATTCCCATGGAGGCATAACCTGAATATGATACCACTGATCCAAATCTTGGGGGGAGACCCCCAAGATCTAAAAATTATAAATGGATCTAACAAGATCTGCAAAATTAGAATGCCAGAACAAAAAAGAGAGAACACAAAGAAAATAAAACCACAAAGAAACTTGTTTTATTAAAACAGAGAATAACTGTAGAAGCTACATTCTGGTGGATAATCTGTCCTTTTACAAACTGAGGCTTGTTATTTATATCTTTTTTTGAGTTACAATACCATGTGTAGATACCATAAGCCAATACCATGGGTAGATACCACTTACAATACCATGGGTAAATCCCATGTGTGGATGAATACCATGGGTGGATACTTACCATGGTTCACTTACAATACCATGGGCGAATAAATATCATGGGTGGATGAATACCATGGGTCGATGCCATTTACAATACCATGGGTAAATTCCATGGGTGGATGGATAACATGGGTAGATGAATACCATGGGTTGATGCCATTTTCCATTCGGATCACTTTGCTTATCCTCCACCTGCAAATCCCTCTGAGTTGATTTTCTCTTAACATACTTCGACCAATGAAAAAATAGATTTACATGGGCAACTAAGTATCTGCACTGGTGTATTTTCCAAATGACCCTCAAGCCTTTCTTTATAGTCTTCTCATTGAGAAATCAATGTCCTAGATTAGATATCTAATCAACGACTGAGATTATGATTTGACTTGATCCATGTTCTCTAGAAGTTTCACACTCTGTTTTATTAATACCCATTAATTATTTAATTTCCCTAAGTTTAGACTTAAGGTCCCCATTAAAATAATTAATTTTTCAAATAAAACAAAATTCGAGTGGAATTCCTACAAACGCTTTCTGGGTTCTTTGGAATACCAGTGTCTAAGCCTCTACACCAAATTTGAGACTTAGATCACTTTCTAATGCTACAAAAATAAACACTCTCTCTTAGTGAGGAAAGTGCTCTAGTAATAATGCTTGTTGCATACTGCTTTTTCCCTAAAGCATCCTCCGCGTTGTTGAATTCCATTAGTCTCTGCGATGTTGCTGCCACTATACTGCTACCCATGACAGTGCCATTGACACTGTTGCATATGGATTTTGTGCCACAACCTCCTCTCAAGTGCTACATTATCCGCTTCTACTGAAACAAATTTTCAACCATCCCAATCTTGTACCTGAAATAAACAAACTTTGTTCTCCCTAGGGCATTAGTGAGAATGTCTGCCACCTGTTCTCCTGTAGGAGTGTACTATAATTGTACTACTCCCCACTGGACATAGTATCTGATAAAGTGACACCTAATGTCAATGTGCTTCAACTGATCATGAAAAACCAGATTCTCATAGAGCTTGATGCAACTTTGATTATCACACAGAATACTAGTCGCTTCCATCTTTCTCCTGAATAGATTCAGAAGCAGTTTTCTAAGCCATATGGCTTCACACGATGCTGTGATTACTGACATGTATTTGGCTACAGCTGAGATCAATGCTACAAAATTTTGTTTCCTGCTACACCAGGAGGTCATTCCTGATCCAATACTGAAATAGTACCCTGTGGTACTCTTTCGATCTACTAAACTTCCTACCCAATCTACGTCAGTGAATCCACTTAGTCTGATGTCATTGCCTCAGATGTACTTTAATGCATGCTCAACTATTCCTCGGATATATCTGAGAACGTGCTTGGTTGCTTCCCAGTGTGCCCTCTTTGGTTCCACCATGAACTGACTGAGGGTATTGACTTTATAACAGATGTCTGGCCTGGTGTTGACCAGATACATAAGAGATCCTATGAGTTGTCTATATAAGGTGGCGTCTACTTCTTTTTCGTTAGACGCATCAATATTTTTCCAGTTGGTAATCATTGGAGTATTCAATGGGTCTACAATATTGCATCTTGAATCTCTTCAAAAAATTTGTAGCATATCTCCCTTGTCCAAGGAAGATTTCACCCTTCTGCTACCAAACTTCCAACACCGGGAAACAATGCATCAGCCCCAAATCCTTCATCTCGAATTTTGCTGCCAGGTTCTTCTTGCAATACTTGATGAGCCTAAATGTACCTATCAGAAATAATTCATCTACATATAATATTAGAATTAGAGGCTCATTCTATACTATCATATAGTAGAGATTGGGATCTGTGTCACTCTTGACAAATTCCATCTTCTACAGGTACCAAGCTTTAGGTGCTTGCTTAAGCCCATACAAGGCTTTCTTCATCCTGCATACATGAGTTTTCTTCTCGTGCATCTCAAAGCCCTCTGGTTGTTCAATTTACACTTCTCCTTCTAACACCCCATTCAAGAATGTAGTCTTAATGTCCATCTAGTGAATCTCCCATCCCATGTACACTGCAAGGGATATCACAGATCTGATAGAAGTATACCTGGCTACAGGGGCGAAGGTCTCCTCATAGTCGACTCCTTCCTTCTAAGCATACCCCTTAGCCACGAACCTACAATTGTACTTTTCTACAATGTCATCTGCAGCATACTTAATCTTGGAGATCCATCTCGAACCTACAATTGATCTTCCCTGAGGTCTATGTACAACCTCCCAGACATGATTAATCATTATAGAGTTGTATTCCTCCACCATGGCATCCACCCAAACTTGATGAAGTACATCCTCTTGAAAGCTATTTGGTTCCTCAACCTATGCTACCAATGCTTGGTACCTGTCCAGTTCTCTACGTTGTCATTTTTGGTTCTAGGATCACCAACTGTGAGAAATCATAAATTTGGATTCCTACTGCAACAAATTTGAATTAATTCTCCTATTATTTTTCATAATTATTTCATTACAGTGAAATATCGAAGTAACTACTGAAGCATTCTACACAAATATTGTTGCGGAATAAATCTAAGTGCTGAAAAAAACTGAACAAAATACAATGAAAAACATCCACTTTTGACATAGTTATTTTTGGACTAAGTCCCCGAAAAAACCCAACTTGGGAAAATTGGTTCAGCAGATCTGAGGGTTTTTTATTTTTAAGCAGCAGAATCGTGAGTAAAATTAGGGTGCCAATATCCGGCTCACCCTTAAGAGAAAACTCGGGAACAGAAGAAATGTGAGATATACCTCACTCTGTAAGACCCCCGCTGATCCGGAACAGCACTGGTGAAGCCCCTCTCTGCCTCTGCATGATTCCTACGTTGCTACTACATAATCCTGCATGGGAAAGCTAGGGAACTGTATCACCTCTCCTCTGCAAACAATCAAGCTTATCTAAAATGGAGTTTTTCTCCTCCTAGCTTAGAGACCCCAACTTCCAGCTATCTCTGGATTGAATCTAGAAGGCACTGCATCACTTCTACATGAACCCCTTCAGGGACTGCATCACCCCTCCAGATGACTGCGATGCCTCTACTGCGTCACTCCTGCCTCTCTCTCTGAAATGTACTCCTGGTCCTTCTGACCAGTTACTCCATCTGCCCCTCTCTGGAACTGATCACTAGATAGAAATCACTTAGCCAGCCTTGCCCTAGTGATTCGATCTTGATAAAAAGTTGTGTCTCTCTCACAAGCTCAAAAATGAAAAATGCTTAGTGTGTCTTCCATACGCCCCTCACCCTCCTTCTTATAATCTTTCGTTGACCCTTCAACGACCAAGATTAAAACATAATCAAGGGCTAAGATTAACTGGGAGATGATCCATGACTTTATCTGGAAGATTCACACTTAGTTTAATTAATACCCTTTAATTAATTTGTTTCCATAAGTTTAGACTTAGGAAAACATCAAAAAACAATTAACTAATTTAATTAAACCATCTCTAAGTGGAATTTTCCAAAATACTTTCTCGGTATTATGAAATACATGTGTCTTAGCTTGTACACAAAATTACAAGGTGAGAGCACGTCCGATGCTACCATAAATCAACACTCCCTCTTAGCGAGGAAAGTGCTCTAGCAAGACAACTCAATGTGTTGCTCTGATTTCTGGAACATATACTGTTGTGCTATTGATGCTTCTCACAAACACTGCACAAATTTTGCATCTGTACTGCTGCTGACTTGCATGCTGCTGGAAACTACCACTGTACTACAACTCCCTCTGAATTTTGCAACCATGTTGTTGCACTGCATGAGCATTGCTTTGCACTTCGTGAGCACTACTCTGCACTACGTTGCACCACTGTGCACTGCACTGCTGCTGCTCCATTGTTGTTTCTGCTGCTCAATTATTGTTGCTGTTGCATTGTTGCTAATTGTAATAGAAAAACATCTGAAATTGGACAAGTAATATTGCGACTGAATAATAAGACTGACTACTGCTCACTTCTACACTAACTCTTTGAATATGTTGCTCTACACTACGTGAGCACTACACTGCACTGCGCTTCTACTACTCAACTGTTGCTGCGGCTGCTCCTTCTCTGCGCTGATTAGGCTCTAGTACTGCTAGCCACTGCAATGTCTCTTAATCTTCCACTGCAACTGTCCATCCTGCTATTGTCTTAAGGCTATCGTAGCTCACATGTGATCCAAGATTTTGGAAATACTCAAGGATCCTGTCATTTGTAGATTCTGGATCTACAAATCCAAGTCAGCCCACTTCCCTCCTTTCGGAATATGAGCTAACATAGCACAATAAGCTTTTGCCTCAATCTTGGCAGCTCCGGCTTGAGCATCCTACTTCTCCTCTTTGTCCTTTTTCTTAAGAGGACATTGTGTGGCATAATGTCCCATTTCCCCACACCTGAAGCACTTGATCTTGGATAGATATTTCTTCTTCTTCCTCTGTTTCCCCTTTGATGCAAGGGTTGTGTTATCTTCTTCGTCCTTCTTGACTTTCGATCCGCTGCTTCCATCCTTAATATGGATTTTGAGGAGATATCTCCTCAGCTCTTCTTGTTTCAAGGCTGCCCACATCACTTCCCATCCTAGAAGTCTTTCTCTGCCCATAATGCTCTGGACAAAGACTTGATAGTCCTCTGAAACAGAGTTTAGAGTGAGCCTTACTAGCTCTGAGTCTCTAGGTGTTGATCCCACTGCTAACAGCTGATCTTGGTTTTCCTGAATACGAGACAGGAAGGAGTCAAAATGCTCTCCCTTCTTCAACCTGGTGTTACAAAACTTCTTCTCCAAATACATCTTCCATTGTTCAGAAGAATCTTGATACAACCTTTCCAGCCCTACCCACATTTCTCTAGTAGTGTCCTTTGCCGCTATGTGGGGTATGATGTGATCGTTTACACCATCTAGAATCAATTGTTTGGTTGTTGCTGTGTTCTTCTTGAAGGCTCTCATATGTGCGACATCTAGTGGTTCTTCAACTGCGTTGTCAATGACGGCCTTTAGATCATGCTCATTAAGGAGAATCTGAGTCCTTGACTTCCAAATAACATAGTTGGAGGCACCCTCCAATCTATCTTGGTCACATAATCTCTTGTTGACCATCTCCTCAATTGTCAATATCTTCCTCTAACCCTCTGCTCAGATAGAATTAGGCAATCCTTGAGGAATAAGTCAATGCTTCTGTTGCTGCACGGGAAAAACTGAGTTTCTTTGACTAAGAAACTCTCTAAGGTCAAGAAATCCCCAACTGTGTTTTTCAGAAACTTTTTGATGCTTATGCACCAGCACTCATTGTTGTGTAGCTACTGCGTCCTTCAGCTACACTAGTTTGATACACTGCCTCTTCTGCAACTGAAAAATATTACCCCTCTGTCAACTCTCTCAGAGGGAGCCTTTTCTACTCTGGATTGCCCTCCTGGCCTGGACTGCGTAATTTATGGGGGAGTCTGCTGTTGCTTACGCAGTTCCCAGTCTTTTCAGCATTGAACTACCGGTTCACTCTTGTTTCTCCTACACTTCAGCTTGAATAAGCTCTGATACCATGTGAGAAATCCTAAATCTGCCTACTGCAACAAATCTGAAATACTTCTCCTATTATTTTTCATAATTATTTCATTATAGTGAAATATTGAAGTAATTACTGAAGTAGTCTACACAAATAATGTTGTGGAATAAATCTAAGTGCTGAAACAAACTGAAAAAAATACAATGAAAAACTCCACATTTGACACAGTTATTTTTGGACTAACTCCCCAGAAAAATCCAACTTGGGAAAACCGGTGTAGCAGATCTAAGGGTTTTGTATTATTAAGCAGCAAAATCTTGAGTACAACTAGGGTGCCAATATCCAGCTCACCCTTCAGAGAAAATATCGGCAATAGAAGAAATGTGAGATATACCACACTCTGCAAGTCCTTGGCTGATCTGGAACAACGTTGGTGAAGCCCCTCTCTGCCTCTACGTGATGCCTACGCTGATACTGCGTAAGCCTGCGTGGGCAAGCTAAGGAACTGTGTCACCTCTCCTCTGCAAACAATCAAGCTGATATGAAACAGAGTTTTGGCCCTCCTAGCTCAGAAACCTCATCTTCTAGCTATCTCCAAACTGAATCTAGAAGGCATTGCGTCACTTCTGCGTGATCCCCTTCAGGGACTGCGTCACCCCTCCAGATGACTATGCTGCCTCTACTGTGTCACTGCTGCCTCTCTCTCTTAAATGTAATCTTGGTCCTTCTGACCAGTTACTGCATTTTCCCCTCTCTGGAACTGATCACTAGATTGAAATCACTTAGCCAACCCTACCCTACTGTTTCGATCTTGATCCAAAAGTTGTGTCGCTCTCACAAGCTCGAAAATTCCAAATGCTCAGTGTGTCTTCCATAGGCCACTCACCCTCCTTATAATCTTTCGTTGACCCTTCAACGACCAAAATTTAAACATAATCAAGGGCTAAGATTAATTGGGAGATGATCCATGACTTTATCTAGAAGATTCACACTTGTTTTAATTAATACCCTTTAATTAATCAGTTTCCCTAAGTTTAGACTTAGGAAAACATTAAAAAATGATTAATTAATTTAATTAAACCATCTCTAAGTGGAATTTTCCAAAACCCTTTCTGGGTATTATGGAATACATGTGTCTTATCCTGTATACAAAATTACAAGGCTCTAGAGAACATATGATGCTACCATAAATCAACACCAACAAACTCCTTTGCATCCCTTAGCGTCTATTGTACCTCTCTATTGATCCTGCCACTAGTGGTAGGTGGCTCAATCATCTCCTCTTCTTGCTGCCCCATTTGTTGCGAGCTTTCTAGATTTTATTCTCTTGAAGAAATACTAGTACTAGTCACAGTGCTAGATCCTAACAGTTGTCCATCTGTTGGATCCTCTCCTAGCTACTGCTGGACAAGAGGCACATCCTGAGATTGTTCTTCTAGGTATTTCAAGGGATCTTCTGAAGGCTTGATCCTCCATTAATTTCACATCCCTCCTAACTACCACTTTCCTAATCCCTGTAATGTAGATTTTGTGTGCCTTGGATGTCTTGCTATATCCTAGGAGATACCATTTCTCAGCAGTCTGATCTAGTTTGCTTCGTTTCTCACTTGGAACATGACAATATGCCCTGCTCCCAAAAATCCTGAGGTGACTTACCTCTGGCTTCACCGTTGTAAATACACTCTTGGGTGTTGTCTTGCCCAATGCTCTGTGAGGAGTCATGTTCTAGGTATATACAGTTGTGATGCATGCCTCTACCCACATAAATCTAGGCAAATCCTGATCAAACAACATTGCCTTTCCTTTGTTGTCCCAACAATAGTCTCATTCTTCTGTTTTGCAACTCCATTCTTCTCTGGATTGTAAGGAGTTGTCCATTCTCTTTTGATGCATTTCTTTTCATAGAAGTATGCGAATTCCTTATCGGTATATTCACCTTCATTATCTGAGCGCAACACTTTGATTTTATTCCCATTCAGGTTCTCTACCAGAGCTTTGAATTCTCTGAACCAATCAAAGACTTCATCCTTGGTCTTTAAGAAGTAAATGTAAGTCTTCCTGTAATGGTCATCTATGAAAGTGACAAAATATTCACTTCCACAAAGAGCTCTAGTGGACATTGGTCCGCAGATATCTGAGTGTATTAGACCCAATACACTTTTCACCCTATTGTTGCTTCTGGAATATGTTGCTTTAGCGTACTTTCCTATGTTGAGATTTTGGGTTAGCATCGGTTGTGATCTAGCTCCAAAACTTTGTGGAGGGGCTAGAACACATCAAATCTCCAAGACCCATAAATCATTTGGAGAAATTCCACCCGGTGTGAAAGTTATTCAATAAATTAATTATTTAATGGAGACCCTAAGTCTAACTTAGGGAAATAAAATAATTAAATGGAATTAATAAAAACATGTAGGTGAGAATGTTCTAAGTGACGTCGATCAAGTCTTTTCTAAGCTTAGTTGTTGATTAGAGATTAGATCATGGCCATTGATTTCTCAACAAGAAAAGTATTAAAGGAAGGCTTGGCGTCAGTTGGAGAAGGCACATAGAGTGGTAGCACTCGAGATAGGTTGAAATTCTGGGGCGCATTTTGCTGAGAATTTTCGAGTGAGCTTGCAGTGTTGGTGAGGGGCAGATCGTCGAAGAATTATTCTGATCTGAGGTAGAGAATACAAAGGTAGAGAGGAATATCCGTACCAGGCAGCGCAAAGACTAGCAGGAGAGACGCAACCCAGCCAGGCTCACACAAAGGTAGTGCAAAGGCTGACACAGGGCCTTCAGGGTGATGTAGAGGCAGTGTTGAGCCCAGAAGGGTGATGCAGGGACAGCCCGTGTTGCACAGTGGCTACACTAAGTAGGAGAAGCTGATGCAAAGGCTGTATGAGTAGCGCTCGGGTTCCAGTGGGCCAGAAAGGGCTCATATTCAGTGCATTTCATAGGAGTGCTTCCTCGGCTCAATCAGCCATATTTTCTGTCTCCAAGTGATAGGTAATTCTGTAGTGAATTCTCTGTTGGGCAAACCATTACTGGTGTGCTTGATTGTATTCAGATATTCTGCTTAATAAACAAACCCTTTAAGAGTTGTTGCACAAATTTTCCCACATTGGGTTTTTTCGGGGACATTGTCCAAAAAATACTGTGTTCTTTGTCATATGTGCGTTATGCTTCAGTAAATGATTTGTATGTATGTGTAGGTTGTAGTTGTGTTCTCTTTGATATTTTACTAAATATTCAGATAATAACTTGTTAATTAAATCAAACAAGTAGGAGAAATAAATCAAGATACTGCAGTAGGGTTTCTGTGTTCAGAAATTTTCACAGCCTAGTACGCACCCTCTGCACACGTCATCATGTTTGGTGCTAAGAACTGGAACTCCCATAATAGTTTCTCCGAGCATTATCAGAGCTCCATGGTGTAGATGCCCCATTCGTCTGTGTCATAGGTCATTCAAGTGAAAATTTCTTAATCTAAGAAGCCCTACTGCTAACCATTGATTTACTTCTCCTACTTGATTATTTATACAAGTTATTAATCTGAATATTTATAAAAACAGTGAAGTAAACACGAATAGCAGCTTACACATACAAATCGTTTACTGAATAGCACGCTCATCTGACAAAGTGACACAGATATTTTAGACAAATGTCCCCAGAAAATACCCAATGCAGGAAAACCGGTGCAACTAGCTTTGGAGGGTTTTATTATTATGTAGAATCTGAATACAACAATTTCTGGGCACCAGACATGGTTGGCCCTAAAGATAAAATCACGGCAACAATACCTCTTTCACTCAGAGACAGAAATATGTCTGATTCACACCTTCAAACAGGATTTACAGAACTTGAGTCTTTTCTGTCCCACCAGAAACCCCAACGCTGCTAGAGAAAAGGATCACGTCATAAAGGATGACTCTACACTGCTGGATATGTTGCCTCTGTTGTTGTTGTATTCTTGGCCTTGGATTCAGAATCCCTCACCAATGGTGCCCCTCGCTACACTTCAAACTATTCCTGAAATTCTTAGCAAACCACGCCCTAGAATTTCAGCTTAGCTTCAGTGCTTCACCGATGTGTATCCTCCAACAAAACCTAAGCCCTTCTCTTATACTTTTCTCATTGGCAAACCAATGGTCGTTATCTAATCTCTAATCAACGGCTAAGATTAGAATCTGCTTGATCCACGTCACTTAGAACATTCTCATCACATGTTTAATTTAATTCACTTTAATCTTTTAATTTTCCTAAGTTAGACTTAGGGTACTTAATTAAAAATATTAATTATTTGAATATCTCTTAAACCGGATGGAATTTCTCCAAATGGTTTTTTGGGTTTTGGAGATCTCATGTACTCTAGCTCCTCCACAAAATTTTGGAGCTAGAGCACATCCAATGCTACCCCAAAATCTCAACAATTCATATAGATTCTCCACTTAGGTTGCTTCCTACCAATGCCATTTGAGACTAGAGCTGAAACTTTTATAGCCTGTTGCTTCAACCCCCAATCTGAGCCTTCTTCTTCCATCTTGGATGCTTGGCATATACTTTTCTTCCAATAAAGTATACATCATATCCCTTGTCCTACAATTGACACACTGAAATTAAATTCATTCCCATATCTGGCACATGCAACATATCTATGGCTTGGAGACTGTCTCCTGCTTCTGTTTGAAATGCTACGGTCCCTTTTTCTACAGGGGTACACTTTCTCTTGTTTCCCATAGTAATCTAGAAGCTCATTCATTCTTCTTGATAGCTAGAGAAATGATCTCTTTCTCCAGTCATATGGGTTGAATCCCCGCTATCAATATACCAATCTTTTGATGATGCAATGCTTGATAAGCACGTACATTCCTTTTCCAGCCTAGAGGCCAGCTTTGACGAAACTCAATATTCCATATTTTTTGTGCTTTTCCTTTCTGGGATAATTTCTGCAGAAGGAATGTATAAGCCCTTGGGTGTATGATTTTCTGCCAAGGAAACACCACGAATCCCCTTTGGCGTAGACCCTCCTACTTCCTTGCCTAGCCTTGTTCTGATACAATGGGAAAATTTCAACTTGAAATCCTACTGCATTATCTGATGTTATTTCTTCTACTTATTATTTAGAAATAAGTTATTTGTAGAAATATGTTCAGTAAATATTGAAATAAATTCAAATGTGGACTTTACCATATAATTACTGAGTAGAAAAATAAGGAAAATACTCGCACATAAATGACACAGATATTTTAGACAATTGTCTCCAGAAAAACCTAATGTGGGAAAACTGGTGCAGTAGATGAGGATTTCTATTATTCAACGGAATCTTCTTGTACAATTAACAGACATAAGTGATGAGGAGAAAGTATGATAACACTGGATAAATTTCTCACAAAATAGACAAGATGAGAAATTACCCCGAAAGGACCCTCCTGAGCCCTTGTGTCACCACTGCATTGGTTCTGCGTGAGGACTGCATAGAACTATGTCACCCCTTTCCACTGCCCCTCCTAGCCTCTGCGATGTCTCTTCCTTGTGCCAACCTGCTCCTGCACCCCGGATTGTTGTTGAACCCTCTTTGCTTCTCCTCCACTTGCAACTCTTCCTTTGAGTCGATGTTCTCTTGCCAAACTTCGACCACTGAGAAAATAAATTTTCTTGGGTAACTAAGTATCTGCACAAGTGTATTTTCCAAATGATCCTCTGTAATATTCCGAATAGAAATAAACAGTAATATAAAGCAACATAAATAAGCATCTACAACAAATAGAGAGACATCACATAAACAATGCAAATATGAAGAAACGTTGAGCCATTTTATTATGTAACTGAAAGATACAATGAGTACAAAGGGGATAAGAATGATGACACCTTGGCTTGCACAAGGCAAGCTGGAAATACCCTCAGAAATGCTCAAGGAATGGTTGTTTGGTCAAGGACTGCGTAATCTCCAAATGTTGTTGGTGCTGCTGTCGGACTACTGCTACTGCTGGAATGGGATGGATCTTTGGGGATGTTAACCTACTCAGAAAAATATGAAATTATGGGAATGAGCTCTCCTCCAAAGACCCAAAAAATCCCAGAAAGGAATCTCGGAATGGATAACCTTGGAATTTGACCTCCCTTGGGAAATAACACTATCCTAGTGAAATACACTAGCCCTTAATGATCCTCTACAAATGACAGCCTTCTCCTGTACCAAAATGATGAAATAGTAAAGGGCTAACCCCTTCACACTATCTTGGCTGAAACCCTTGATAAGTCCTCACTCTCGAACTGCCTCTACTACAAACTGTGTGATCTCTCCAAGAGACTGCACTGCCCAAGCAAATGTGTAATTCCTGGCTAAAGATGCTACGGCTCCCTCCTACAAAAATATGGATAGAACTCCTCACCCGAGCAGGCACTCGAAGTCCCCTGGGGCTGAGGTTGGGATCTCCGCTCGGAGACACCCGGTGTGCTAAACAACACTTGCAGAGTTCGCTCAACAACAAAAGTGTGCTTAATGTCAAAAGATAGAAACCCAAGATGCAAAATAGAATGAGATAATGAGGAGCCTCTTCCCCTTTTTATGCTTTGAGCCTTGCTCTCACTCGAGCCCCACCAAATTGCGTTGTCCCTCTCTCACTGCGCTGTCATGGGCCCACACTGCCCATGCTGCCTCTTGCCTCACGCTGCCACTTCACCCTCCTGGGCCCCACGTTGTCAAGTAAATATATGCTCAAGTGACTTTAGGGAATGATTATTTACTAAGTATGGGTTATGTATATCATCACCCACTTTATTAACTGACTTTAATATTAGAAAAGAAAAACTGGCCAAAATTAATATTACCAATTAGTTGCTGCTAATTGGGAATATTATATTCTTCCTTGCCCAAACATTGCTTGTCCTCAAGCAACTGCAAAGATGGATGCTGCAAGATTTTCTCTCTCCCAAGTGGCATCCTCATCCGTCAAGTTCCTCCACCTCACCAAGTACTTTCTGACTGTCCTGCTCTGTAGCTCTCTCTCCCTAGTGTCCTTGAGTGCCCGGAGTATATCCTGAGTCTCTTGGATCCAGTCCTTGGCCCTGGGGGCCTTAATAGCACCAAAAATCATGTCAGAAAAATTCAAAGCATGGTATCCGTACAAAGCATAGAACAGAGACATACCGATGGACATGTGAAAAGTGGTGTTGTAGCAGTTCTCTCCCAAATGTAACCAACGTAACCATGCTTTTTGCTGCCTTATAACATAGTTTCACAAGTAGCCTTCCAGCCACCTTTTCACTATCTTTGTCTGCTCATCCATCTGAGGGTGATAACTAGTGGTCGGAGTCAACTTTGTACCCACCAAACGAAAGATCTCTTGCCAAGAGCCGCCCATGAAACGACTGTCCTGGTCACTAACAATGGTCTTCGGAAGACCATGCAATCTGAAGACATTCCGAAAGAAAAACTCCTCTACCTGTGTTGCTATATATCGTGCCAATATAACGAAGAAGTGTGCATAATTTTTCAGTCGATCAACAACCACAAAGATGCAATCCTTGCCCTGCACCATGGGCAACCCTGTGATGAAGTCCATTGAAATGCTCTCCCATTTCCCTCCGGAATGGGAAGTGGCTATAGTAATCTTGCTGGATTGCTCATCTCTCCTTTGTTCTGCTGACACACCTCGCACTCCCTGACATGCCGAAGTACATCCTCCTTGAGGCCTCTCCAAGAGAATGTCTCCCTGATGGCCCTGTAGGTCTTGGTGAACCCCTGGTGGCCTGATAATGGTGATTCATGTGAGGCACACAGTACCTTCTCCTTGAGCTGAGAGCTCCTAGTCAAGAAGATGTTGCCCCTGAAGTATATCACCTCATCCATCACCCTGTACCTGTCATCTGTGATCTACCCATCCAGTATATCACAGGAAAAACGGTCCTTGGAGTACTCCACCAGTAACTGAGCCCTCCAGTCTGTGTCCAAGCTCATCAGAGACAACGCTGCCGGTTTGCATGAAAGAGCATTAGCCATCATGTTGTTCTTCGCTTTTACATACTTAATGTCAAAGTCATATGCCTGGATCTTGCTAAACCGCTTCTGCTACCTCTCCTGCAACTGTTTCTGCTCTAAGAAGAACCAGAGGCTGTTGTGATCAGTCCTCACCCTGAACCTATTCCCCACCAAGTACTCCTGAAACTTGGCCAGTGCATGCATGATAGTCATCATTTCCTTGTCGTATATGGGATAGAAGCTCCCATGTGGCAATAGTTTCCTACTCTCGAAAGCTATGGTGTGTCCCCCCTGCATCAAGATTGCACACACCCCCTCTCCTGATGCATCACACTCCAGGACAAAGGGCTGCGTGAAATTTGGCAATACCAAAACTAGAAAGTTGCTCATCACCTCCTTGAGCCTGTTAAAGGCCCTCTGCACTGTTTCTGTCAACTGAATGCCCCCTTTTTGGTAAGATCTATGAGGAGTGTAGAAATTATGAATCTTACACTTTATGCATAAATTATTAATGTTAATCCGGTTATGCTCCTCCTACTTAGACAAGTTATTAAATAAATAAATTCAAGTTAAAATCGAAGCAAAACACATAACAGATCTCTACCAATACAGATCTAGAATAATCACATGCACACATTGACAAAGTGACACAGATATTTCTGGACAAATAGTCCCTGGAAAAACCCAATGCGGGAAAACCAGTCTCTGGCTGCTAGAGGGTTCTATTATTAAGAATATTTCTTAATACACAAATCTGGGTTCTAGATCTCGAAAACCCAATAGAGAAAATACTAGATCTATAGCTCACTAGCTGATTTAGGGCCAAAATAATGACTGATCCACACCTTCAAATGGGATTTACAGAACTCAACCAATATTACGGCCTATAAACCCCAGCGTTGCCCCTGAAAGGCTCTACGTCAACCTCTTAAGCCCTTGAAAGCCTCTGTGCCAACCTTGGAAGTCCTCCAAACCCTCAGCGCTGCTCCGGAAGGGACTGTGTTTCCCCAGACTGGGTGACGCAATCACTCTGCTGCCCCTGAAGGGTCTCTACGTAACCCCTATGAGGGTTTCCTGCTAAAAATCACATTGTCCTTGCTGCTACAGCTTCCCTACTTCTCTGCGTTGTCCTTGAGCTTATCTCTACCTCTTGTGTATTCTAGACGCTGGGATCAGATCATCCCCTTGCCCTAAATTCCCCTCTTTGTAGCTAAAACACTTTTGAGTATTCTTAGCAAACCCTGCCCTATAACTCAGCTTAGCTTCATTTCTCTGCCTCTGTGTGTCTTTACAAATGACCCCAAGCCTTTCCTTTATACTTTTCTCATTGAAAAATCAATGGCCATGATCAGATCTTGAATCAATGGTTAAGATTAAAAGAAAGCTTGATCCGTGTGACTTAAGACAATTTCATCACATGTTTAATTAAATTCACTTTAATTATTTAAGTTTCCTACATTTAAACTTAGGAAATACATTAAAATAAATAATTAATTTAATATCTCCTAAACCAAATTAAATTTCCCAAATCTATCTCTAGGTCTTGTAGATCAGGTGAACTCTAGTCCCTCCACAAATTTTGGGAGCTAGGGCACAACTGATTCTACCCCAAATACACAAAATCTCAACAAGGGGTGCAACAAGTTGGGAAAACCCTTTGACGAACTTCCAGTAGTAGGTGCAGATGCCTACAAACCCCTAAAGCTCAGTCATGTTCCTCAGTTCCGGACAATCCCGGATGGCCCAGATCTTCTCCTCGTGGATTCTCACTCCATCCACCCCAATGATATGCCCCAAATAGAGCATCTATATAAGCCCAAATTCACATTTGGAGGGCTTAGCATAAAAATGTTGCTCCTCCAAAATGCGCAATACAGCCTCAATGTGCTGTAGGTGCTCCTCCCATGTCCGGCTATATATCAAGATGTCATCAAAGAATACCAACAAAAACTTCCTCAATTGACCATGGAAGATGTGGTTCATGCACGACTGGAAGGTGTCCGGTGCATTGGTTAGCCCGAAGGGCATAACCAAAAACTCAAAATGGCCGTAGTGACATCTAAAGGTTGTCTTGGGGACATCTTGGTCCCTCATTCGAATTTGATGGTAACCCGACCTCAGATCAATCTTCGAGAAGAACTTCGACCCCCTCAGCTCATCCATTAGCTCATCAATCCATGGTATGGGGTATCGGTTCTTCATGGTCTTCTTATTGACAGCCCAATAATCGATGAACATCCTCAGTGTGCCATCCTTCTTCTTCACCAGTACAACAGAAGAGGCAAATGGGCTAGTGCTAGGTCGGATGTGTCCCAGCACTAAGAGCTCATGACTAGCTTTCTCAATCTCATCCCTGTAGGCTTTGGGATGCCTATAGGGTGTAGTAATCATGACCTGAATGCCCTGCTCAAGCTCAATGGTGTGCTCAAACCCACAATCCGGTGGCTACCCTAGTGGTATATCCCCAAAAACTGTGGCATATATATCCAAAATCAACTGCACATCAGGGTGAACTACCTGTCTTGTATATCTTGCCTCTAAAACACACAGCTCCACTGCCCACTCTATGTATCCCTTCTGAAATTCTGCCTCCATCCGATGTGCTGAAACTGTCTACGGGGGATAAGAGTGCATGCCTCGGATCATATCATTCTTACCAGTCTTCTTGTCTGTCCACTCCATCTCCAGAGTCTCCCAGTCCGTAGTGACCTTCCCCAGTGTGATCAACCACTGCACTCCTAGTATCACATTGGTGTTCGGAATTTCCACGACAAATAAATGGTCCGTCAGAGTGTAAGTCCCTATAGTCACTGCCAATGCTAGTACATATCTAGAACACTGCATAGTTTTGGCACCCGGTACCAGTACTGAAAATCCATCAAAGCTATTTTTCGGTATGCTCCTTCGCTCTACCAATTGTGCATCAATAAATTTGTTGGTGGCCCGACTGTCAACTAGCACTGAAACACGTCGTCCCTGCATGGTTCCCCAGACACGTAGTGTTAAATACTTGGGAACCCCTCGCTAGAAGCAAGGACTCCCCCAGTAGGTGTAAACGTTTCCCCTCCCGCTCATGGGGGTGGAGGTGGTGGATGATCCCCTCTCTACACTACAGCATTGCCTCCTGCCTCTATCTCCTCATAAGCATATTCTTCCCTGTCACTATGAGAGAAGACCTTTATGTAGTGTGCCTTCCCTGCGGCACATCGATGTCCCGGTGCCCATGGCTCCTGGCATGTGAAGCATAGCTTCCTCCATCTCAAATCTCTCCAAGTATCATCATCCAAAGGCCCCTGACCTTAGTTCCCCCTCGAAGGTGGAACCCTTGTGTCCTTCCCCTTCGGCTGAAATGTCGGTCTATGGGGGAAAGGAGCTCTGGTCCTAGGTAGAGCATCTTGTAAATCCATTGTCCTCCAACTGCATCATGAAGTGTGGTAGGCCTTGTGGATCTGACTAATCCAAGCAGAGGTTCTACCAACCCATCAATAAACATGTATATCAACCTGGCTGAGGACAAGTCAGGCACCATCACTGAAATCCTCAAGAACTTTGAAATGTAGGTTTTTAGGCTCTCGGTCTGCTTGAGCTTGGTCAGCTCAACAGAGTGCTCTTCTGGATCCCTCCGGTCAAACCGCTCTACCAGTCTCTGTGTAAAATCTGCATACGCTGTCACTGCTGAGTGACCCAGCGTGTCCATCCCATGGAACCACGAATCGTGGGTCTCTCCCTCCAGGTGCAGTGCTACCACCTTGATGGCCTCTCCCTCTACCATCTGATTGAGCTGGAAATAAATATTCGACTTCTCCACCCAAGCCTTTGCTGAAAATTTTGAGGACCCGTCAAATTTTAGCAAGAAAAACCTGCCAATTGTATGCTATACATCCCCATCCTATGTGTATCTACCCCGTCTGTTTTGGTTATGGGGTCAGATGTCCTTCTTAAGCTGAACAAAATCGTGGAAAGTGAGAGCTTCACCAAACTCTCGCCCATAGGACTGATACTTGGCAAAATAATCCCCCATATGAACTGGCTTCGGCTCCTGATTTGCTCCCATTCCGATGCCTGCAGTCAGAAATGTGGGCATCGTGGAACATGGGGCAGTAAGTGACACAACCTTCTCTGCTGTGAGCTGTTCTTGCAAATGGTGGGAAGTGCCAGACCCTTCTCTGATGTGAAAACCCATTGGGGTTTCACGCTATCTCTAGTCTGCAGTAAACTTTTTCCCCATCTCTTTGATCCTCCTCGATAGCTCCTGCACAAACTTTAGGAGGAGTTGCCCAAACTCCCTCCCTTCATATTTCTCCTCTGCCATTGGTTCTTCCTCTTCCGTTTCCACTACTAGAACGCAGTCTCCCTCTCCAAAAGTGGCCTCAAGCCTCCGCTCTTACTCCTTGTAATTCCTTCCCCGATAAGTGATATATGGTTTTCCTACTGGTGTCATAGACAATTTTCTCCACAAGCGGAGCCAAGTCTATGAGCTTTGATACCATTGTAATAATTTGAATAGAAATAAACATTGAAATAAAGCAACATAAACAAGCATCTACAACAAATAGAGAGACATCACATAAACAATGCAAATATGGAGAAACACTGAGCCATTTTATTATGTAACTGAAATATACAATGAGTACAAAGGTTATCAGAATGATGGCACCTTGGTTTGCACAAGGCAAGCTGAAAATACTCTCAGAAATGCTCAAGGAATGGCTGCTCGGTCAAGGATTTCGTAATCTCCAAATGTTGTTGCTGATGCTACCGAATTGCTGCTACTATTTGAATGGGATGTCTCTTTGGGGTTGTTCCCCTGCTCAGAAAAATATGGAACTCTGGGAATGAGCTCTCCTCCAAATACCCAGAAAAGCCCAGAAAGGAATCCTAGAATGGATGACCCCGGAATTTGACCTCCCTTGGGAAATAACACTATCCTAGTGAAATACGCTGGCCCTAAATGATCCTCTGCAAATGATGGCCTCCTAAGTATGGGTTATGTGTCTCAACGCCCACTTTATTAACTAAATTTAATATTAGAAAAGCAAAACTAGCCAAAATTAATATTAGCAATTAGTTGTTTCTTATTGGTAATATTACACCCTCAAGCCTTTCTTTATAGTCTTCTCGTTGAGAAATCAACAGTCCAGATTAGATCTCTAATCAACGACTAATATTATAATTTGACTTGATCCATGTTCTGTAGAAGATTCAAACTCTGTTTTATTAATACCCATTAATTATTTAATTTCCCTAAGTTTAGACTTAGGGTCCCCATTAA
Organism: Pinus albicaulis; assembly: GCA_034641835.2. Lineage (NCBI taxonomy): Eukaryota > Viridiplantae > Streptophyta > Pinopsida > Pinales > Pinaceae > Pinus > Pinus albicaulis. The sequence continues at coordinate 28,179,629 of CM076573.1, forward strand.
AATAATTAATTTTTAAAATAAAACAAAATCTGAGTGGAATTTCCACAAATGCTTTATGTGTTCTTTGGAATACAAGTGTCTAAGCCTCTACACCAATTTGACACTTAGAGCACTTTTTTATGCTACAAAAATCAACAGTCGCACCCTTGAGCTTGCATCCGTGCGACTGGGAGGTTACAGTCGCACCTGTAGGATTTATTGTGTGTGACTGAGGCTTAGAGTCAGAAAAACTCTCTTACCTCAAATCAAAACTTTTCTGCAGATCATCAATATCATATGTCTGTCTATTCATGCCCATAATCATATTCAATAGTACATAATGTACATATAATGCAAATGACAATAGGAGAATGGATCTTATGGAGAGGTTCTCCCTCTGAATGGGAATCCACTTCAGTCATCTTCATTCATGCCATCAACCTATCTAAAAATACATCAAAAAATATGTTAGATTATAAAGTCAAACATATACTCATCATGGTCATAACATGCTCACATCATCTACTACATGATCACATGATCACATCAATCTTCCATCAAGGGTTAGAGTCACATTATAGGGGCAATTGACAGGTGTGACATCACATTTCAAAGATCACGAACACAATATCACTTCTATCAAGTCAATCCATCAAGTTAGGGCATATAGATTTACCATATGCCATAGTTACTAGTCACATCAAAACATAACCACGGTTAATAAGAGATCTAGAATATCAATCTCATAGTTATACTTCTATCATGGCTGCCATGCTAATTATGATCAATAGGATGAAGTCGGGTCATTCAATAAAACTTTACCAAAACAACAAGAGTGTCAACCCTTTCTCCATACTTTCATCATGCTCATCACAAGCATTATCAATAGTATTATGCATAAGAATCAATAAGCTAGCCTTCCATGTTGTAATATTCCCAATTAGCTGATACCTAATTAAGAATATTAAATTTTGCCAATTTTTTTTTCTCAAGTTTGGTAGGTGAATAAAAGGGTGAAGGGACCCATAAACCGAGTAGTTTGAATAAAACTTCTTTTCTAGAGATAGTGTGAACAAAACAACATCTTATGGGGGCAAGAGGCCGAGAATGCAGCACAACATGTGTGAATGCCAAGGGGCCAAGTGATAGTGTAGTTAATGAGTGGACCCAAGGTTGTTGGGGTTTCACAAGAATAAGAAGGGGGTGAGGGCAGCCATGGAAATCATTTTTGATTATTTTGATTTTCTGGTCTTTACGACTTGAGCATGCTTGAGATGTTTAGTCGAGTCTGCAGTGTTTTTTAGCACACGAGTGTCTCCGAGCGGAGATCCCAACCTCATCCTCGGGGGACTTCAAGTGCCCGCTCAGGAGAGGAGTTTTTGAGACATCATTCAACAGTTTAACAGAGCTTCAGGAGAGGATTCCTACTATCCTTCATGAGCTGATTTTATTATTCAGCATCAGGCCACTTGCAGCCCCTCTATAGCAGCGCAGTCAATCAGTGACTTACGCAGTCCAGCAACAGAGAGATCCAGGAGAGGGTGAAATTCCATAGCATTCCCACTTGGAATCCAGTGGAGGGGTCAGCCCTTCAATAGTTGAGCTATGGAAGTAGTTGTAGATATTTTCTCTTTCAGTTTAGGCCATAGCTCTACATACCCAACAGAATTCGAAATTAGAAGAGGGCCAAGCATCGAAAGGCTAAATTTTGAAGATTGGAGCTTGGGAGATAGTTTTTTGGGTTTTTCTAGGTTTTATTAGTAGAGTCTCTGGTGAAAATCCTGGAATTTTTTGAGCTGAAGAACAACCCATTTACGCAGTCCCTACTGGGCCAGCAACTATAGGAGCTAGGCAAAAAATGGCAGATTTTGAAAGTTGGAATTAGAGAAAACCATTTCTTGGTTTTTCTGGGTTTTTTAAGTAGAGTCGGTGGTTAAAATCCTGGAATTTTTTTAGCAATAGATCAACCCATTTATGCAATCCTTACTCAGTTAGCAGCGATAAGAGCTAGGCAAAAAATGGCAGATTTTGAAAGTTGGAATTAGAGAAAACAATTTCTGGCTTTTTCTATATTTTGGGCGAGGATCACCTTCCCAAATTCCTAGAATTTTATGAGCAGTGGAAGCAGCCCAACTAGTAGTCTGAAGTTGGCCAGTTGCAGCATTTCTAGCAAGGCTGCACAGAGGAAGAGTCCAGCAGCAGTAGCAGTAGAGTAGTGTTTTAGTGTGCAAACTTGAGGGTCATTTCAGCCAGCTTTAGCCGGTTAGAGTGCTATCTAGTATGGCACTGTTGTATTTTTTTCACCTCCAGATTTAATAAAATGGCTCAACAGTTTTTGGCTCTTTTCTAGTGTTTTTAATGCGTTTTCCATATTGTTGTAATTTTAGTCTGTTATTGCTTATATTACTTTCATTTTTCCATTTGGGATATTACAGTGAAATCCATCAAATCTTATGCATGTCAAGTGTCAAGAGTATAATCTACTAGAGTCAAGGTGCTAGCCTTCTTTATGGGATCAAGATATCCAAAAAGATAGATGTTAGAAAACATCAAGTATACCACTACATCAAAGATCAACATTAAGTAGCCTCATAGAATTCAAGAGGTTCATCATGATAAAAAATGTTCAATACCAGATGCACCATTTCATGGAAAACATGAATTCAAATCACTTTCATATGTATGCAGGAACCATTTGAGAAGGAGACATTCTCATCATACCTTAGTGGTTACCTTGCCATTCAATTTGCAGTTGAAACATAACCTTGAGACAATATGCCATGCATACCTTATAGTATTCAAAATTCCTGTGCACCTTCTCATTTGACATAGGTAGCTTGTAGTACATTGTCATCTTTTCACAAGGTGCCTCTTTACCTTTTTCCAAGCCATATTTCCTACATATCAAATGATCCTCAATAAGGATCCACTTATCACATCTCATCAAGGAGGTTAGAAACATCCATATACTCAAATAACATGCAGGAAATATAAACAATAATCATAATAATCAGATCGATAAGTCTAAACAAAAGTAAGAGCCATCACTATCCATAGTCCACATAACAATGTTGCCTTCAATCAACCAACCAGGCCTCCTAGGGACTATCCCATCTAGGGCTTCATCAAATCTTTCACAAGTGCTTGATAACATTCACATTGACCATGCAAGGTGTTGAACATTGGTTGTCATTGATGGCAACACAAGTACTCTCCCTGCGATCATGACACCTCTTCCTACAACATTCTCTCCCCCTTTGTCATCAATGGCAAAGGGTAACTCACCCTGACAAATGTCATCCTGCGGACCTGTACACACCTCAACTCCCCCTTTTTTTTTACATAGTTAGATAAGAGAAAGAGTTTAATGAGAACTTGGGAGAATCCCAAGCTTTAGGTGAAGATACTCAAATGCTTCACGAGGTAATGTTTTGGTGAAGATGTCAGCAATTCGTTCCTTTGGGCCAACATATTCAAGCTTGATATTATTTTCGGTGACTTTCTCTCTAACGAAATGATATTTGATCAGAATGTTCTTTGTTTTGGAATGCATCACAGGATTCTTGGAGATAGTGATGGCACTGGTGTTATCACAAAAGATGGGAATAGGCTCATCAAACTTGACTTGAAGATCTTGCAAAGTTTTCTTCATCCAGAGAACTTGAGAACAACAAACTGTTGTCGTGATATATTTTGCTTCTGTTGTGGATAACGAGATTGAAGATTGCTTTTTTCTTAACCATGAAACACGGAAACCGCCTAGATAGAATGCTGCTCCATTGGTACTCTTTTTATCATCAACACTTCTTGCCCAATCTACATTTGTATAAGCTTGGGTAACTATATTATTTCCTTTGGGATACCATAAACCATATTTTGTTGTGCCCTTAAGGTATTGAAGAATTATTTTGATGGCAATAATATGAGATTCTTTTGGTGCTACTTGGAATCTAGCTATTTGTCCAACTGCCTGCATAACATCTGGACGAGAAGTTGTCACATATAGAAGACTGCCAATCATAGATCTATACAACCTCTGGTCCACATCCTTTGATGAATCATCTAAACTTAACTTGCAACCTGTTACCATTGGGGTAAGGACAGGCTTCCAATCTTCCATCTTGAATTTCTTGAGCATTTCCTTGATGTACTTGGTTTGATATATAAATATTCCTTTATCCTGCTGAGATATCTGAAGCCCTAAAAAGTATGTCAGCTCACCAAGTAGAGACATTTCAAACTCACTTTACATCTTTGTGGCAAAGTTTTACTTAATCTGTCATCATTGCTTCCAAAAATTATATCATCTACATATACCTTGATAATTGTTAGGTTATTTTGATCCACTTTCACATAGAGATTTTTGTGGGTGCTTCCTTTCTTGAATCCTTGTTGATATATACATCCATCAAGACGAGCATACCAATCTCTAGGAGCTTGCTTGAGACCATATAGTGCCTTCTTTAATCTGCATATATAGTCTTCCTTTTCAGAGAGCAGAAAAAATTCGAGTTGTTTAATGTGAACTTCTTCTTCCAATTCACCATTTAGAAAGGCTGACTTAACATCCATTTGGTAGACCTTGATTTTTCTCAAGCATGCACAAGCGAGAAAAAATTTGATAGCTTACATTCTGGCAACGGGAGAAAATGTTTCTTCGAAATCAATTCCTTCAATTTGTGCATATCCTTTGTAGCCTAATCTTGCCTTATTCCTGGTAACCTGTCCATCCTCATTCAATTTGTTTCTGACGACCCATTTACTTCCAATAACATTTTTATCCTTTGGTCATAGAACCAATTCCCAAGTATCGTTTTTCTCAATTTGATCCAGTTCTTCATTCATAGCTGCTACCCAGTGTTCATCTTGACTAGCTTCCTCGAAATTGCTAGGCTCAAATGTTTCTAAAAAATCAAGGTGGCCATGTTATGATGAACGAAGTTGTCGACTTCTTCTGGTTCCAATTCCTTCATTTATGTTGTCAATGATTTGATTTGACGGATGACTCCTTTTACACCATTATTTTAAAGCTTTTGGAGAATTTTCGTGTAGAACCTGCTAATGATTTCTAATTTCCTCTTGGTTGACTGTTGTTTCATTATTTGATTGGTCTTGTTCTAGAGCTTCTTCTTCATCCTTCACAGATTCTCCCTCAGATACCTCATATTTTCTTGAAGGGACAATCTCATCGTCATCCTTTGTAACACAGTCTTCATCAAAAGTAACATTTCTGCTTTCCACTATTTGATTTCTCCTCAGATTGTAGCATCTATAAGCCTTCCTTTTGTGTGAATAACCAACGAAAATACCTTCATCGACATGGGAATTGAACTTGCCCAATTTTTTATCTTCTCTTTTGATGTAGCATTTGCTTCCAAATATTTTGAAGTATTTAATGTTAGTCGATCTTCCTTTCCATAATTCATATGGAGTCATGTTGCAATTGTTCCTTAGCAAACCTTTGTTTATAATGAATACAGTTGTATCAATTGCTTGAACCCAGAATTTATAATCTAACTTTGAGTCATTTAACATTGTTCTGGCCATTTCCTGTATGGTTATGTTTTTTCTTTCAGCAACTCCATTTTGCTGCGGTGTTCTAGCTATTGAGAATTTCCTTTTTATTCCATTTTCATCACAATACTGCTGAAATACCTTGGAAGTGAATTCTCTACCATCATCTAATCTCAGACATTTGATCTTCAAATCAGTATCATTTTCAACCAATTCCTTGAAGATTCTAAAACACTCGAATGCCTCAGTATTTTTCTTCAAGAAGCTGACGGCTATCATTCTAGTGTAATCATCTATCAGTAGCATAAAATATAATTCTTCATCTGAACCTTTTATTTTCATAGGACCACATAGATCAGTATGTGCTGATTCCAATGGACGTGATGCAAAGTGTTCTTTTGTCTTGAACTCAACTTTTTTCTGCTTGTCGTGCCGACAATATTCACATATATATCATTTGGAGCTCTACTTGCTGTAGCCACAATTTTACTGAACTTACCTTTCCTGATTTCACATTTCTTAGAGTTAAATATCATCGTGTCTCCTTGATCTCACATTTGTCCAACACTGAGTAGATTGTGATTCATATTTTCAACCAACAACACATCTTTCGCTAATGCATTCTTGCTTCCAAGTGTGATTGTACCTACTCCTATGAAGTTTGAAGACCTGTTATTTCCAAAAGACACTGTTCCATCCTTATTTTCCTTCAAGGATATGAACTTATTCCTATCTCCAGTCATATGAGTTGAGCAACCACTATCAACATACCAAACTTTTCTGTTGCTTTTAGTCTTGAGAGCGATAACACATTTTTTTCAGTTTTATTTTTCCATATTTGCTCATTTTGATTTTGTGAGAATTCCTTTGAAGAACTTCCAAGTCTGCAATCTTTAGTCAGGTGCCCAAAATTGTTACATTTGTAACATTCGACATCATCTCTCAAATGATCAAATCTGTTAATATTTTGTTGAGTTACGAAATATCCATTTCTGAAATATCTCCCAAAACTGTATTTATTCCAAACATATGTGCGACATTTTATAGCTCTATGTCCAAACCTTCCACATGAATAACAATGACCATAGAAGATAGGTAGATACCTGGGAGGAAATATTCTTCGAGGAATTGTCTTCCATGGTTCTTCTTGTGAGTCCTGATCTCTTGAGTTGGCTGTAAGGTCTACCTGCTTGTTAGATTTTGCAGATCCATCTTCTTTTGTTGTCATAGAAGGACTTGGCTGCTTTTCATATTTTTCTTTGTAACCAAGACCAGTCTTGTCATTGTTTGATCGTTTATTGTTGATGATTTCTTCCAATTCCTTGGAGCTGTTGGTGTAGTTTTGAAGATTTTTTCCATTTTTTACTTGCTTTCGAAGAGAAACTATTTCAGCTTCCAATGCTTCTCTTTCTTTGTTGCCTTCCTTTAATTCTTCCGTGAGCGATTCTTCAACTCGTTTGTATTCTTCAACCTTGATTTTAAGATTTAGGAATTGTTCCCTTTCTATCTTTAATTCGTCTTCAAGAGTGTTGACATGCTTCTTCTCGACCTTGAGCTCTTCATAACCTTGATCACTTTTTTTTGAAATTCAACCTCAGACATCTCTTCTTGTTCGTCTCCTTCTTCGTCATATGCTTTTTGCTTATTATGCCTAGCCATAAAAATTACTCTTCCATTGATTTCTTCTTCATTATCACTGTCTTCCATGGATGAGGAGCTATCTTTTTTGGAGAAGAAACTCTTCTTAAACCATTTCTTCTTGCCTGGCTTGTTGAACTTCCTCAGACCTATCTTTCCTTTCGTAACAACCTCATTTTTGTGAGGACACTTGGCTGCAAAATGCCCAAACTCATCAAAATAGAAACATATCAATGGAAGTTTACCTTTGAATTTCCCCAAACATGTTCACACATTTCACGTGAAGTAGGCAAATTTTTTATCTAAAAATTCTTCTTCATCTTCTTCCTTTTCTTCCTCCTTACAACTACAAGTTTTCGCTTTCGGAGTATGCTTTTCCATACTAGTTTTCTTGGATGCGAAAAATGATGTTTCTAGGTGAGATTTGTCGTCCTCTTCCTCAATCCTCATTTCATATGCCGTAAGCACTTCATGCAATTCATGTTTTCTGAGATTGGCTAGATTCAAACTATATTCCAAGACAGATTCCTTTGGGTTGAATCTTGCTGCCAAGGTTCTAAGGATATTTCGGACAACAATTTTCGTGTCGACAGGTTCTCCCAAACCTTCCAATGCATTTTTTATTTCATCAACACACTGTAAGTATGCATCAATATTTTCATCTTCCTTCATTTTGAGTTGCTCAAATTTTGCCCTGTAAATTTGAAGCTTTGCTTCTTTCACGTTTGAGTCACCTGCATATATATTCTCAAGCTTGCCCCATACTTGTTTAGCAGTTTTGCATCTTAGTACCTTAAGATAGAAATATTCGATAAGCACAATGATAATGAGATTTTTATCATTTTCATCATATACCTTATTTTTCTTTCCTTGTTCATCCTGGGTCGATGTAAATCATTTTTCAATGATTTCCCATACTTCGTATCCTTGCGTTAGAAAATAAACCTGCATTCTTCCACTCCAAAGTTCGTAGTTATTTCCATTGAACAGAGGAACTCTATTCTTAGTATACTCTATGACCTCCTTCCAGTTGTTAGACTGTTATTGAAGGAACCAAGCTCTGATACCAATTGTTGGAAATACTGAGAAGGAGGGGGGGGGGTTGAATCAGTATTTCTTATTAATTAACACTTTTAAATCTTTTCAGAGCATTAGTTAATCTTAAATTGTTCTTGATTTTTATCCAGTAACAACAGTAAACAATAGAACACAGTAGGCACATGAATTTTAGGTGGAAAACCCACTCTGGGTCAAAATCCATCGAACGATTTTCTAATAAAATCTTTAATCTTCAGACCCAACTGAAATGAAAGGTACAAATTCCAAGAATTCTAGAAAGGAATTCTTTTCCAGCTCCCACTGGAAGGATGCCCCAACGCCCTGGTTTCTTCAGTATTCAACTGAATGGATGCCCTGACATCCTAGACCGACCAACCACCCTAAAGTGTTCACAGGCTCCAACCTGTAGGTGACTTCATGCACCAACCTAGCACCTCCCTGCGACCCTATAATGGTAAGAAATAAGACAAGAGTGTGGGCTCCCATACCAGGGACAATGTTCCACAATACAATATGATTCACAATGATTTTCTTGAACTAGACCAATCACCCAATCACACTATGACCTGCAACCCAACCATAACATTATCCAACAATGCAAGAGGCTGGGAGGGGCAATGCAGAGACTGAATCTACTGCGCTTCTCCCTCTGCCACTGATAGGATCACAAACTGGAAAGTATTACCTCTATGTCAACTCACTCAAAGAGAGACTTCCTCGCAAATGTTGTAGTAGGGTTTCTATATTCAGCTCACAGCCTAGTACACACCCTGTGCACATGTCATCATGTTTTGTGCTAAGAACTGGAACTCTCGTAACAATTTATTTGAGAATTCTTAGAGCTCCATGGTGTAGATTCCCCATTTGTCTGTGCCATAGCTCATTCATGTGAAAATTTATTAATCTAAAAAACCCTACTGCTATCCATTGATTTACTTCTCCTACTTGATTATTTATACAAGTTATCAATCTGAATATTCAGAAAAATAAAAATAAAAAATGAAGTAAACAGAAATAGCAGCCTATACATACAGATCATTTATTGAATAGCACACTCATATGAAAAAGTGACATATATTTTTCGAAAAATGTCCCCGGAAAAACCCAATGCGGGAAAATCGGTGCAACTAGATCTAGAGGGTTTTATTATTACGTAGAATCTGAATACAACAATTTCTGGGCACCAGACATGGTTGTCCCTACAGAGAAAATCACCACAACAATACCTCTTTCACTCAGAGACAAAAAATATGGCTGACTCACACCCTCAAATAGGATTTACAGAACTCGAGCCCTTTCTGGCCCACCGAAAACCCTATCGCTTCTCCTTAGCCCTCTGCTTTAGCCTTACTAGCCTACTTCAGCCTCTGCACTACTCTGGAAGGGCATGCATCACCCTCTCTGAGCATATGATGCCCCTGTGCTGCCTTGACTGGGCCTATGTCAGTCCTGCGTCACTTTTGTTGCCTCTGCACTGCCCCTGACTAGGCTCTTGCTAGATTGCGTAGCGCTTGGATGACTCTATGTTGCTAGATATGTTTCCTCTCTGCTATTTTTGTATTCTTGGCCTTGGATTCAGAATCCCTCACCAATACTAACCCTCGCTGCACTGCAAACTCTTCCTGAAATTCTTAGCAAACCAGGCCCTATAATTTCAGCTTAGCTTCAGTGCTCCACCAATGTGTGTGTCCTCCAATTGACCCCAAGCCCTTCTCTTATACTTTTCTTGTTGGCAAACCAACGACCGTGATATAATCTCTAATCAATGACTAAGATTAGAAGTTGCTTGATCCACATCACTTGGAACATTCTCATCACATGTTTAATTTAATTTTTTGAGATTGCAAAAAGATGATGAGCTTAGTGAAAAGAGTCGCCTTCACTAAGTGGGCCCGCAGGCTATTTTTGGCGCAAGTCTATTTTAGGCTATGTCTATTTTTAGACATGTCGATCATATTCTATGAGTGCAGGATGCTATTTGTGGATGGTTGGTCAAGTTGGAAAAATAGATGGACTTCTATTTTTATACATACTGGGCGGAATCTATTTTTAGATTGCCAGTATAAAAATAGATATGTTAGATATTATTAGCTCTTAATAATATTTGGACTATAAACATTATCTTATTCTCTTGGAGCACTTCAATTAAGTGCACAGATGTGGCACAGGAGCTGACAGAAGGAATTACGCTATTCCTGAGGGTTAAGTGGAGCTATTGCATGGAGACTTCAGTTAGAACTCATGTGACAGAGTTTGGTGGAGTTATTGAGGTAGTTGGTGGAGTTGTGTTAGTTTAACTCAATTAGACATAGTTGAGCTAGTTGTATCTAGTCTAACTGATTGATACACTAGTGAAGAATAGCTCTGAATGAATTCGAATTACCCTTTCCTTGACTGCGCAATCCTCATTGTCAACTCCAATGTGTGTGTGATGCAATCAATGCATCACTATAGTCACAACAGATAGTCTATCTTGCCCTTTCACCTACCTCTCCACTGGGTCTCCATTGAAACTGCCATGAAATGTAGTTAACTGCTGTATTGTTTAGTTGATTAATGAGTTATTATTTGTGAATTAATTAACTAATTAATTCACTCCACTCTCACTAGTGTATCATTCAGTTAGACTATATACAACTAGCTCAACTTAGTTAAACTGAGTTAAACTGAATACAACTCCATAACTACTTCTTCCAACTGTGTCATAACTCTGCCACTTGAGTTGTAATTGAGTCCTCCATGCATTAGCTCCAGTAAACCCTTGGGAATTGCATAATTCCCTTAGTCCACTGATGTGCCACATCTGTGCACTGAAACAAAGTGCTCCAAAAGAATAAGTTTCTATTTAGAGTCTGATTATTATTAAGAGCTAAAAATAATTGACATGCATCTATTTTTAGATTAGCGATCTATAAATAGACTTCGCCCAATATTCTCAAAATCGAATTTCATCTATTTTTCCAACTTGATCAACCATCCACAAATAACATCTTGCAACTTTTGAAATATGATCATCATGTCTAGAAATAGACTTGCACCAAAAATAGCCTACGGGCCCACTTAGTGAAGGCGACTCTTTTCACTAAGCTCTTCATCTTGTTGAATCTCAACACTCCCTCTCAAAAAGATAAGGATTATCCTTCACCACGATCCTGCCTCTATGGTATTCGAATTTGCTCCTGGTGAGCGCCTTCGTCAGAATATCTACATCCTGATCCTCCGTAGGAATGTACTGAAACAACATGATCTTCTGCTGCACACAATCTTTGATATGATGATACCGGATATCAATATGTTTAGATCTATCATGAAACACAGGATTAACCGAGAGTTTAATGCAACTCTGATTATCACAATGAATCACTGTGGGATCTAAATGTGAACCGAACAAACCAACCAGGATCTTCCTCATCCAGATAGCCTTACATGCAGCTTGACTTGCTACCATGTATTATGGTTCCTCTGAACTGCATGCCACGGATCTTTGTTTCCTGTTGTACCAATAAATTGTCGTAGATCCGATACTGAAAATCCCTCTTGATATGCTCTTTCTGTCTGTTGGGCTTCCTACCCAATCTGCATCCGTGAAGCCATGCAACTTCACCTCATCCATCTGACTGTACCATAAACCATACTCAAATGTGCCCCTGAGATATCTCAAGACATTCTTGCCTGCCTTCCAAAAGAGCTTGGTAGGCTTAACCATGACTTGTGAAAGTTGGTTCACCGCATATCACATTTCGGGCCTTGTACTGACTAAATACATGATCAAACCCACCAATTGTCGATAAATAGTGGCATCCACTACCTCTGCTGATGTAGCATCCTCTTTCTTCCAATTTCCTGGAAGAGGAGTGTCGATAGGCTTGCAGCCTTGCATGTGAAACTTCTCCAGTATCTCCCGGGCATACTTGCCTTGAGACACAAACAGTTCACCTTCCCATTGCCATATTTCCAATCCAAGGAAATAATGAAGGAGGCCCAAATCCTTCATCTCAAACTCCTTTGCAAGATCTGCCTTGCATGAGTGTATCAACTGCTCATCACCTATTAGTATTAAATCATCAACATAAAGAACAATGATTAAAAGCTTACCCTCCACCACAATTTGGTACAGGTTTGCATTCGCCTCACTCTTGGTGAAGACAAGTCTAGTGAAATAGTTGTCGATCCGTGTGTACCAAGCACGTGGTGCTTGTTTCAGCCCATACAACGCTCTTTTGAGCCTGCATACATGCGACTCACTGCTGAAGATCTCAAATCCTTAAGGCTGCTCAATGTACACCTCTTCCTCAATCATCCCATTAAGGAACGCAGTCTTCACATCCATCTGATGAATGTGCCAACCCATCTACGCTGAGAGAGCAAGGATGGTCTGTATGGAAGAATATCGTGCGACAAGTGCAAAGGTTTCTTCATATTCAATCCCCTCGATCTGTGAGAAGCCCCGGGCAACAAATCTTGCCTTATACTTCTCGATGCTCCCTTCAGAAGCTTGATTTACCTTGTAGATCCATCTTGATCCTACAACTGATTTTCCCACCGGCCTTGGAACAATCTCCCAAGCATTGTTTCTGACAATGGAGTCATACTCCTCCACCATAGCATCTACCCATGTGGGCTCCTGCACTGCTTCTTCAAAAGAAGATGGATGTGTGACAATACACTTACTCATAAGAGCCATGTATCCACTATATCGGTCAGGTGACTGTCTCTGTCTGCACTGTGATGTAGGGACTCCTACATTCTGTGCCGCATCAAGCTTCAGTCTCTCAGCTTCTGTGGTACGCTTTCTGCCTTGTTTGATGTTTGGTTTTGCATGAGTGGACTCCTCCACTCCATGAATCTCCTCCTGTGGCTGATCCACATCCAGAGGCTCATCTTTGGGAACAAGAAGTTCCTCCTCCGCATGCAAGTGTAGCTCCCTCTCAAGCGACAACTTCATGGCTTTCACCTCATTGAATTTTATATCCCATCGCATAACAGTCATCCGACTGTTTGGAAAATACACACGATATTTATGGGGTGTTTCTGTGTACCCCAAAAATATCCCGACTTCAACAGTCGGCTCCAACTTCTTCCTGGCATCCTTCGTCACATGAATGTAAACAAGTAAGCCAAAAATCTTCAAATGAGAAATATCGGGCTTCTTACCAGTAAAAGCTTCCTCGGGTGTATTCATGCCAAGTACTCTATGAGGACAAAGATTTTTCACATAAACCGCAGTGTTGCATGCTTCTGCCCACAAGTGCATCGGTAGGCCCTGGTCATGCCGGCATCGCTTGTACAACACCCTACTGATCGTTCTATTCTTCCTCTCCACGGCCATTCTATTGTAGGTTATGAGGCACTATGAGTTCTCTTCGAATTCCTTCTTTGCTATAGAAGTCTTTGAATTCGCCAAGATGTATTCACCACCATTATTGCTCCATTAGAACTTCTCAAACTGCCTTCAGACTCCTTTTCTCACAATGCCATAAGAACTCACAGAAGAACTGAGACATTTTTACAATTTTACATCTTCTTCTGCATTGAGGAGAAGATCCACTCAGGAATAAATTAATAATAAAATTATAACATAATACTTAAATGGTTGTAGTGGTGAAGGTGTGAGCAAAGGTCCACACACGTCTGTTGTGGAATTCTCCTCCGGATCCCAGCCATGGACTTCTCCTTCTGCTGAAGGTGTTCTTCACATTACCATAAGATACATTTAGCACTGCAATTGTATTCCTCCAAGAGTACCCTTGGGAAGTCCAGTAGAAATATGCTGCAAAATCTTTAAAGCACCATGGTGAAGATGGCCCAATCTCCTATGCCATAATTCGCCCTCATCCCCGTTCACCACTTCTTCTACTTTTCCCACCATTGTAATGTAGCCATCTACCTCCAACTTGTAGAGATTCTTAATTTGAACCCCTATCTTCTTGGTTTGACCCATTGTTTTATGTCGAATGAAGGCTTTTCCCTCACTGAAAACAACATCATAACCTCTGTCTTCCAGCATTGCGACCGAGACCAAGTTCTTCTTCAGACCTAGAACATGCATAACAATCTTCAACAAGAATGGATTACCGAACTCCCTTTCAAAGGTAATGGTCCCAATGCCAGTTTCACTGTACCGACCATCATCGCCAATCTCTATATGCATTTGGAGGTCCTTCTCCTCCAAGTCACTAAACAACTCTTTGTCTCCTGTCATATGGAAAGACGCACCACTATCAAGATACCACACTAATCCCATATAGCTTGAAACCAAGCATGCGTTCAAGGAGAAATCAAGTTCAAATTGTGAGGCTAAGGCCTCTCCAGCTGCAGATCCAGCAGCCTTCTTTTTCTTCTTCTTCTATGGATAGTTAGTGGCGAAATGCCCATGTTCGTGACAGTGAAAACACTTCACTTTAGACAAATCCTGCTTCTTGGCTTTAGCATCGGATTTTGAATGATGTTTATTCCCCTTCCCTTTCCTTTCTTTGGAAGCCAAAGCGTGATTCTCTTCATCTTCATTCTTTGATGAAGATCCATCCCTGGTACCCCGCCTTATCTCCTCTTGCACAAGATCCGACCAAAGTCGCTCCCATCCCAACAATTTCTCCCGTCCATTGATAGAGTCTTTGTAGCTATGCCAACTCTTCGGAAGCCCAAGGAGAGCCAAGCTCACCAAGTCTTCATCATCAATAGTAACCCCCACACTTCCCAGTTCACGTGAGGTATTTTGGAATACTGTCGCCTTTCTCCATTTTTATTTTTCTAAGCTTGTCTTTAAGCGCCAACTTCCTCTAGTCACTTCTGCTTTGGAAAAAATATGTCAAAGCCTTCCACATTAAGAATGGATTGGCTTTCCCATGAAGCCTGGACATAATATGGTCCTTCACACCTTCCAACAGAATCCTCCTCGTCTTTTTTGTCTTCTTTTTCCATGCGTCAAGTAATGCAACATCGTTAGATCCCGGCTTAGGAACATCGCTATCGATGAACTCCTTCAGTCCATTATCCTCCAACACTTCCTCCATCCTGTCCTTCCAGGCTATGTAATTTGAGCTCCCATCAGGGGCATACTCCAATCGCAATCCATTGAAATCCATTTCAATGTATACTCAACTTCTGCACCAAGAATCTTCTGTAGCAAATTCGAATTGTCCACCAGCACAAACTCACTTTACAATTGCAATCTTCAATTAACAATGCTCTGATACCATGTAGAAATTATATGCACTAAGCATGCATATGTCATAGATCCACCTGATCTCACACTATTTAACTTCATGCAAGATACTGAATCATTCCACTTGTTAATCTTTTGCGGAAAATTAATTGCACACACATGTAAAGCATAAATAAAAATAATAGCACATAACACAGTTGTTTTTAACCGGGAAAGCCTAAAGCTGAAAACCCCAACTAGATATTATGTATCATGGAATCATATAACAATCCTCATACAAAGCTTATCAAGCTCTTAGTACAGTACAATCTTCATACACTAATCAGGAACAATCTTGCAAATCCATGCACTGATCTCTACCTCCTACTAGCCTGCCTCCACTGCGCAATCCCTGCTGAAGAATAGCTCTGAATGAATTCGAATTACCCTTTCCTTGACTATGCAATCCTCTTTGGAAACTCCAATGTGTGTGTGATGCAATCAATGCATCACTATAGTCACAACAGATAGTCTATCTTGCCCTTTCACCTACCTCTCCACTGGGTCTCCATTGAAACTACCATGCACTGTAGTTAACTGTTGTATTGTTCAGTTGAATAATGAGTTATTATTTGTGAATTAATTAACTAATTAATTCACTCCACTCTCACTAGTGTATCATTCAGTTAGACTAGATACAACTAGCTCAACTGAGTCTAACTGAGTTAAACTGAATACAACTCCATAACTACTTCTTCCAACTGTGTCATAACTCTGCCACTTGAGTTCTAACTGAGTCCACCATGCATTAGCTCCAGTAAAACCTTGGGAATTGTGTAATTCCCTCAGTCCACTGATGTGCCACATCTGTGCACTGAAACAAAGTGCTCCAAGAGAATAAGTTGTTGTTTAGAGTCTGATTATTATTAAGAGATAATACTAATCGACATGCATCTATTTTTAGATCAGCGATCTATAAATAGACTTCACCCAATATTCTAAAAATAGAATTTCATCTATTTTTCCAACTTGATCAACCATCCACAAATAGCATCCTACAACTTCTGAAATATGATCATCATGTCTAAAAATATACTTGCGCCAAAAATAGCCTGAGGGCCCACTTAGTGAAGGCGACTCTTTTCACTAAGCTCATCATCTTGTTGAATCTTGCAGAAGGAATGCGTAAGCCCTTGAGTGTATGATTTTCTGCCAAGGCAACACCATGAATCCCCTTTGGCGTAGACCCTCCTGTTTCCTTGCCTAGCCTTGCTCTGATACCATGTGAAATTTCAACTTGAAATCCTACTGCATTATCTGATGTTATTTCTTCTACTTATTATTCAGAAATAAGTTATTTGCAGAAATCTCTTCAATAAATATTGAAATAAACTTCACCATATAATTATTGAGTAAAACAATAAGGAAAATACTCGCACATAAATGACAAATATTTTATACAATTGTCCCTAGAAAAACCTAATGCGAGAAAATCAATGCAAAATATGAGGGTTTCTATTATTCAACATAATCTTCTTGTACAATTTACAGTCATAAGTGACGGAGAGACATTATGATAACACTGGATAAATTTCTCACAAAATAGACTGATGAGAAATGACCCCGGAAGGACCCTCCTGAGCCCCCTGCTTCACCACTGCATTGGTTTTGCATGAGGACTATGTAGAAATGTGTCACACTCTGCACTGCCCCTCCCAACCTCAACGCAGATTGTTAGGTCGATTTTGGTCCTCTCGAAAATAGGAATTCAATGCAATCATTATCTCTATGATCTGAGTTGTCCAAGGTGGAACTTGACCTTAGCTTCAAAAAAATTAACATTGTGAAGGCTCAAGCTCATTCCTCTTATCCTTAGGAACATGAATGTATACAGAACAACCAAAGATTCTCATATGTCCAACCTCTAGCTTCCTTTTAGAGAATGCTTCTTCAGGAGTCATACCTTCTAGAACTTTATGAGGACTTCTATTTTGATTGTACATAGTTGTATGTGATGCCTCTCCCCATAAGAACAACAACAAGTCTAAATCATGCATCATGGACTCGACAAATTCTTCAATGGACCTATTCTTTTGTTCTGCTACACCACTTTGTTTTGGATTATAGGGACAATTAGCTCCCTCTTAATTCCATCCTACCTGCAAAAAGAAACAAGCTCCTTTGAGGTGTATTCTCCTCTATTATCATATTTATTGGAATCACGATTGTTGTTAAACCAAAACGCGTAGGCATTAGTCTCCACTACAATCACCAGAGTTAGGATCCACGAGAGGCGGTTAATCCATGTCGTGAAACACACGGGAAGCGTTGAACCCAATGTCCAACATGTTGATTTTATAGCATCAGAAGTGTTCCAAGTCTCAAATTTGATGGAGAGGCTTGGACAATAGTTATCTAGAGAACCTAGAAATCGTTTGTGGAAATTCCACTCAGATCTTGCTTTATTAAAATAATTAACTATTTTAATGTGGACACTAAGTCTAAACATAGGGAAATTAAATAATTAAAGGGTATTAATAAAGAAGAGTGTGAATCTTCTATAAAATGAATATCATGTCATATTTTAATCTGAGCCATTGATTAAAGATACAATCTTGGTCGTTGATTCATTAGCGAGCGCCAAGAACACTATAAGAAGAGGCTTGAGGGTCATTTGGAAATCAAGCCGGGCACATTCTCAATACCGGAAGGAAATCGATTATGAAGAAAGATGGAGAAGTCAGCAAATAGAGAAGCAGAAGGTAGAAGGGTGAAGGGAAGGTAGTTTTAAGTAGCAACATCAAGACCTCCATGCAGAATTACGCAATCCAGGGAGGGATTGTAGAAATTTCTAAATCTTTACACTTTATGCAAAAATTATTACTTTTAATCTGGTTATGCTCCTCCTACTTAGACAAGTTATTAACTAAATAAATTCAAGTTAAAATCGAAGCAAAACACATAACATATCTCTACCAATCCAGATCTAGAACAAGTTCATGCACACATTGACAAAGTGACAGTTATTTTTGGACAAATAGTCCTCAGAAAAACCCAATGTGGGAAAATGGGTCTCTAGCTGCTAGAGGGTCTTATTATTAAGAATATTTTTGAATACATAAAACTGGGTTCCAGATCTGGAAACTCGACAGAGAATACACTAGATCTACAGCTCACTGGCTGATCCAGGGCCAAAATAATGACTGACCCACACTTGCAAACGAGATTTATAGAACTCAGCAAATATTAGGCCCTAGAAACCTCAGCGCTGCCCCTGAAAGCCTCTGCATCAGCCTCTGAAGCCCTTCAAAGCCTCAACATTGCTCCGGAAGAGACTGCGTTACCCCAGACTGGGTGACGTAGTCACTACACTACCCCTGAAGGGTCTTTACGTAACCCCTGAGGGTTTCCTGTTGAAAATCACGTTTTCCTTAGAGGGACTACGTTTTCCTTGCTGCTGCTACTGCTCTCCTCTTTTGCGCTGCCCTTGAGCTTATCTTTGCCTCTTGTGTATTCTAGACCTCGGGATCAGATCATCCCCTTGGCCTAAATTCCCCTCTCTGCGGCTGAAACACTTCTAAGTATTCTTAGCAAACCCTACCCTAGAATCTCAGCTTAGCTTTAGTGCTCTACCTCTGTGTGTCTTTACAAATAACCCCAAGCCTTTCCTTTATACTTTTCTCATTGACAAATCAACGGCCATGATCAGATCTTGAATCTATGGCTAAGATTAAAAGAAAACTTGAACCGTGTGACTTAAGACAATTTCATCACATGTCTAATTCAATTCACTTTAATTATTTAAGTTCCCTAAGTTTAAACTTGGGAAATACATTAAAATAATTAATTAATTTAATATCTCCTAAACCAGATGAAATTTCCCAAATCAATTTATGGGTCTTGTAGATCAAGTGTGCTCTAGTCCCTCCACAAAATTTGGGACCTAGAGCACAACTGATGCTACCCAAAATACAAAAAATCTCAACAGGGACTGCGCAGAGAGGCTATGCAGAATGGCGCAAAGGGTGTAGGAGGACATCCCGTGTGTCGGGAATACTTCCAGGGTGTCCAATATGAAAATTTCTGAATCTTTGCACTTTATGCAGAAATTATTTACTGTTAATCTAGTTATGCTCCTCCTATTTAGACAAGTTATTAATTGAATAATTTCAAGTTAAAATCGAAGCAAAACACATAACATATCTCCACCAATCTAGATCTAGAACAAGTTCATGCACACATAAAAAAAGTGACATAGTTATTTCTGGACAAATAGTCCTCAAAAAAACCCAATGCGGGAAAACCGGTCTTCTGGCTGCTGGAGGGTTTTATTATTAAGAATATCTGAATACAACAAGCCTGGGTTCCAAATCTGGAAAAATCATCAGAGATAAAATAGATCTACAGCTCACTGGCTAATCTAGGGCCAAAATAATGACTGATCCACACCCTCAAACGGGATATACATAACTCAGTCAAAATTAGGGCCCCAGTGCTACCCTTGAAGCCTCTGAAGCCCCTATGACCCTCAGCGCTGCTCCGAAAAGGTTTGTTACTCCAGACTGGGTGACGTAGGCCTTACGCTACCCCTTGGGGTCTCTGCGTAACCCTTGAGGGTTTCCTACCAAAATTACATTGTCCTTGAGGGACTACGCAACACCTACGTAGCACAAAATTGTTGCCCTCCTGCTTCTCCGCGCTGCCTCTCTGAGCTAATATTTGTCTCTTGCTAATTCTAGACCCTAGGATCATATCATCCCCTTGGCCTAAATTCCCCTCTCTGCAGTTGAAACACTTCTGATTGTTCTTAGCAAACCCACCCTAGAATCTCAGCTTAGCTTCAGTGCTCTGCCTCTATGTGTTTACAAATGACCTCAAGCCATTCCTTTATACTTTTCTCTTTGGGAAACCAATGGGCATGATCAGATCTTGAATCAATGGCTAAGATTAAAAGAAATCTTGATCTGTGTGACTTAAGACAATTTCATCACATGTTTAATTAAATTCACTTTAATTATTTACGTTCCCTAAGTTTTAACTTAGGAAATACATTAAAATAATTAATTAATTTAATATCTCCTAAACCAGATGAAATTTCCAAAATCCTTTTCTAGGTCTCGTAGATCAAGTGTACTCTAGTCCCTCCACAAAATTTGGGAGCAAGAGTAAAACTGATGCCACCCCATATACACAAAATCTCAACACTCCCTCTTAGCATCAAGGGTGTGCTCTAGAAATACATCACACTATGCATTACATGATTTTGGGCACTGGTTCTGTGCTGCTGATGCTTGGCCTGCTGCCGCTCAACTCTGCACTGCTGCTGCCATTATGTACTGCTGCCCATGACTCTGCCACTACCACTGCAATCTCTGTACTACAGCTCCCTCCCAATATGTTGCATCTGTGCTGCTCATAGCACTTCCACTGTTGATTCGCTGCACTGCAACTTCAGTTGTTGAGAGAAACAACTGAATCTCCTACCCAATATTTGACAGACAAGTTATATGGGCTGTATCCTCATCACTGAAGCTCCATAGGCTACAGATCTGTGCTGGAATCTGAATAATGATGCACAACTACAGCTCTGCACTACGTAAGTAGATTCCCTCTGCACTATTGAGGTCACATCAGCCCCTTGTGCTAAAATTTGCTCACGCTACTGCTGCACTGCATTGTTCCTCTGAAGCCTTTTGCATTACTGCATCTCTGCACTACAAAAGTAGCTCTACTCTGTGCTGCTAAATTCACATTAGCCTCTGCGCTGCTACTGCTTCTATGCTGATGTTGCTCTGCTCTGCGCTGCTTCTCCCACTCTTCAGATCTACTCTGCTTCATCTGTGATCTACACACCCATTGCTCCATTTGTCCTGCTATTGTCTTAAGGTTATCGTAGCTCGCTTGTGATCCAAGAGATGAGCTGCTCAAGGATCTCGCCTTACTTCTAAGTAGCTCCTCTACATATCCATGTCACCCCAATTTCGTGGTTCATGAGCGGTCATGGCTGCATCATCTTCTGACCCATCATCTACCACAACAGCTTTGGAAGAAGAGGCTTCCTTGTCCTTTTTCTTCTGAGGACAATTACTAGAAAAATGTCCCATTTCACCACAGTGGAATCACTTGATCTTTGAGAGATCCTTCTTCTTCTTTGGCTGCTTCTTCGATGCCAAGGCTGCATCTTCCTCATCTCCCTTCTTCACTTTGCTCGATCCAAAGCTATACTGCTTCTTGGTGAATATGCGGAGTTCTTATTGACGCAGAGTTGACCACAAGTTGTCCCAATATGGGAGGTCTGTTTTGCCCAAGTTACTTTGGAAAAAGGTTTCCCACTCATCCGTGAGTGCATTGAGGGCAGTCCTAACCATTACATCGTCTTCCACCTTAGCACCAGTTGCAGTCAACTAATCTCTAATCTACTATAGTCTGAAGAGAAAATGCTCCATGTCTTCTCCCTTGGCCATCATGAATGACCTCATCTCTCCAACAACATCTTCCTTTGGACAGATTTTCCCTCATATAGGGAGATCAAGGCCTTCCACATCTCATTAGTTGTCTTCTTCTTAGCTAAGTGTGGTACAATATGGTCCTTGATTCCATCCATAATCAGCCACTTGGCATGCCTAGCAGCCTCCTTATGCTTCCGAAGGAGATCCAGATTTTTCAGTGTGGCCAAAGTTTTCTCTGCATGGTCTCTAAGATTATATGCCTCAAGGACTATCAGGATCCTTGCCTTCCAAACTGAAAAGTTTGGGAGGCCATCCAGCTAGTCTTAATCACGTAGTCCATGAGGAGCCATCTTCTCAGAATGTGTCGGAACTTCATTTTCTCTTTGCTAGAGAAATGGATCTAAGGCCCTTGGTGAAACATGCACCTTCTGCTCCCTTTGACAACTGATTTCAATTCTTGGAAACCTGCCAAATCAACTATGATTCAACTCTCTTTGATCCTATGATAAAACTGCAAGTTTCTTTGGCTAGAGACTCTTTGAGAAGCTATCTCTTCCTACTCTTTGTCACTTGTGCTTAGGCTAAAAATCTAAAAAATTCCAAAATTTAACCCCACCAGCACCTTTTGAATTTCTACAGCTAATCTTCAGTCTTTTCTAGATTTGACAGATTCAGATCTACATCACACTGGTTGGCTTCAGACCAATCCAACATTGTTTCGTAGCTGCCTCTGCACAGTAATTGTGTGGGCTTTCTAGGAGACAGCGTTAGACTGCGTCACCCTTCCCTTTGTGTGAATCTGCCCTCTGAAAACTGCGTTGTCCCTTCAGATCTGTGTAAAGCCCCTAAACCATCAATTTTATTCTCAACTTTTCCTATACATAGATTTAAGCATAAATTCAAATAAATGGAGACCAGCAGTAAATTTAAACTTACATAAGTAACTATTTTATGCATAGAAAAATACCTAGAATGAATTGAGTGACTTATTGGGCTGTGGCTCTCCTCGTGGATGCAGCGAACAAGTTACCGAAACAATATTTTCCTCCCATCCAATCTAGGAAACAATTCTAGACACAGAAGATAGCTCTTCTGCCCCCGTGCCCAGAATTCCAAGAACAGTAAGTCTTCCCTTCAGAACAACTCATACCCCTTACTATTTCCTTAAACAATAGTGCAGAATTCGCAAAGAAAAGCCTCCTCCTCTCCTTCATATTCCTCCCCTTTTATAATTTTTATTCACCTCCTCTCATTTATGTAGATATTATAGTCATTTATGTAGATATTGACTAAGTCATTTATGGAGATATTATAGTCATTATGTAGATATTGACTAAGCCACTTATGGATATATTATAGTCATTTATGTAGATATTGACTTTGATTAATTATTTTAATATTAATTTTATTATTTTTTTGTTTTTAACTTAATTAAATTAACTTTATAATTTTAATCAAATTATATTATTATTTTATTTGTCCACTCACATATAATTTGTATTAAATTATATTTTGTTTTTCTTTTTTAATGCTCTACCACGCATACGCATATAAGAGCGTTATATGTGTTAAGTATCTAGCTTGATATTTCATTATATCTCGGTGAGATAAAATACATTGTGATATTCAATTCATTACCCTAACTTAGATATTCTCAATACTAACAGGTATGTATACTAGTGCGGTGTATGCGATATATGCATGTGTAGCTATAATATGCATACTTCGTATACACGCTAGTATTATTTTTCTTATAACTTGGAATGGGTCATTACAATTTGCATTTCTGTTGCTTTTCTAGTTGCTTTCTATAGCTAGAACCTTCAGTCTCTTGCTGGTGACCCTCCTAGATATGCAATTGCTCTGATACCATGTGGAAATTTCTGAATCTTTACACTTTATGCAGAAATTATTTACTGTTAATCTGGTTATGCTCCTCCTACTTAGACAAGTTATTAACTGAATAAATTCAAGTTAAAATCGAAGCAAAACACATAATAGATCTCCACCAATCCAGATCTAGAACAAGTTCATGCACACATAGACAAAGTGACAGTTATTTCTGGACAAATAGTCCCCGAAAAAACCCAATGCGGGAAAACCAATCTTCTAGCTACTGGAGGGTTTTATTATTAAGAATTTTCTGAATACAACAAGCCTGGGTTCCAGAGCTGGAAAACCCAACAGAGATAAAATAGATCTACAACTCACTCGCTGATCTAGGGCCAAAATAATGACTGATCCACACCCTCAAACGAGATTTATAGAACTCAGCCAAAATTAGGGCCTAGAAACCCCAGAGATACCCTTGAAACCTTTGCGTCAACCTCTGAAGCCCCTCTTACCCTCAGCGCTGCTCCAGAAAGGTCTGTGTTACCCTAGACTAGGTGACACAGGCCTTACACTGCCCCTTGGGGTCTCTGCGTAACCCTTGAGGGTTTCCTGCAACAATTGCGTTGTCCTTGAGGGACTGCACAGCACCTACATAGCACAAATTGTTGCCCTCCTACTTCTTGCGCTGCCTCTCTGAGCTAATCTCTGCCTCTTGTTGATTCTAGACCCTGGGATCAGATCATCCCCTTGGCCTAAATTCCCTTCTCTGCGGCTAAAACACTCAAAGTATTCTTAGCAAACCCACCCTAGAATCTCAGCTTAGCTTCATTTCTCTGCCTTTGTGTGTTTACAAATGACCCCAAGCCTTTCCTTTATACTTTTCTCGTTGGGAAACCAACAACCATGATCAAATCTTGAATCAATGGCTAAGATTAAAAGAAAGCTTGATCTGTGTGACTTAAGACAATTTCATCACATATTTAATTAAATTCACTTTAATTATTGAAGTTCCTTAAGTTTTAACTTAGGAAATACATTAAAATAATTAGTTAATTTAATATCTCCTAAACCAGATGAAATTTCCCAAATCCTTTTTTGGGTCTTGTAGATCAAGTGTACTCTAGTCCCTCCACAAAATTTGGGAGCTAGAGCACAATTGATGCTACCCCATATACACAAAATCTCAACATCCGGGAAATTCATATCAAGTGTATGCTATTTTATTTTGCTCACCAAAGACTTCTGTAAAAGGCATTTTCATTGTTGAAGATAAATACAAACCCTCATCTGCTGCACCGGTTTTCCCACATTGGGTTTTTTCGAGGACAATTGTCCAAAAATAGCAGTGTTCATATGGTTGTTTCTATTGTGCTATATGTGTTATTTCTGTTCTTCTGCTTTTGATTAGAGTGAAGTACTGCAACTGTGTTTATTTCAAAAATTACTGAATCATCTGTAAATAACTTATCTAATAAGTAGGCAAAATAAACCAATCACTGTAGTAATAATTTTCAGATCTAAAAATTTCACACAACAATGTCCCCCCAAGCACGAGTTGGGTAAATTTTGAACTTGAGACCTATTTTTTTTATACCATTTGTTAGAATCAAGATTTTTGTTAGACCAAAACCCGTTGGAATTAGTATTCTCTACAATGCTAGATTTAGGATCCACGAGAGGCGGTTAGTCCATGTTGTGAAACAAACGGGGAGCATTGACCCAATGTCCAGCAACCTCCCCACCAGCGCAAGTAGGGTGATTTTTAAACTCGAGACTTGTTGCTCTGATATCACTTGTTAGAATCACGGTTGTTGTTAGACCAAAACCCATAGGCATTAGTCTCTGCTACAATCGCCATAGTTAGGATCCACGAGAGGTGGTTAGTATTGAGATTTTGTGTTTTTTGGGGTAGCATCAGTTGTGCTCTACATCCCAAATTTTATGGAGGGACTAGAGTACACTTGAATGGATTTGGGAAACTTCATCTGGTTTATGAGATATTAAATTAATTAATTATTTTAATGTATTTCCTATGTTTAAACTTAGGGAACTTTAAATATTTAAAGTGAATTTAATTAAACATGTGAAATTGTGTGAAGTCACACGGATCAAGCTTTCTTTTAATCTTAGCCATTGATTCAAGATTTGATCATGGCCGTTGGTTTCCCAATGAGAAAAGTATAAAGGAAAGGCTTAGGGTCATTTGAAAAGACACACAGAGGTAGAGCATTGAAGCTAAGCTGAGATTCTAGGGCAGGTTTGCTAAGAATTCTCAGAAGTGTTTCAGCTGCAGAGAGGGGAATTTATGCCAAGGGGATGATCTGATCCCAAGGTCTAGAATCAGCAAGAGGCAAATATCAACTTAGAGATACAGTGCAGAGAAGCAGGAGAGCAGTAGCAGGAAGGGCAGCAACTGTGCTACGCAGGTGCTGCGTAATCCCTCCTAGGACAACGTGATTCAGCTGGAAGCCCTTAAGGGTTACATAGATACCCTAAGGGGTAGCATAAGGACTGTGTCACCCCATATGGGGTAACGCAGCCCTTTCCAAGCCAGCGCTGAGGGATGTAGGGGCTTCAGAGGCTGACGCGGAGGCTTCAGGGGTAGCGATGGGGTTTCTAGGGCCTAATTTTGGCTGAGTCTTGTAAATCCCATTTGAGGGTGTGGATCAGTCATCATTTTGGCTTTAGAACAACCAGTGAGCTGTAGATCTATTATTTCTTTTTCAGGTTTTCCAGATTTGGAACACAGATTTTTTATATTCAGAAAATTCTTAATAATAAAAACCCTCCAGCAACTAGCAGACAGGTTTTCCCACATTGGGTTTTTCTGGGGACTATTTGTCCAGAAAATCACTGTGTCACTTTGTCTATGTGTGCATGTACTTTTTTCTAGATCTGGATTGGTGAAATTTTGTTATGTGTTTTGCTTTGATATTAATCTGAATTTATTCAGTTAGTAACTTATTTAAGTAGGAGGAGCATAACCAAATTTAGTAGTAAGATTTCTGCAGAAGTATAAGATTCAGAAAATTTCACATGGTATCAGAGAAATTGCAGATCTAGGAGGGTCACCAACAAGAGACTGAAGGTTCTAGTTGCAGAAAGTAGCTGGAAAAGCAGCAGAAGGGCAGATTTGAAGGGACAGTGCAGTTTTCAGAAACAAAATCACGTAGAGGGCAGGGTGACGCAATCTAACGTTGTCTCCTAGTAAGCCCACGCAATTTCTGTGCAGAGGCAGCTCAGAAACAACGTTGGATTGGTCTAAAGCCAGCTAGTGTGACCAAAATCTGAATCTGTCAAATCCAGAAAAGACTGAAGCTTAGCTGCAGAAACTCAAAAGGTGCTGGTGGGGTTAAAATTCTGAAGTTTTCAAATTTTTAGCCTAAGCACAAGTGACAAATATTGGGAGTAAATCAACTTCTCAGAGATTTTCTAGCCAAAAAAACTTGCAGATCGATCAGAGGATCAAATAGCAATGAATCATTATTGATTTGACAGATTTCCAAGAAGGGAAATCAGTTGAGTGAGTAGAAGGTGCATGTTTCGCCAAGGGCCTTAGATCCAGTTCTCTAGCAAAGAGAAAGGGAAGTTCCGACACATTTTCGAGCAGATGGCTCCTCATGGACTGCGTGATCAGGACAGATTGGATGGCCTTTCCAACTTTTCAGTTTGGAAAGCTAGGATCCTGATAGTCCTTGAGGCATATAATCTAAGAGCCCATGCAGAGCAAACTTTGGCCACACCGACCGATGCAGATCTCCTATGGAAGCATAAGGAAGCTACTGGACATGCCAAGCGGCTGATCATGGATGGAATTAAGGACCATATTGTACCAGACATAGCTAAGAATAAGACAGCTAATGAGATGTGGAAGGTCTTAACTTCCCTATATGAGGGAAAGTCTGTCCAAAGGAAGATGTTGTTGGAGACTTAGATGAGGTCATTCATGATGACTAAGGGAGAAGACATGGAACATTTCCTCTTTAGATTGCAGTCGATCAGAGATCAGTTAATTTAAATGGGTGCTAAGATGGAAGACGATGTGATGGTTAGGACTGCTCTCAATGCAGTCACAGATGAGTGGGAAACCTTTGTACAAAGTATCTTGGGCAGAGAGGACCTCCCAGATTGAGATAGCTTGTGGACAGTTCTGCATCAAGAAGAACTCTACAGATTCACCAAGAAGCAATACAACTCTGGATTGAGCAAAGTGAAGAACAAAGATGAAGAAGATGCAGCCTTGCATCAAAGAGGCAGCAAGGAAAGAAGAAGAAGGATCTGTCTAAGATCAAGTGCTTCCAGTGTGGTGAATTGGGAAATTTTGCCAGTAATTGTCCTGAGAAGAAAATGGAAATAGAAGCTTCTTCTTCCAAGGCTATTGTGGCGGATGATGGGTTAGAAGATGATGCAGCCATGAGCGCTCATGAACCACAAAGGTGGGGTGACATGGATCTATGGAGCATCTACAGATAGTAGGGCAGGATCCTTAAGCAGCTCATCTCTTGGATCACATGCGAGCTATGACAGCCTTAAGACAGTAGCGAGACAAGTGGAGCAGTAGGTGCATAGATCACAGATGAAGCAGAGGCAGATCTAAAGGCTGGAAGGAGTACTGCAGTGCATATGTAGCAATAGCGTAGAGGCAGCAGCATCGTAGGGGCTGATGTGACTTCAGCAGCACAATGCAGATCTTCTTACACAAAGCAGAGCTGTAGCAACATGGAGGCTTCAGGAGGACAGTGAAACACAACAAAAGCATGAGGGATTTCAGCACAAGGAGATGATGTGACTTCAACAATGCAGAGGGAGTCTGCTTACGCAGTGCATAGCTGTCGTTGTGCATCATCCTCCAGATGCCAACACAAATCAGTAGCCTATGGAGCTTTAGTGATGAGGATGCAACCCAACTGACTTGTCTGACAAAGATTAGGCAGGAGATTTAGTTTTTTTTCTCAACAACTGAAGTTGCAATGCAGCAGATCAGCAGTGGTAGTGCTATGAGCAACACAGATGCAGAAAATTGAGAGGGAGTTACAGTACAAATGTTGCAGTGGGTAGTGGCAGCGTCATGGGTAGCAGTACAGAATGGCAGCAGCAGTGTAGAGTTGAGTAGTAGCAGGCCAAGCATCAGTAGCACAGAACCAGTGCCCAAAATATTTTAATTAATAGTGTGATGTATTGCTAGAGCACACTCCTGATGCTAAGAGGGAGTGTTGAGATTTTGTGTATTTGGGGTAGCATCAGTTGTGCTCTAGCTTCCAAATTTTGTGGAGGGACTAGAGTACACTTGATCTACAAGACCCAGAAATGGATTTTGGAAATTTCATCTGATTTAGGAGATATTAAATTAATTAATATTCTAATTTGTTTCCTAAGTTTAAACTTAGGGAATTTAAATAATTAAAGTGAATTTAATTAAACATGTGATGAAATTGTCTTAAGTTACACAGATCAAGCTTTCTTTCAATCTTAGCAATTGATTCAAGATATAATCATGGCCGTTGGTTTCCCAACGAGAAAATTATAAAGGAAAGGCTTGGGGTCATTTATAAAGACACAGAGAGGTAGAGCACTGAAGCTAAGCTACGATTCTAGGGTGAGTTTTCTAAGAATTATCAGAAGTGTTTCAGCTGCAGAGAGGGGAATTTAGGCCAAGGGGATTATCTAATCCCGAGGCCTAGAATCAACAAGAGGCAGAGATCAGCTCAGAGAGACAGCACAGAGAAGCAGGAGAGTAGCAGCAGGAAGGGAAACAACTGTGCTACACAGGCGTTGCGCAGTCCCTCCTAGGATAGTGTGATTCAGCTGGAAGCCCGCAGTGGTTACGCAAAGACCCTAAGGGGCAGTGTAAGGACTGCGTCACCCAATCTGGGGTAACACAGCCCTTTCCAGGCCAGCGCTAAGGGATGCAGGGGCTTCAGAGGCTGACGCAGAGGTTTCAGGGGCAGCACTGGGGTTTATAGGGCCTAATTTTGGCTGAGTCTTGTAAATCTCGTTTGAGGGTGTGGATCAATCATTATTTTGGCTTTAGAATAGCTAGTGAGTTGTAGATCTATTATTTCTCTATCTTGTTATCCAAATCTGGAACCTAGATTTGTTATATTCAGAAAATTTTGAATAATAAAAACCCTCCAGCAGCTAACAAACTGGTTTTCCCGCATTGGATTTTTCTGGGGACTGTTTGTCCAGAAAATTATTATGTCACTTTGTCTATGTGTGCATGTACTTTTTCTAGATCTGGATTGGTGAAAGTATATTATGTGTTTTTCTTCGATATTAATATGAATTTATTCAGTTAGTAACTTAATTAAGCAGGAGGAGCATAACTAGATTTAACAGTAATATTTCTGCATAAGTATAAGATTCAAAAATTTTCACAGTCAGTCCATGTGGCGAAACACATGGGGAATGTTGAACCAATGTCCAATAAGATCTCAGTATCTTGATCTTCCTGCTTGTCAATTTTTCCTCTTCAACTGTGAATTCTTGGAACTTGTAGAATACTTCATCCTTTGTCTTTAAGAAATATATCCATTCCTTATGGGAGAAATCATCAATAAATGGCACATAGTACAATGAACCACCAAGTGATTTCATAGGCATAAGACCACATACATCAAAATGAATCAAGTCCAAAGCTTCACTAGATCTGTTTCATTGTTTGGATATGGTTTCTTGATGTTTTTCCCAAGAGCATAGCCTTTACATACACAATCATTCTTTATATGTAGTTCAATAACCCCTGACACTATTTGACTCAACTCAGGCAATGCTCTAAAATGAGGATGTTCATACCTTTTGGGCCGTAACTCACTTGGATTTATCTGATTATGTACTAGCGCTTGATCTGTTGACTCACAAGTATTTACAACCTTCCATCACGAATCCTAATAACCCTAGGATCATCTATACTAGATTCCTTGCACTGAGCAAGTACTTTGCCATCCACAAAAGCTATTCTATCTCCTTTATCTTCTAAACAAGAAACAAAGACAATATTTCTTTCCAAAGCTGGTACATAAGAACATCGCTAAGATGTACATTGTTACCAGTTTCTAGCTCTATGGGTCTCTTTCCAACTCCTTTGACCGCATAACTGTTATTGTCTCCCAGTTCAACTCATTGAGATAACTTCTTTTTAGTCTGATGAACTATGTTTGTCATTGATGTCAACCTAAGTACTAGCCAGTGGAGCCCCTATTTTATGGAAAAAATGACAAGGAAATCTAAGTTATTTTTGGTCAATGTCACCTTCATTGGATTCTCCTTGTAATGTTGATTCTGACGGTATGTGGCACGCCACAAAAGCCCTCACGGTTTGAAAGTTACGTGTGATCAAAGATGAAAGCCCCAATTCAAAAGATTGATGTGGCAACTCATTATTTGACTATACCATGAAGAGAAATTAGATATTGTTATTAAGAATAATTTAAATGTTTTTGGCTAATAAATCTTGTTGATGGTCATCAAAAATTTGATTCAAAAATTTTCCAGGGTCTCAAGGATTTTTGGCTCTAAAAAGAGGTTGAATCTCAAAATCGAAATAGCCCTCCAAGTTGTTTTGGCTTCATCAATTTTGAAATTCAAAATTTCATTTTTCCCTCCAAAATTTTAGTCGGATGCCCAAATCATGTCCTCCAAAACCTATATAAAGATGCCTCGTCTCCATCTCTAAGGCATGGATCAAACACGTCTTTCATTTGAAGAAATCTGATTCTGAAATCCTTTTCGGTCCTGTGGAGAAAGGCCAAATCGTAAGAGTGGCTCGAATCTGGAACAACAAAATTTTGTCAAGACTTTGTAGGGAACTTGTATTGATTGGAGAACTTCAAATATGCTCTGAAATTCACTCTAAGGAAACAATCAACCATTCTAGCCTGCAATCACCAAGATCTAAACACAAGGAGATTTTTTTGGGCCATTTTGTGCACACACATTTATGATCTCTGTGCTTTCGACCCTTGAATCAGGGCATGCTTGAAGCAGTAAGTTGACTGGATGTAATCTCTAGAATTTTCATCCCCTGAAGCAACAAGTATCTACAGTTTTGAGCAATAAAATTCATATTTTATGCAACCTTGTTGTATTGAAAACTTCTAACAATCCTGTGACTCTTTTGATCTGGGTTTGCAACTGGTTGATCCAAACTATACATAAACATGAATTCCTTGTGATCCTTGTGTACTTGTTTTCCCTGCAGCCATGGTTATTTTTTAAAGCATAATATTAGAGAATATGTGATCATACAAATGACACTTTGATCACTTTGTCCTAGTGTAATTTCCATCTAAATCCTTAAAGGTCAACAAATGCGTGAAATGTAATTTTTCTTCTACTCCGAACACACAACTACATAGTGTCCCATCTTTTGACAATTCTAGCATTTGACTTTGGAATAGTCCTTTTCTTTGCTCATCTACTTGCCTTACCTTTGCCTTTGCCTCCACTGGTGGAAGCTTGCTTCTTTGCTTTGCCCTTCTTTCCTCTTGCCAACAATGCCACATTGTCATCCTCCTCCCCCTGTTTGGTTGTCGCAAGATGGTTCTTTCTGATCTCATTCCAAATGCAATCATCCCACAAGTGCTTCCCTAAGGCTTTGATCTTTTTCCTAGGGAAAGTGTCCACTTTATTGTACTTCTTCTACTAAAGTGACTTTATAAGTGGTAAATTCAGTCTAATATTAAAGTGACTTTATAAGTGATAAAGTTACATTCTAATTTTAAAGTGACTTTATTAAAGTCAACGAAAAATTAGAAAGTGAAAAAGTGACTATGGAAATAAAAGGCTAAGTGGGTCTTTATTTAAGTGGGTGAGTTAAAAAATAGAAAGTGAGAATTAAATGCACATTTATTCTCAGCCCTTGATCTAAAGCTATCTCAGCCATTGGATTTAGGGATTTCCCAAAAGTAACTTAGGGTTAGGGTAAAAGGAGAAAAGAAGTGAAAATATCATTCAGTCTTTCATGAGCATTTGAGAGGAAGAGAAGAGAGAGCAAGGAGAAAATTTCTGAGAAGGGAGGTAGTGAAGGAGAGCAGCAAGGAGACATTTCAACAAATCTGTACAACAACATTTATTGGCACACATCCCAAGGCAAAATCTGTACAGTAGAGTTCGTGCATGTTTTTCAAGGAGGAAAGGCATAGAAATCGAGCAAGAGGGATAGTAGCATTCAGCATGGATTTCGAGGGATATTCTGGGCACGAAAACCAAGGAGAAATATTGTTGTAATTATGGCACAAATTTCAAGAAAATACAACCACTGACAAGATGGTTTTCGAGGCAGATTTTGGGCACAAAAATCGAGGAGGAGGACTATTGTACTTTTCCATACAGTCTGTACAGGCTGTTCTAGGCATAATTTTCGAGGCAAGTCGTACAAAATTTAATGTTGTAATCTTTCTGTTATTATTTATGTTTTGTTGTTGGCACGTTTTCCAAGGCAAAGTTCAAGCATGAAAATCGTGATAAGTTGTAAATTGTGGTTGCTGAAATTTTTATTGTGTACTTCAGTTTCAGTTTCTCTGTAAAAGAATTTTCAGAAATAAAGAAGAGATCTCAAACTGGTTTTCCCCAAGAGTTGTAGGGGGTTTTTCGAGGGTCACATTGACCAAATTCACTGTGTCATTTTTTGTGTGTGGCTATTATATTTTTGTTGTGTTTTATTTCTCCATTTTCCAGCAGTGGTGAAATCTCCAAATTTATGTTTTCAGAAATTATTGTCATTTCCAGATTTTAGTATTTTTATCATGTTCATATTTAAAACTATATGTGTGGAGTAATAAGGAAAAGTAATAACTAGAGTGGGGAATGAAATTCTATAGTTCGATCTACTTACATCGTGCGGATTTGAGGAGCAAAGTATTGCATTATTTAACTAGTTGTCATGAAAAACGTTGCAAGTAAGTTCTGTATAATAGAGATAATTTTTGGAATCTTTTGTGAAAAACCTTAAACAGTTGAGGCAAGTCCTAATCATCATCTAAGGTATGATCGTTTATCTTAACTAGGCCTAAAGCAAGTATAGATGTTAAGAATGTCTATGGAAGTATGCCTTATCAGAACATATGGTTTTGAAACCTATTTTCTATGATCCTTGAGAAATGCCGCTTTATTGAAGCTTAAACATGAGCAAGTATTTTTATTGTTGCTGGTCTAATTTTGTAATAAGGGCTTTTACCATCTTGTAATATCATCAAGCCATCTCGCTATTAACAGTAGCATTATCATCTTGAAGTCAAGAAGCCTCACTATCATTATCACCAATAAGTATTTTTTCATTGATTTGAGCTTCACTATCAACTGCACAATACATTTGATGTAGGGTTTCACTAAAGTATAATTGAACATCTGAAATTGGTTGAAACAATTAGGGTTTCTTTTTCATATCACCTGCAACTGTCTCGTCATTAGATTGCAAGTGTAGGGTTTCATCATCATATTCCTTTTGCAATAAAAGTTAAGGATTTCAGATTGACAGTTATTTGGATTAATCTGGAGCCTTATTATGGTCATTTTCAAGAAGTAAGGGTTCAATTTTTGCAGAAGTGAGATTCAAAGTTCGTCACCAGTTTGTGTATCAAAAACAATTGAAGATTTGTTCGGTTGCAGTAGTAGGGGCTCATCTAGCATCAGATACATTGATTATTAATATGACAACAATTGATTAATTTTGAACAATATTGTGCATTTCCATTATCAATTGAAGAATTTCAGTCAAAGGGATTCCTTTTCAGAGTGTCAAGGGCTTTTATTGTACATCTGAAGCACATTAGCAGTAAGAGTTTTTGTTGAAAATCATTGTAAGTGGGCCACTGTCCCTGGTACGGGAGCCCACAATTGCTTGTCAATTTAGTTATCATTTTCAGTGTGGTTTGGTGGTGCTAGGAAGGTGGTTGAAGTCACCTGTAGGTTTTAGCCTGAAAAATACTTCAGGGTGGTGCTAGGACAAGTGGAAGCTTGCAGGGCATTGGAGCGACCTTCCAGTGGGTGCTAGTAAAATAGGGTTTAGGAGCATCCTTTCGGGAGTTGGAGTTTCCTGATAAAATTAGAACGCTTTTCTATAGTATTAGGGATTTGGGGCTTCCCTTTCAGTTGGATTTGAAGCATTGTTGTACTTAGAAAATTATTAGAGAAGCATTCAGTGGTTTTTCTCCCAGAAGGGTTTCCACCTAAAAAATTTTGGTGTCTATTGTCTTGATTCTATGCACTATTGATTTATGTTTTTAATCTGATGTTGAAGATATTTAATTCTCTTAAAAGGAAAAATTAACTAATTGTAATTTGAAATATTGATTCACCCCACTCTTAGTATTTCCAACACTATCATGCTTGAAAGATTTCCACGCTCTCTGGTTGTGTGTCTTGATGATCCACTATCTACTAGCCACATGTCATCATCATTTGCAAAGGAACTTGTCAAAGAAAAACAATAAAAGAAAAACATATTACCTTTGGGCTTCTTTGGTTTTTCCTCTTCAACATCTGTTGCGAAAGCATGTTGTTTCCCTTTTCTCTTCATGTTATTGGCCATATTAGGACAATATCTCTTGAAATGTCCATATTCTTGACAACCATAACATTGGATCTTTGATCAGTCTTTCTTCTTCTTAGAGGAAGAAGATCCCTTTCCCACCTTCTTGTGTTGAGGTCCAAACTTCTTATTTCCCTTATTCTTGAAACGAGCTACAAGGGCTTGAATTTCCTCATCTTGACAATCCCTAGTCATCAATCTTGCTTCTTCTTGAGAACAAGATGTCCATTGTTGTTCAAATGTAGGAGCTCCATTCCAGCTTCTTATACTTTGATGCAAAATTGCCCCATCATCTAGGAAGACCATTCAATGTTGTAATCACTAGTTTTTGATCAGGAATGGATTCACCAATTGCTTGAATATGATCTCTTATTTGAGAAATTCTTATGAAGTAAGAAGCCACGATGTTGTCATTAGTCATCCTTGTATTTCAATGTTCATTCTTTAAGCTCATTGATTGACCAATGTTCTTGATAGTGTAGAGATTCATTAGGGCATTATACATCTTCTTCGAGGTATCAATTTTTGCAATGTAGGGAACCAAATGATCCCTAATTGAGTCCACTATAAGACTCATAGAATTTATGTCATCCTCGTTGAATTTTTCTTTCTCTATTTCATCAACTGGTTCAGTATCCTTCCTTGTTATGATATCCAAAACCTTGTTTTGGCAAGAAGAATATCTATTCTAACTTTCCAAGCTCTAAAGTTTGATGTTCCCTCTACCTAGTTTTCAGATTTTATAGAAGAATCCATAGAATCCAATCTACAAGGACTTGAATAAAATTATCTCTAGGGTTTTTTTAAGGTGATTTCAATGTTCCTTCATTCACCAAAGCTTTGATACCGTGTTGTTTTTCTTAGTGCAATTAGGGTTAGCACAATATTTCTGAAATTTTGATAATTACTTTTGATGTAGATATTCTTTTGAATTATTTCAATATATCATTTAGCAATTATATTAAGAAATTCAACCTTAAAGAAAATTAGAACATTAGGGATCACAATGCACAAAATAAAACAAGATTTACTCCAGGAAAACCCACCAAGGGGAAAATTCCAACAACCTTTTTCAATAGAGAAATTATTCTTGTTCAATAAGAAACACACATAGACCTATGGTCAAACCTGGTCTTCTCTTCCAAGTCAAGTTAGTCAATCAGATACAGCAAATCGCTTTACCTGTTGACCCAGAATTTCGGCTCTTCTACAATTACTAGTTGCCCCAAAATTTCGGCCTTGCAGCAATTGCCCCAGTTACCATGAAATTTCACCCCCTGCAATAGTTTTCCTAGAAAAATGTGAACCACAGAGAGAGACTAGTCCACACGTGCGAGTTGCTAGAGAGAGAAAAGAGAGATTTTAACCTTCTTATTTGTCCTACTTCGTCCTTCTTGTCCTTCTCTTGCTTGCCAGAACTTGTCTTGTGTGTGGGAATCGAATGCCCAAGTGGAGGAGGAGTTGCTGCCTTTATATAGTGTTTTGTCTAGGTCGAATGGGGGTCTTTTGGAGCTAGGGCCAACTTGTCACTTTTGGAGCCAAAAATTACATTTCAAAAATTAAAATTTTCATTTCTAATAAGTCTCAATGGGACTTTGACTCGAAATAAATTTTTCTTTGACTCAAGCACTTGTAAATATGCTTTACAATGATAAATACAATTACATCAAGTGACCAAATGTACATTATGAAGACCGACCATAGTTACAATTCAACATTCCACTCACTTGGGATCTGTAGAACAACATTGATGCCATTCTTGTTGTTCAGTTTTAACAAAACATCATATTTTTATTTCCTCGATTAAATGTTTGGAGGATTCATTGTTTATAAAACACTATTAATTATCTGAAGTGACTATTTATTATAACTAATGTTAGTTTCTCAAGTCTATATCATTTATTAGGTAAAAAGTGAGATTTCCTCTAGATATTCATTTCATGATTGAATCATGGGTTGAAATATAGGTACACCATGAATACTAAAGAAGTCTGCAAAGAGAACTGTACAGGATGGGCAGCTCGAAATCCATCAGGTGTTTTGTCACCTTACCAATTTAATCAAAGGTAAGCGTTGGTTTTCTAATCTTCTTGTAGTTATATGGTTGATTGAAAGTCTAATATAGAAACTGCACTTCATTCCCATCTTACAACAAAAGGACATAATAGCACTGCATTTATAACAATTTTCATTCATAATTTCAGCTGCAAATTGTGTAAAATATTTATGCACGTGATTAAAAATCAATATTAAAATAGAAAACAGAAGGAATCAGCCTAGAAAAAGGATTATGTTGGATTGTTGTGATCAACTTATTAATATATGAGTTTATGGAACAGTTTAATAGTGACCAGAAGATGAACATTCAGTGTACTATATTGTCTCCTCTGTTAGTACTTGGAACAATGTCGAGGAACACACTTATGATGAAGACAACACTAATTCAGATTATAGTTTTTCACATAGGTGATTTTCTTTATGGAAGCTTTTAAGGATGCCTTGTTGAAGATCGAAATTTCAGCATGGTCCAAAGACCATACAACTTATCCACTGGATTAACTCATGGGTCTTCTAGAAGTAATGAAATTATAATGATGATTGTTAAAAGTCAGGTTAGGAGGGCTTCTCAGATAGAAAGCAAGGGATTTTGATGGAGGAAGTTCAATTTGGAATATTTGAAAGAATATTGGAGTTATAAGAAATTGAAACTTCTTGGGAGGAAATTTGATCATGTAGAAAAATTTAAGGGACAGTGGTTCATACTGATTCTTATTACAGAAAACAAAGAAGAGCTCGATTTTTTATAACTCGTAAAGGTATCATTTTAAGATGCTATAGAGGTATAATTTCCAAGATTTGTACTTGGTACCT
Source organism: Pinus albicaulis (assembly GCA_034641835.2). Classification (NCBI taxonomy): domain Eukaryota; kingdom Viridiplantae; phylum Streptophyta; class Pinopsida; order Pinales; family Pinaceae; genus Pinus; species Pinus albicaulis. Next base: position 28,217,646 of record CM076573.1, read on the forward strand.
GCTTAAGTTGTGGAGTAATTGATATGATTTCAGTCATAGCAATGCAAAGATACTCACATACATGTAAAAACAAGAGTTAAGTATGCAAGCATAGAAGATAATAACTGGATGTGTGTTAAAATCTCTCGGAATCACCAAACAATGCAAATTCACAAATTTCACATCAACCGCCACTTCAATCAGTGCCTCCTATTAGTGCCCTTCCTGAAGGAAGAACCTCATGGGATGTCAAGCTATACTAGGGGTATAGGTGAAGCATGGGAGAAAGTGTACAATCAAGAACAGTCAATTATCTAGCTCGGCTTGTGATCCATATAAGTATGCCTCAAAATATTAAATGAAAACACATGATTACGGAAATGGTTAATGTACCTTTCGATAGATAACCCACCTTCCTTCAAAAAGTATGTAAAATAAGAGAGAGCTCTGACTAGAGCATATGTGGAGAGCTTTGATGTAAAGCTATATGTGGGCTATCATAGGGTTGCTAGCTGACTGGCTGCCAAATGAGGAGAAATTTATCTCCTATAGGTTACCTAATTTTGATGGGTAGCATGGTCAGCGGTATGTTTTTAGATTATGAAATTATGGAAAACAAGATGATTTTCAATAGATTATGGGAAATCAAGGAATTAATTAAAAAATTACAGGAGAACGTTAAAATGCTATGCGACCTGTAGCAAAAATCACCATCGAAGAAAGGGGAAGAATTGCAGAATGAAGAGGAAGCTAATGACTTCTAGGAAACCTTGCAATTGAGGAATGGAACGGAAAATATAATGGAGAAAAAATTAGAAGAACCTGAAACCATGGGAAAAACAAAAAGAACAAAACATCAAATGTCACCAGTCCAAACCCCTCCATTTCCTCATTCCTTAAAGATCTCTCATCTGTCGACGTTTTCTCTGAGATCAAAACCATTTGTGATAAGGCTGATGGCCGTAGCTTCAACAATTATATCATGAACCACATGAAGGAGGTCAAAACCCTTCGGAACGAATTTCCTGTCGTGCTTCGTAAAGCCCTCACTATGGAAAAGTTGGTGATGAATGCTTCAGAGCCCTCATTTTCTCCCAATAGAAAGGCCTGCATCATTCTCTTGGAACCATTTACCCTGTTTTTGGTAATAATGATAGTGGGATTTCCCCCTCGGATGTTATGGATTTAGCCTAGGAAATTGCTAAGCTTTGGAGAAAGTAAATGAAAATTGAGAAGAATATGGGCGGAATACAAAAGCCAGATGGAAATGCAATCTATCTCATAGGCTATTTTTAGCCTTGTGGACGTTAAAAATACTTTCTTTCTTTCTATGGGTTGAGTCAGTAAGGTGAATATCAGGGCTTTCCTAAAGCTCTTGACCTCATTTAAGATCACAAGAGAGTATGAGAGGGATGCAACTTTGTTTTGCGTATTGAAGAGGTTGGGGTGTGGACGAATTGTTACAAGAATATCTCTAGAAAACCTTTTTCTTATGTTAGTATGAATCTTTCATCGTAAAAGACCACTTTATATACGCATAACAAGTAGCCCTAACATCAATTATGGCTGCCAAATATCTTTAAATCTACAATCAGGTGATCCAAATAATGTTGCACAAATCTAGATCTAAACATAAAATACATTAAGCAGATAAAGTAAAATGTGGCTCCATGCATTTAATAGACAAGACAAGAACGATGTATTTGAAAAAAAAATTATATTATATTGAAAGGGGGCACCTGGGAGGAAAACAAGAAAGGTGTTTTCCGGTTCTCCTCAATGGGATGGGTTCTTGACAGTCCTCAACACTTCAGATCTAGAATTTCTCTCTCTTGTTGGTTTAGAAAACCCAGACAAACATAGAACTCAATGGTAGCTCACAAGACAAAAAATGGAGAAAATGTGACCAAGTGTATAGATCCAGAGTGATCTTTAGGAAACAAAAGGTGACCAATGAATGGGGAAAACCCTGCTATTTATAACAAAATATTGGGGCGATCTAGAACTTGGTGCATGAATAAAATATTATTAAACAAATTCTAGAACCACCTTTTAGGAATATTTTATTATATTTGTTGGAGGGAAAAGGATTTTTGACTTGGGTCAATTCCTTTATTTATAAATAATAAATAAATAAATGATTTATTTACTATTTTAAGGAAATGATGGGAATATAATTAAATAAATAATGATTTATTTAATTATTTATAAATGATTTAGTCAAATTTAACTAGGAATATTATTTAAATAGGATTTAAATAACTTATTCTTAGGAAATAATCAAATAAATAAGGATTTATTTAATTTATTTCCTTGTTTTGGGTTAAATATGACCAGGAAATATGAACAAATATAGATTTTTTTATTATTTCCTTTTGGGGTTTCCTGTTTAGACCATAAACAACTCAATAAAGGTGTTTTACTAAGTTATTTCACATAGTGAAAGCAATTTTACTTAGGGTAAAATTGGTGTTATATGGTGTACTTGGGTTCATCTAATGATAATAGGTTAGATGAACAAAAAATGGTGTAACAGATTTCCCCCCAACGTACGAGTGTTAGGAGCAAATCATATGACCGAAGTACGTTGTAAGAACTCAAACACTACACATCAAGAGGGAAGTCAGAGAGAGAAATGTAAGGTAGTCTAATGTGCTAAAGGACTAGACCCTGAGGAGCGAGACTTATAGGTGCAAAAAGTATCTAGTTTATGAAGTGGTACCTGTACGAAAGGCGGCGGGGGAGGCATACCTATGCCTGCTGAGACAAAGTACAAAATAATAGTATGTCCAATAAACAAGGAACTCAAATATAAAGTACATGCTGGCATAAAAACAAGCTAGAAAATAGAATGATGAATCCCACATACATGCTGTGCCTGGAATAACAGCTAGGACTTATACAATAATATTTTAGTACATGAGATACAAATACACCCCAAATTCCCCCTATACACGGGGAAGGGCTCGCAAAATCTGACTGATACATGCAAATCGAAAAGGCGCTGCAAGTCGCTGAGGCCGACATCATCAAATGTAAGGAGCTGCATCAAAGGCTGAAATGAAGAAATCATCCGGGCATGTGGGGGGCTACCTGCAGGGCCACCCCCTCATGAGGGTTGAGAAATATCACACATACCCGGGAATCACCAATAGCTGCTACTGCATCAATGCACCATCAAGTATACGGATTGCGATCATGTGGATAGGAGCTCGAACCAAGGTACACCGCCCTCTAGACCTGGCTTCTGGAGTAAATGAGCTGATGTCGACAGAAGGAGGTCCACCATAGGTGAGGCAATAAGGGGTTCCCAACTAAGGTGCGAGAGAACATAGTGGAGCGACAAACATATGGACACTAATGATGATGATGAAATGAGGGATACTGAGTAGCTGATGGACGACTTCCCTTGTTAGAGCATAAAGGACATGAATGGCTTGGAAATGACTGACACAATTAAGGGATAGGGGACAATGGTACTGAAGGCCATAATGTGCGACATGAGAGAGGGACCAAGCAATGAAGGATGGAGGACTATAGCGGGGTACAAAGGGACTCGGGATAGACTCCATGAATGCAATGATGACTCAACTCGGATGCTCTAAACAAGGGCGACTCAATGGTGCTGCCACACAGTAAAGGTCCAATGGGGGACCATGAAAACATGAGTACAGGATGGTAACTCATGACGAAAATCAACACGAACAAAGACAAGTAAGGAGGCAAAGTGGTGCCCCAAGTACAAGTGTTGTAAGTGGAGACATTCGATTTGGAGGAGAGGTAAATAGACCCTTCGTGGACAAAATGTGTCCTGGTGAAGTGTCAAAACATGAAAAACTAACAAATACCCATTTGAGTGTTCGATGAGAGCTTTCCAACGGTGCAGACGGTGTGTCAAACGAGGCTATGGTTGGTCGCAGCGGGCGAAAGAAAAAACAAGGGTTTTTCTTCTAATAAGGCATTTTCCATCCAAAATCATTCATTTGCTTGTGTAGTTGTGGTGAATGTGGAGAGGAGAGAAGGCCCTAAATCTTGCGGTGATCGTAGTGGACAAACCGACCGTTGGAATTGCGATTCGTCAGTTGCATGTAAGAGGCCTAATCTTACTCTTTGTTTTTTATGGATTCAAAGTTCAGATTAGGGTTTTAAATCTCAGTAATTGCTCCTACTTCATCATTACGGCTGGGTTGCACTTTTTGGGGCAAAAATTGCGACCTAGGACGCAGGTTTGGGCCTGAAAAGTGCGAACTGGCCCAGGGTTTGGCCAAAAAGTGTGACCTGGTATATGGAGGTGGTTTTAGTGCTGGTATGGACTGAGATTCAGTTTTGGTGTGAGTGAATGCAGTTTTGATTATTTGTAGACTGACAAAGATGATGGTTTTATGCAGATATGGCAGATATACGGATCAAGTGGAGAGAGAGAGACCTAGGTACATTACGGACGGAAATCCAGGCGGATCAGGGTGTCCGTTGTGCATTGGCTAGGTTTGGGGTTCTGAAATTTGTGGAGAACACTTTGATGAGGGCTGGGGAGCCCTTGTTGGCCCGGATTATCAATTATTGGGATCCAGATCATGAGGTGTTTATAGTGCAGGGGCACAGGATTGAGCTGACAGTCCAGGATCTGTATTTCCTAACTGGTCTCCCACCATTAGGGATGGTGGGAAATACACAGCCAGTGTTACCACGGGGGTGTAACATCATGGAGTTCGTTGAGCGACATTGTCGACCAGGTGTCTGAGTCAAAGGGACTAGGATATTGATTGGGGATCTAGAGAGGTTGGAGACTCAAGCAGTAGCAGCAGCAGTGTTGTGGATCTTGGGCAGCTAGGTGTTCCATCACATCACTGGAGGGCAGATGATGATTGTAGAGAGTGTGTTGAGTGGGACCTACTATGGGTAGGCCCAGATGATGTTGATGTCGGTGAAATGACAGTTGTCTCTATTTAAGCGGCAAGTGAATCATGATTGCGCTTATGGGACTGTATTGTGCTCCTTCTTTTTTTAGAAGATCCCGACCTTTCGACCTCGTGTACAGCTACCTGATGGGGGTCCAAGAGAGCCCCGGATGCGTTGGTGGGGACGACTACTGTGTAGAGGAGGAGGAGGGGCGGCCGGACGAGTGTTCCGACCAGAGTTCTTCGCCCATTGGGATCAGATGCCTTTGTACATAGACAACTATCCCTATAGTGGGATGAGTTATTGGGGAGATCCGTACTTGCCGCTTCCGCCTGGTCGAGCATGGGGGCCCGATGGTAAGTGACAAGTAACTAATCTGTTATGTGCATTGTAAAGTTTTTGAATAGTATTCATGGTACTGATCCTTGTACTTTTTGGAATGCAGATATAGCTTCGGTAAAACCGGCCGGATATATGGGACGACCTGTAGCAGCTGGAGCTGCAGGTGCAAGTGGATCAAGGACGGCACAGAACGAGGATATGGCCACTTTGTTGGAGGACATTCGTCGTAGATGTGAGGGGCTTTTGACCGGTGTGTCGGAGCGTGGTTGGCAGGATTTAGACGACCAGTACATAGAGCTATGTATTGAGCTACCCTCGGAATGGCGAGGTATCATGCGACGTATGGTGATAGCCGATCAGACTGTGCGCGATCTACGAGCTATGAGAGCAGAGCCATTGGCTCGGGATCCTCCAGAGAGTGATTAGATGTAGGGCAGGTGGTGCCCCCCAGTGTGTATGTAGGGGCAAGTGGTGCCCCCCAATTTTGTAGTTTTGTTTTTTGTAACATGCTATGGGCATGTCATATGTTTCAGAGTAGATGGACTCTAAAAACATGTTATATGATATAAATTATGCATTGTGTTGATAAAATGTTATTGTCTTGTGTGTGATAAATGCCAGTCTAGAACATGATTTGCAATTCTATCTACATAGTGATTTTGACTTCTTGGTACATGGTTGAAAGTAATGAATCTAAAGTCACGTATCAAAAGTTTCACTTGTAAATATTGTCTAAACAGGATAGGGTTATGCACACGATAAACACCAGTGAGTTGTAAGACAATAAGCAGGGAATCTAAATGAACGTGCAGATGGAGGATGCGATGAGATAGGGCATCAGCTAAGAGACCACGTACTACATCATATTCAGCCTGATTATTGGTGGCATTACCAATGCAGACCCCATTCAACAGAACGAGGGTATGCAAGGGGGTAAAAATGGCCCAGGCAGCCAAAGCGAGATTCTGGGAGTAGCGACTGGCCCCATCAGCATAGCCAATATAATGTGTGGACGAGAGGTCCGGCAGAATAGTGTCACAAGACAAAAAATAGGAGGAAATGTGACCAAGTGTATAGATCCAGAGTGATCTTTAGGCAACAAAAGATGACCAATGAATGGGGAAAACTTTGCTATTTATAACAAAATATTGGAGCGATCTAGAACTTGGTGCATGAATAAAATATTATTAAACAAATTCTAGAACCACATTTTAGGAATATTTTATTATATTTGTTGGAGGGAAAATGATTTTTGACTTGGGTCAATTCCTTTATTTATAAATAATAAATAAATAAATGATTTATTTACTATTTTAAGGAAATGGTGGGAATATAATTAAATAAATAATGTTTTATTTAATTATTTATAAATGATTTAGTCAAATTTAACTAGGAATATTATTTAAATAGGATTTAAATAACTTATTCCTAGGAAATAATCAAATAAATAAGGATTTATTTAATTGATTTCCTTGTTTTTGGTTAAATATGACCAGGAAATATGAACAAATATAGATTTGTTTATTATTTCCTTTTGGGGTTTCCTATTTAGACCATAAACATCTCAATAAAGGTGTTTTACTAAGTTATTTCACATAGTGAAAGCAATTTTACTTAGGGTAAAATTGGTCTTATATGGTGTACTTGGGTTCATCTAATGATAATAGGTTAGATGACCAAAAAATGGTGTAACAGCTTCTACCTAAAAATTGCAAACTCCATAGTGGACTTTGGTTCTATCACAACTACCTTCCATTTGTATTGAATATCCATCTATTATCGTTGTAAAGACCTTACTCATTGATTTAACAATCATTCAAAGAATTCATAAGTGTAAAGCCCTTAATTTTCAAAATTTAACCATTAATCACAAAATTCATACTATAGAATTCAGAGTGGGATTTTTGAAGTAGAATATATATCAATTGACTAATTAATACTTACCTGGAACCGTATTTGAAGATGTTCCTGATCCGCCATGGCTCTAGCTCCCGTTACCAAACCGTCGTTTTCCTCCCGGCCTATCTGAGGTCAACCTCTCCGGTCCCCAGATCTAAAAGACAAGTCTTCTGGCTCTCGTGCCTAAAACTCCAATAACAATCGAGATCACTCCATGACTCTATTAGAACTCACTGCTCATGTCTCAGGCAATTAGAACTCCTCTAACAACATCCGGGTCAGTTTTCCCATTCACTACCAATGCCCATCAAGTTTACCCCTCTTCTCCTTTTATACATAAACTCCATTCCAGATATTTATTAAAATATCATCTTTTAATAAATATCTTTGATTTCTAAAATATCTTAGTTTTATTAAAATATTATTATTTAATAAATATCTTGGTTTTATTAAACTATTATTATTTAATAAATATCTTGGTTTTATTAAAATATTATCATATAATAAATATCTTGGATTTATTAAAATATCATCATTTATTTGCATAAGTCAATGCTCTTAATTTTCTTTGAACAAAGTATTAGTTTACATTATGATAATGGTAGATATAACTAATACATTCATTATATTATGGTGAGTTAGAGATTTACTCAATACTTCAACAATTCACTCATTACTCTACACCGAATTTCTTTTCATAATTGATTAGTGCATGTACTAGTGTCATACACGTGATACATGCATATGTAGCTATCATATGCAGGTCTCATATGCATTCTAATATTTCTATGTTCCATATAATTCGAGTTCGGTCGTTACATACACCCCCTCCTTCAGAAAACTTTGTCCTGAAGTTAAGTTTTATGTCGTATGTCATTAATTATATCAATGATTAGTATAATCATATAAGGTTGGTGTATCATAGATGAATTTTCGTTTAATGTGTGAGAACACTTTTAAAATTTATGTTTTGATCATTCATTGGTTTACCAATTTAGTAGTCAAGTCTTGCCCCAACAGTGTTCCCAAGCTATTCTAGAATCATCCTATCCTCCCTAACCTCTTCTGCTCCCATCCTATCTGACCTCTATAGGAATATGCCATGGCATCAGTTTTACTAATCCAACCATCCATAAACCTAGGGGTGTCAGCGTTGATTACGTCGACCTAATTGACCAGTAGGCATCTGGAAATCATCATCACACGTCTAGGGGAGCGTGACTCGCACAACCCTCCCATGAATCCAAGTTTTGGAGAATAAACGGTGGGCAACACCTCCACCCCTCCTAGTAGAACCAAGGTTAACACTCTATCATGAGATCTCAGTGCATCTCAATTGTTCTTGGAGTTTTTTCATCACGCGATCGGTTTGGTAATGATATTATCTGCAATTTAAAACACTTTTCCACAAATTATAACATACGTATCAATATGTTCAAAGCAAATTGTTACCCATATGACAATTTCTACACATTCCAAACATGTTGCTATCTAGAATATTGACCCTTGGGTTCATATAACATACTTGGTTATGTTTATCCAATAGGTCTGTAAATTCATTTTCACCTTGAATAGTCAAGTGCAATCACTCTTTTATTTCTATCTCATCATTTATGTTGATATGTAAAATTATAGATACCATATCCACAACATAATTCCTAATTTATATTAGTATCCCTGTACCAACAATGTTTGAGCAAAACTTTCTTTATATTGGTATCCATGTACCAGCAATGTTTAAGCAATTTAACATATTCTCGCATGTCATAGTACAAAATGACAGTCTTAAGCATCCATCCAAAACAAGATAAGATTACCCACAGTTATAAATGTCATATAGAATAATCGAGCATGGATATACAAATAAGAGTGTAGCTACTATTTTCTATACTATATTACTCGATTAACCTTATAAAAAGTCACAGGTTGAGACTCTAAATCTAAATGGAGGGATGCTCCAACCTTTGCATATATATAGAAACGAAATGAATTGAAATAGAAGGACAAAACTCTTACTGTTTAGTTGAAGCATGATCTAATTTCTTGATACAAGTTGACCAAGAACTCTAAAACACAAAAATACGTATGGATCCAGCCAATCTTTTAATTCTTGTTACTTATTTGTCTTCTAAGTCTAATTATCTTTGATCAGTAATCTGGATCCCAAGAGATAATAATATCATTAATTTCTTTATCATGTTATTTCAGTTCATCTTCAGCCTAAAATCAAGAAGCCAAGGAGTAGGGTTTTGTAGGGCTAATCATTAGGGTTATGTTGGAGATGGAGGAAGAGTTAATTGACTACTCTAAAGATCTCTTAGTGGGATGTTTATCTTCATTGAAGGATTTTGTTACTGCTTGAAAATGCATTATTCACTTTGCATTATACTTGGTCTACTAAGAGTGTCATGTTTTCAACAAGATGTCAATTGTTGACAAACATATAATTTCCACCTTTTTAATAAGAAACTCACAATTTATAAGATATGCATAGTCACATTATTAGTATGTTACAGTTTTGATATAGTCTCTTTACTTGCAAGCTTCACCATTTAGAGTCTTAACTCTAGCTGAGATATTACTAGCTTCACCATCATTCCTTAAACCATTGTTTCATTTCTATTATATTGACTCATTTAATCGAAACACATAACACATCACTGGTATAACCTCTCCTTATTCTTCACATTAATCATTTTCTCATTAGTCCTTAGGCCTCATCTCATCGCCAAATGTATCTTCTTTTTTAAGGAGTTCTGAACAAATTAGAAATATTCACAACTCCTTATAGGTCATTGCTTTTAATTTTACCAAATCATGTTGCACATATTTTTAAGAAAATTCTTCTTGATAAAAACACCCTTTTTCTTCCTCATACGATATACTCCTAATATCCCATGTTTACTTTAATTTGAAAACATATTATCAAACTGACTTTGTTTACTCGCCTGTAGTCATCATGGTTTTCTTTTTCTTCTCTTAATGCATATAATTATTATACTTGGAAATGTCGTTACTATTCCCCAACTTGGGTAAGACCCTATAAATAAATTCAATAAAGTGGATGTCGAATGTAATCTACTTATCATTTCCTGTTTTAAAGCATCATGGATAGAATTTCCTAATCATACTCCATGATCTCTATAATCCATGGATATAGTTAGTCACTTAAGGAAAATTTTATAATGTGACTCTCCCACTAGAGGGCGAAACTATTATAGATGTTATCATGCACATAAATTATCCTACAATTGATCAATTTTATTATAGATTCACTCTTTAATCTAATGTCATTGAATTCTTATGTTGTTTTATGAAACTTCCACTCACTCACCTTTGGTGCTATTTTTTTCAAACTCAATATTCTAAGTTGATTATGATAACTAACATTTATTATCATTATCAGAAGTTTGCCATTTCGTTCTTTTCCCATCCTCCCTAGGTACTATATTGATTATATTATAGTAACAATGAAGATCAAACTTTGAAATTTTCCGCTGCCCTCTCTTGGTAAGTATATCGATTTGTTCTAATAGTGTGTTTACTACCTTATAGGTGGTTTTTACCATCTTAACATACGTTTCATCCATCAATTTACCTCAAACTAGCCTAGCCTTTTATGTGGTTGTAGCTTTACATCTAATGGTCTTGTCAGAATGTCAATAGTCATGTTTTCATTACCATTTTTCCTTTCTTCAAGAGTTAACTTCTTTGGAGTAACTCTGCCAACTAATATTTATATACGCCTAAATAATTTCCATGAATCATCTTATATAGTGTCATAATGTTATGTGCTCATCATATAGTGCTACTGGCTGGTTGGTTGTCTATAGACGAGAAAATTTTCCCTTACGGGTTACTAAATTTTGGTGGGTAATATGTCACTTGTATGAATGTGACTTCATTTCATCAATTAAATCTTATCTTCCAATACCCTCTCTTAAGTTTTACCACACAATCAAAATACATTAACTAAATCATTATTCGAAGGTTTTTTTTTTTTTTTGATGACAAACAATGCTTGCACTGAGTAGGGCTTTGTTAATCTGCCTCATAACCCTTGTAAAGGTTTAGTTCCTAATCCATATTATTAATTTCCTTGATTCCACCTCCGTGAACCCTCAAATATGAATCTTCTTCGCTATTGAACATCCATCCATGTTGAGTTTCATTCGCAATGCCCCATCGTGTGTCTCGTGACCCTCTTAAAGGTATAATTCCCAATATTCAAAAAATCCCAAACTATATGAGCAACCATCCATGCTAAGTTGTATCTACACTAGATCCCTTCCTTGTCTACTAGGTGTGGCCTCTTTTCTCATGGAAACATCTATTTCTACTATACTTGTTCTTAATAAGGTATGATGGTAAAGATTTATTTACTATATACAAAATTAAAAATTAAAAAAAAATTAAAAATAAACTATAAATGCAAGGATGAAATATCCATGTGGTAATATCCCAGCTACCAAGCCACCTAGGTACATAGCATAGTTAGGGTGATTTTTAAGTTCTTTAGGATGATAACATGGACATAGAGTTTATTCATATCAATTTAACATCATAAACACTTTTATCCATGTCAATTTTACATTTTACATCTCCTAAAATAAATACTGGGAATAATGTAACTTATAACATGTTTCCAAAGCATCACATTCCAAATGAAATTTTTTTCTGATCTCACTACCTCAGAGATGTAAGAAGTACATACCCTTTCTTACCAATCTTCTTTAGGTTTCTTCCACCGTCTTGTATCCCACCGAAGTTGATGTGAGTTAGTTTTTAATTGAGCAATAAGAATCTTTGCTCTCCACGGGATGCTAGCTCCAATGTACTCTTTTGTCAAAGATCACAAGTGGGGTTGAATTCCTTAACATAATACTTCTTCTTTCTACCCAACTCTTTTCCCATACACCCTTACGGGACTTCTCCAGCACAAAATTCTTTAACTCCTTGCTATTTTTGGGACATGTATTAAGGTAGATATTCTATTTTTGCATCCATTTGTCATTTTGTCTCATCCATGATTTCTTTCTTTTATTCATATGTTCATTGAAGATAACTTTCGGCCATCTGTCTCCTCCCATTTGCTCTATTCTTTTTAGATACCTTATAAGACCCACCATGCCAATTGCTTCGATGGGAGCTGCCTCTGTTTCACTCAACATTATCTCATAAAGAACCGAATTTTATTTTTTTTGAACTTATTCATGATCAAGCGTTTTTGAATTCTTTCAATTTGTTTCCATTTTGAAACAGAGATGCTGCTAGCCCACAATTCACACCCATATAATAGCACTAGATATGTCGGGTCAGGTAGCTCAATTACATGATTTATAAGCAAATAATTATTCTAATGTGTCAAACGTGTGTGGTTGCTCTATATCTCAAGTTACGGTAGAACTAGCTTTCATTTTCTTGTTCGACTTGACATCGATAGCTCTCTTCTTGACAACATTGGATGGATCTAATGGTGGTAGGTTTAATCTTGGGTTTTTCTATGATGGCCAGTATCAATCTTTGATAATACTATATTTGTTGAAATATTATTTAATCACTATTTTATCAATCACTTCACGTGAATATGACTTTATTATATCAAATTTTATATTTCAACACACATGGTTGATAATTTTGGTCGAGAAGATTCTTATTGACCTATTCGATGCTTGGACAATAACAAAGTCCTTCTAAATACATAGAATAATTTCTACATTATATTTCCAAAATAAGTAGATGGATCATATCTCAAATCTTTGAATTTTTTTTTCAATTTTTTATTATAATAATCTACCTTTTTCTTATGTAAATTTTAAACTGAAATCTGCACAATCCAAATTCTCTATGGGTTTTTCATGGCACTAAATCCCTATATGCATTCAAAAACACATTCTAAACAACAAAATATCATGACATTGCTAAAATTGTATTGCTGGATTCCGAATAAAACAACAAAAAAATGTAGAATATTTACACTCCTCTGTTTTTAAACAATATGTGATGTGCACCTTTCTTCCATTTTTATTTTTATTTTTAAATCCTGTAAGAAAGTCTTAGCAAAAATTTGCTTAACTCTCTTAGCGGAACTTCTTGGTGAGTTTTACCACTTGTCTTTACACTGGTGAATTATTTTCGAGTTTCATAACAGCTGACCCACAAACTAGACGACCTGCGGTAAAAATGTACCCAAAGGCATCGGTTGCATCAAAAAAGTTAGAAACAATTTAATCCAAGATTACATATGCACTTTAAAGCCTTACAAGAAATGGACAGGATAGTATCCTCAGTTCCATTTGTTTAAGGCCCCTGTCTAAGAGTGTCCCGAGATCCTTTTTGCTGTTTTACAGCCTATGCCCAGAATTTGCTGCCTGCAAAACTCTTCAAGGGTGGTTGTTTTGCATGAATTGAATCATCTAGCCTACGACAAATACGACCCACAATATATATCTTGCTTCTTACATGAACTGTTGGTCATTTGCTTATCACTTTATAACCTTATGGCAGTGGACATGGTTAAATTTTCTTATTTTTAAGTACAATATAGAATCACAGGAAAAATAATGCTCATGAAGCAGTTGCTGGAAATGGTCCTTTCCTCAATCGTTCCGGGCCATCTTTGGATTCGCTAATAAGTTGATAATAGATTTTCCATGACCGAGTCTAGGAGTATCAACTTCCAATGTCACCAGCCGCTATGCATTTCACCATCATACTAGTTGAGGAGCATCAACAGCAAATGTCACCAGCCTCTATGTCTTTGCAAATGGAATCCATAAATTCCCCCCATTCAAAAAGCTTTTATGCCTGTGTTGGTGAAAGTACACACGTTTTTCAAAGCCCATCAAAAGATCTGACAGCAATTAATAATCACTTGAATAAGAATTATCCCTCTCAAAGTCCATCACAAGATCTCTCTGTTGTCAACAATCACTTTAACAGGTTTGTTTTGGTGATGATTAACTACTACTTTGGCTCAAATTGTTGGAATTTCTGATAATTTCAGAACAATAAATAGAGAAAATAATATTCTCCTTCTTAACACAGAGAATTAAAAAAAATTGCTTCAGGAGGACAGAGTTTCACACATGAAAAACACTATTTCATTAATTCAAAAAAAAACTATTACAAACTTTTTCACAGTTGAGGGATTACAAAATCTGACTACTACAAAACGCAGTGCACAACTTCATTGTCTCTGTTATAGAGGTAATACTTTGTTTCATAAAATAACACACTGTTGTGTAAATTCTTCTCCACATTGCTGTGCATACAAAATTACACTACACAAATAATACTCTGCCCCTCGGGCTTTTTGTATGGCGCAGCATACAAAACATAAAAGAACTATATTAAAAGTACTAAACTTAAATCTAAAACTATGTTGGGGCCCACTATAATAGCACACATGCAACTATGTTAAAACATGTAATACCAAAGGTATTTAAAACCTTTACATTGCGCGATAATAAAACAATGAGCGCATATATTTAAAACATAAAACATAAATAAAACATTAACCAAACTATACCCCGGGACTTCAAACTGCAATTAGACCAAATCGCATAGATCCAATTCACATTACAAAAGAGCATGCTGGCGTCGATGGGACATGTGATCCGAAAAGGTTTATAGATTGGTGCCTATAACCTTTCAGGTCCGAAAATGCCCTTTGGGTACAGGCCCAAAATGTGATGCGAAAAACTTATCAACTCCACCTTAATGTATCTTCGGGTCTGGATCTGAGGACCTCGGCCCGACTCCAAAAACTTTGCGATCCAATAACAGACTTCCACGTGTCCCGCGGTTGACTGGTCGTGGTGTGGGACCACCAAAACGCTCGCGTTCAAAGATAAATCAAAATTTCTCTGTTCTGTTCAACACTCTCTTGTGTATAAAAAGAAATCCTCTGTTTTCAAATGTACAACGGTTGTGACTCTTCAACGATTTGGAAAGTGGCCTTTCAATGCTCTGTTTCTCATTGTACAAGACTGTAATTTTTAAACCCTGATTTTGACTATTCAAACATTTTGGTAAGCGGCTGGAGGACAAAAAACTGGAGATTAAAAATGGAAAGCAACTCTGCACAGGAATAGTTGAAAGTAACATTTCAACACTCCCACTTAATTTCAACTGCTGGGTTATCAGTCATACCCAGACATTTCCTCAAAAACTCAAAACTCTTCTGCCCCAATGACTTGGTTAGAATGTCTGCAAACTACTCTTGAGTTCTGCAGTGTTCTAAAACAATTTCACCATTGTTCACTAGCTCCCTGATGTAGTGAAACTTTGTGTCAATATGCTTCGTTCTCTTGTCAAACACAGAATTCTTCGATAATGCAATAGCTGAGCTATTGTCACAGTAAATCAATGTACCTTTCACATGTTCTTGGCATAAACTCCTTAGCATCCTCCTCATCCAAATTGCTTGACACGCTATTGCTGTAGCTGCCACATATTCTGCCTCTGCTGTAGACAATGCTACAATAGGCTGTTTTTTAGAAGCCCATGAAATGGCTCTTGAACCCATGTGAAAAACATAACCGGAAGTGCTTTTCCTATCATCTACACTTCCAGCCCAATCACTGTCAGTGTATCCAACTAAATCTGAACATTCTGAAGCAGTATATAAAATACCAAACCTTTAAGTACCTTTAATATACCTCATAATCCTTTTTGCTACCTACCAATGTGCTTCCTTTGGCCTCTCCATGAATCTGGAAATCAAACTAACAGCATGCATTATATCAGGCCTAGTTGCAGTCAAATACATGAGGCTACCAACTATGCTCTTGTATAAACTAGGATCAAAATCCTTGCTGCTATCCTCTCTGCTGAGTTTTAATCCCATCACTGTGGGAATTATTGCTGCTTTGCTCTCCTGCATATTAAATCTTTCTAAAACCTCATTAACATATTTTGCTTGTGAGATAAAAATCCCATTTTTACTTTTCTCTACTTCTATTCCTAAGAAGTACTTCGGCAAACCCATATCTGTCATTTCAAATTCTTCTTTCATGACCTTTTTAAAACTTTCAGCAAGGCAATCATCAACATATAACACAACAATTAGCATTTTACCATCTTTTTATTTAATGTAAAGGGTGGATTCTTCTTCACATTTTTCAAATCCATTTTCCAATAGATAGGAATCTATTCTACTGTACCACGCTATTGGCGCTTGCTTTAGCTCATAAAGATCTTTCTTCAATTTGCACACTTTGTGCTCTTAGCCTTTCTTTTCATAGCCTAGAGGTTGTTCAATGTAAACCTCTTCCATTAACACTCAGCTTTCTTCAATTTGCACACTTTGTGCTTTTGGCCTTTCTTTTCATAGCCTAGAGGTTGTTCAATGTAAACCTCTTCCATTAGCACTCCATTTAGAAATGTTGACTTCACGTCCATTTGGTAAAATTTCCACTTGTTTTGTGCTGCTATGGACAACACTGCTCTCACGGTTTCCATTTTAGCAACTAATGCGAAAGTTTCCTCATAGTCTCTCCCATGCTGCTGCTTATACCCTTTGACAACAAGTCTAGCCTTGTGTCTTTCTATTTTGCCTTCAGCATTACTCTTGGTCTTGTAGACCCATTTAACTCCAATGACATCTTTACCTTTTGGGAGTTCAACCAAATCCCATGTCTTGTTTCTTTCTATGGCATTATTCTCCTCATCCATAGCTTCTATCCATTTCCTATCCTTAATAGCTTCTTCAAAATGAATAAGGTCATCAACATGACAATATAAAGCAAACAAAGAGTTCATACCTTCATTTGCTGCCTCTTGTTCATAAATGTCATTCAAATTTTTGAACTTCTTACCTCTTTCATTTGGTGTACAAGTGCTTGAAGAAGCACTTGAATTTCCTCCTTGTGGTGTGCTTGGAGAAGCACTTTCATTTATCCTCAAGGGTGTCTCTTGCTGCCCTTGTGTTGGTGTTGTTGTTTGGGGATGTATTTCAGCCAATTCATCATCATCTTTATCATGAGACAAACAATTTTTACATTGTTTTCTCTATGCTTTCATCCCAAGCTTCCTCTTCAATAAACTGAACATCTCTACTCACAATAAACTTCTTGGTGGATGGGTTATACAACCTATAAACTTTGGATTCCTCACTGTATCCATTGAAAATACATTTCTCCCCCTTGCTATCCAACTTCTTCTTTAGCTTATCTAGAATGTGTGCATAAGCCACACAACCAAAAACTTTCATGTGTGTGACACCTTGCTTTATGCCACTCCATGCCTCTTCCGGAACTTTGTTCATGACTGCTTTTGTTGGGCACCTATTCAAAATGTATGCTGCACAATGTACAGCCTCAGCCCAATAATCATTCGACAAATGCTTTGCCTTTAACATACTCCTCACCATATCCATGATTGTCATATTCTTCATTTCGGCAACTCCATTTTGCTGCGGAGTGTATCTAGTTGTAAACTGCTTATGAATCTCATTTTCTCTACAAAAACGTAGAAACTCTTTGGAGATATACTCAGCTCCTCTATCAGTTCTTAAAACTTTGATATGCAGCCCACTTTGGTTTTCCACAAGTGCTTTGAAATTGCAAAATCTTTCAAACACTTCACTTTTGTTTTTCAAAAAGTAAACCCAAGTTTTTCTAGTAAAATCATCTATAAATGTTAGCATATAGTGGTTGTTAGCAAGTGATGGAGTTTGCATCGGTCCACATAAATCTGAGTGGACAATTTCTATGGGTGCTTTTTCCCTTATGCTTTTCCCGGATGGAAAAATTTCTCTGTGTTGTTTCCCCAAGATACAACCTTCACAAAGGCTGTTTGGTTTCTCTATCAATGGCAAACCTCTTACCATTTCTTTTTTGTTCAACAAGTTAAGACCTCCAAAGTCGAGATGTCCAAATCTCAAGTGCCACAACCAATTCTCATATTTTCGTTCGCTTTGGAAAGCCTCTTGTGTCACTACTGCCATTTCTTCTCCATTTTTCAAATATGCCCTCATCCTGAGAGAGAACATCCCATTCCTTGTCATCTTCACTTCAACAGCACATTGTTTGCTGGGTGGTTTATCCATGATGGTGCATATATCATCCTCAAAGAAAACATTGTACCCCTTTTAAACAAGTTGTCCAATACCTAAGAAGTTACATTTCATTCCAGGAACATAATAAACATCTTCTATGGATTTATTTTCACCTTTCCTTATTAAGACATTTAATTCACCTTTTCCCATAACAGAAACTTTACTATTAGTCCCTAGTGTGACTTGTGATTCCACATTCTCATCTAACATAGAAAACATGGCTATGTTTCTTGTCATATGGTTACTGCAACCAAAGTCTAGAAACCATAAATCTTCACTCTTTTCTTTAGCCATATTACAAGCTAAAAACAATTTATCTTGGCTAATATTTTCTCTAGTGAAATTTGCATTTGTTCTATTACCCATATCATACTGCTTCTTCCTACATTCATTTTCATAATGTCCATATTTTTTACAATAGTGACATTGGACATTGGATTTATCATACCTTTGTCCTTGAGCATTTTGCTGACCACTTTGTTGGCTGCTGCCTTGGCCTTGGTTCTGATTTGGATTGCTGCCCCTTTCTTGAGCATTTGCTGGACTGTTTCTTCCACCTTTGTTTTGGCTTCTGCCTCTTCCTCTCTTGTTTCCTCTGCCTTGCCCTCTTCCTCTTTCAAAGGACATTTGGGTCTTAAAGGCATGCTCTAAAGATGAGTTTTCATTTCTACCCAATCTCTACTCATGTGTCATCAGTGATGCATGTAACTCATCAACTGAAATTTTTGTGAGATCCTTAGTCTCTTCTATGGTGGTGACAATCACATCGAACCTTGACGGTAGGCTCCTCAATAGTTTCTCCACAATCCTCCTTTCTTCAAGAGTCTCTTCATGAGACCTTATCTATGTAACCATTCCAATCACATGTGTGAAGAATGAGTCAATGTTATCTGACTCCTTCATGTAGAGAGTCTCAAAATCTCTCCTCAGCAATTGTAGTTTTGTTGTCTTCACTTTCTCCATGCCTTGATAGACTGTCTTGAGAGTTTTTCATGCTTCTTTGGATCTCTTAGCTACTGCTATCCTTCGAAACATACTCTCATGCACTGCTTGATACAAAAAGTAGAGGGCTCTAGAATCCTTCTTCTTATTACTCTTCAATAGTTCTTTCTCTGCCTGAGTTAAATCATCAAACTCATTTTCATCCGCTGGCTCTTCAAAGCCATCCTCAACAAGTTCTCATAAGTCTTGGGAAGCAAATAGGGCTCTCATGGTTATTGCCCCGTAGTCATAGTTTTTCCCATTAAATTGTGAGAGCTGAGTATTACCAATACCCATGCTAGTGCTGGCTCCAGCCATTCTTGCACTCTAAACTATGCTTCAAACACTTGACTGTGTTTTTAATTTAAATTAACTGTTCTACAAACAGTAACACAAAAACTGTATTGAGAAATACCTTGGATTCTTCTTGACTGAGTCTTCACTCTGCTGGAGAAGTTGTTGCAACAAGAAATCCTTCCTTCAGCATCTTTGACACCTTCAAAGAGCCTGGACTAGCTCTGATACCAAGTTGGAATTTCTGAGAATTCCAGAACAATAAATAGAGAGAATAATACTATCCTTCTTAACACAGAGAATAAAAACAAAAATTGCTTCAGGAGGACAAAGTTTCACACATGAAAAACACTATTTCATTAACTCAAAAAAAATTATTACAAACTTCCTCACAGTTGAGGGATTACAAAATCTGAGTGCTACAAAACGCAGTGCACAACTTCATTGTCTTTGTTACAGAGGTAATATTCTGTTTCACAAAATAACACATTGCTGTGTAAATTCTTCTCCGCACTGCTTGCATACAAAATTACACTACACAAATAATACTCTGCCTCTCGGGATTTTTGTATGGCGCAACATACAAAACATAAAAGAACTAAACTTAAATCTAAAACTATGTCGGGGCCCACTATAATAGCACACATGCAACTATGTTAAAACATGTAATACCAAAGGTATTTAAAACCTTTACATTGCGCGATAATAAAAAAATGAGTGCATATGTTTAAAACATAAAACATAAATAAAACATTAACCAAACTATACCCCCGGACTTCAAACTGCAATTAAACCAAATCGCATAAATCCATTTCGCGTTACAAAAGAGCATGTTGACGTCGGCAGGAAATGTGATCCGAAAAGGTTTATAGATTGGTGCCTATAACCTTTCGGGTCTGAAAATTCCCTTTGGGTACGGGCCCAAAATGTGATGCGAAAAACTTATCAACTCCGCCTTAATGTATCTTTGGTTCCGGATCTGAGGACCTCAGCCTAACTCCAAAAACTTTGCGATCCAATAACAGACTTCCACGTGTCCTGTGGTTGACTGGTCGTGGTGTGGGACCACCAAAA
This sequence comes from Pinus albicaulis, assembly GCA_034641835.2. Lineage (NCBI taxonomy): Eukaryota > Viridiplantae > Streptophyta > Pinopsida > Pinales > Pinaceae > Pinus > Pinus albicaulis. The sequence goes on from CM076573.1 coordinate 28,238,176, forward strand.
CGCTCTTGTTCAAACATAAATCAAAATTTCTCTGTTCTGTTCAACGCTATCTTGTGTATAAAAAGAAATCCTCTGTTTTCAAATGTACAATAGCTGTGACTCTTCAACGATTTTGGAAAGCGGCCTTTCAATGCTCTGTTTCTCATTGTACAGCACTGTAATTTTTAAACCCTGATTTTGACTGTTCAAACATTTTGGTAAGTGACTGGAGGACAAAAAACTGGAGATTAAAAATTTAAGGCGGCTCTACATAGGGACAGTTGAAAGTAACATTTCAACACAAATGTCATTTAAGTTTTTAGCAAACTTGATCTTATAATTTATACTTATTTGGATGTTCTTTTCTAATTATTGAAGCAGCAGGCGCTTTCCCAGAAAAATCAATTTCGACAAGCCAGGGTTGGTGAGTGACTCTCTTGTTGCAGGGAGTCTCAATTCCTCCTAGAAATGTGGCCATCTAATTTCCGATTCCGTTTCATTTGGTTCGACAAAGTCAGTATCTCCTTTGAAAAGACCACATACTGACAATTAAACAGCCATTCGGATAGTTCACTAACTGCTTTAGAATACTTATTTATCTAGTGTAATGTATGTATGGGCATCATGGTTCCTGCCAATCCATGCCCATGCAATTCTTTCTTGGGAAATTGTTAAAGCTTATTAGCAAATGGTTTCCTAGGTATCTGAGTTCCCTTCCTCTCGCTGCTTGTCTAAGTCCTCTTTGTTCATGAGCGGTGTGTATCCTTTTACACGAACAAAGGATCATGTATATGTGGATATTTTATGTCTAGTTCCAATCAATTTTTTTTTTATTGAAGGAAATAACTGTCCATATTTAAAAGCAAAATAATTATATTGCGCAAGACATGTATCTCAGTAAGAACTTGGTCTCCTATAATTATTTAGCACAGTGGCAACTAAGCCAGCGTATGAAAAATAAGCACATGAACATTCTTTTCTTTTATGATTTTTTTTTTTGAATGTTTATTGGCGTGTTCAAACTGGAGTTCATAGAGTCGTAATAAATTCAAAATTTTCTTAGTACATTACCAGAAATCCACTCTGGCCGAGGTATGAAAATCGACGTAATTGTGATGATAGAGCTTTGGGACTAAGCTAGCCACAAAGTGCCTTCGACCGAAATCGTTTTTCTTCTCTCAGGGAGGCTATCAGAAGGTGATATCTACTTGCAGGGCTTTCACTCGTCTGCAACTCTGAGCATGGGTATTATTCTCGACTATTGTGTAATGTGTTTGAATCCTAATGGAAGTTTGTAATATTCTGGGTAACTTGCCATAACTGTTCATTTCCTCTAACTAAAATGTATTTCTAGGCCTTGAAAGTAAGAGGCCGAGCATGAGTATTATTCTCGACATAGTACCTATAAATTAGATATTGTTAAAGCCTATTGTCTTATTTAAACTTTAGTGCAACAATATTGTAGGGAAATATAATGCAATTGTATTCCTTACAAGAGTATCAATGCTTTGGCTGAATATGAAGAGAAATTTGCAAGCAATACTCTCCAGTTCAAAATATTTTAAGAATGCCTCCTTGTCTCCCAGTGAACCCATGTATGAGGCAAGAGCCATAATCTTTTTGGGTAGATATTCATATTATACCATTTGTAATACTCTATATTTGATCAATTCTAGGTTGAAGATATGGATATGCAACATACTATTTTTCTTAATTCAAAATCAAAATTTTGGGAATCGCTTCCAAGGTTTAAAGTGAAGAGATGGAGGCAATACAAGCTTAGAAACCCATAGAAATGATTAAAATACCTTAAGATCCACAAATTCTGACACTGTGCTCCGATACCATGTGTAAAGACCTTACTCGTTGATTTAACAATCATTCACAGAATTCATAAGTGTAAAGCCCTTAATTTTCAAAATTTAACCATCAATCACAAAATTCAGACTACAGAATTCAGAGTGCGATTTTTGAAGCAGAATATATATAAATTGACTAATTAATACTTACCTGGAACCTTGTTTGAAGATGTTCCTGATCCGCCATGGCTTTAACTCGCATTACCAAACCGTCGTTTTCCTCCTAGCCTATCTGAGGTCAACCTCTCCGGTCCCCAGATCTAGAAGACAAGTCTTCTGGCCCCCATGCCCAAAACTCTAATAACAATCGAGATCACTCCATGACTCTGTTAAAACTCACTGCTCATGTCTCATGTAGTTAGAACTCCTCTGACTGCATCCGAGTCAGTTTTCCCATTCACTACCCATGCCCATCAAGTTTACCCCTCTTCTCCTTTTATACACAAACTCCATTCCAGATATTTATTAAAATATCATCTTTTAATAAATATCTTAGTTTTATTAAAATATTATTATTTAATAAATATCTTGGATTTATTAAACTATTATTATTTAATAAATATATTGGTTTTATTAAACTATTATTATTTAATAAATATCTTAGATTTATTAAAATATTATTATTTAATAAATATCTTGGATTTATTAAAATATCGTCATTTATTTGCATAAGTCAATGCTTTTAATTTTCTTTGAACAAAGTATTATTTTACATTATGATAATGGTAGATATAACTAATACATTCATTATATTATGGGGAGTTAGGGATTTACTCAATACTTCAATAATTAACTCATTACTCTACACCGAGTTTCTTTTCATAATTGACTAGTGCATGTACTAGTGTCGTACATGTGATACATGCATATGTAGCTATCATATGCAGGTCTCATATGTAGTATTTCTATGTTCCATATAATTCGAGTTGGGTCGTTACAATCGTAGAGGGTAAAAATTTCCCTGTAGAGGTTAATTATTGAGGAGGTTTATTGCACAAAACCACCTTTACTTGGCTATCATTCCAGGATATTTCGAGGTTAAAATTCCAAAATTTGTGGTGTCATTATCAAATACAAAGAGGATGCATAGCTGAGTATCAAACATTGCAATTTTTATATATTTAAGATTGACCCACAACCATCAATGTTTTGCTAGTTTTCATACAAACCTAGCACCCCAACACTTAATCCCTAGTAGATTACAAATCTATATATTAATTGCAAAACTAGGTTCATTAACACAGTAAATTTCACAAAAGAAATATATACCAATCACAATCATGATGACACAACAAATCCTACCCAATTACATTTCTTCATTAACTTTCAGAACTTACTTGGACTCTCGTCCTAGGAAAATGGCCCAACTGAGATAGATTACAGAATATAAAAAAAATTCCTTGGATATGATCCAACAGATCAAGCCCTAGATCAATGTTTGATCCCCTTGGCTGATATGGATATCCAAGATCTCATGCACTCCCTCGGACCCAACACACTAGAGTATCACACTCCTCACCGAAATTTCTATCTCATTCTTGTGTTGATGTATGGTGTGTCTTCTCCCCCTCCTTATCCTTGCTTTTATACTTTATTATTGAGCTAAATCCCTAACCCTAATCTCCAAAGTGTTTGACGTCCAATATTAGATCTCACCTCACTTGGGATCAAGGGTTGAGATTAAAACATAATCACTAATGTAATTATTCATTGTTCCTAAGTTTACTTTAGATCAATTAGCTAACTTAATAATTATGTTCTTTTCTAAGTTATGCTTAGGCTAAGTTACATTAGCAACTTGCACACACCTGAGCAACTGTTTTGAGGAAATCTTTGATGACTCTTGCACACCTAGACACTTAAGCTTGTGTAGAAGTACTCACCTAAGCTATAAACATCAACACTCCCTCTTACTGAGGGAGATAAGCTATAAACATCAAATTATGCATCCAACGACTATCTACACTTGAAATTTGAGTAAACCTATAGGTAGATAAGCCAAAAATATAATTTTAAAAAAATAGTTTTCTTATTTTCCCTCCAAAACTCATAGCTCTTATTTTATTATTTTAACTATTATTTTATTATTTTTCCTTAGGAGGCCACTTTTAGGCCGAAATTCCCTCTAATGAGACCTTCTTGACATATTGGGAGGAATATGTCGACTGCTCCTCCTCTCCTGAACCTAAAGGCTAACTCCATATGAGTTGCTCAACCTTCAGAGCTACCCCCTCCTTGTTCTCTGCCATGGCTTTGATTTTTTCCATTGCTCAAATAGGCTACCCCTTAGCCTATATAGGTTGCTCTCTAAATCCAGTGACATGTCCCTCATTAGAGCTAGATCCCCTAGGTCTGATTAGTACCTTCCCATCCTGAAATGCTATATAGGAGCCCCTCTTCTCCATCATAGGAACTGAGAGCAGACTCCACTTGAGTTTTGGCACCCATAGCATGTCCTTGACTTCTGACCTGCCTCCTGAATCAAGCTAGAGTACCATTGTTCGAACACCCTTTATTGCATGTCTGGAATCAACTCCAAACTGTGCAGGCAATTCTCAATCCCACTTGGTCAAGCTATCAAATATCTCACCTGCCCCTATCATATGCCTTGTGGTTCCATTATCTAGTAGCCACATATCCACTGGTAACATGCCTGAGGTAAGGTAGGAAATAAGTATAAACTCGGTTTAAAACTTCCTAACAAACTCCTCCTGAACTATTATCGACATAGGTATAACTGACTGCATACCCTTTCCACCCTTATTCTCTCTAGACATTGTGAAGCATAGTGTCCCATATTATGACAAGCAAAACACTTGACCTTAGTCATGTCCTTCTACTTCTTGGGTTGTGAGGTTAACCCCTCACCCCTATTGCTCGAACCTTTGCTTTGCATTAGGGGAATTTTGAGGTCTAAAATGGGCTTCCTAAGAAAATTATAAAATAATAGTGGAAATAATAAAATAGTATTTGATTACATCATCAAATTTTAGAGAGAAAAAAGAAAAAACTATTTTTTCAACTCGTATTTTCAACTTATCTCCCAAGGTTTTTACTCAAATTTCGAGCGAGAGTACTCGTTAGATGAAAAAATTAATTCTTCATCCAAGGATTACCCATGTTGCATACTTTCGATGAATCCTGCTACACGAAATGAGAAATACATGAAAAACGTGATATCATGTTTTTCATGTATTTCTCATTTTTCGTGTAGCAGGATCCATCGAAAGTATGCAACATGGATACTCCTTGGATGAGGAATTAAATTTTGCATCCAACGAGTACTCTCGCTTGAAATTTGAGTAAAAACTTTGGGAGATAAGTTGAAAATACAAGTTGAAAAAGAATTTATTATTTATTATTTTTTAATCTTTTTACCCATTTACCTAAAAAATGGTGAATCATCCCCCATGGTTGACATCATCATCTTGAATCCTATTGGTTCTTATAAAATTTATTTTGGTTGTTCATTTTTCTTAGGAGGCCCATTTTAGACCTCAAAATTCCCCTAATAGTGTTGCCTAACTGACAAGAGCTAAACTCTCATCATCCCCACTCTTATATTGTCCTCTAGACGATTATTTCTCCCAGATCTCCTTTTGGGTGAAGTCATCCTACAATCTATTCCATTTTGATAGCTTTTCTCGTGCTAGAACACTTGTCACGGAGGTAGCCCAGGTTTTAAAAACCTGCTCAGTGCTATCCTTACAAGATCCTTATCTAGCATGGCTACCCCAACAACTCCAAGTTCATCCCAAATTTGTTGAATCCTAGTGAGGTATGATGTCACTGTGTCTAATTTAGTCATCTTGGTGTTCTTGAACTGCTCCCTCAACACCATTTTCTAATTCTGATTGTCACTCTGATATAGGTTCATCGTAGTGATCCACATCTCATGAGCACTGTTACCTCCCTATGTTGATTTTCTTAGTGCAATTAAGGTTAGCACAATATTTCTGAAATTTTGATAATTACTTTTAATGTAGATCTTCTTTTATCTTATTCCAATATATCATTCAACAATTATACTTCAAAAATTCAACCATAAAGAACAATAGAACAATTGAGATCACAAAACACAAAAGAAGACGAGATTTACCTAGGGAAACCCACTAAGGGGAAAAACCCAACAACCTTTTTCAATAGATAAATTCTTGTTCAATGAGAGACACACCTAGACCTATGGTAAAACCTGGTCTTCTCCTCCAAGTCAAATCACCCAATCTGATCCTGCAAATCGCTCTGCTTTTCTCAGCCATAATTTCAGCCCTCCTGCAATACCCAGTTTCCCCACAAATTTCAGGCCTGCAATAGTTGCCCTAGTTATGCAAAATTTTTGGCCCTCTACAACAATTGCCCTACAAAAATGTGAACCACAGAGAGAGGGAGAGAGATCAATACACACGTGCGAGTTGCAAGAGAAAAAGGAAAGTGAGATTTCAACCTCCTTCCTCCTACTTTGTCCTTCTTGTCCTTCGCTTGCTTGCCAAAACTTGTCTTGTCTGTGAGAGATCAAATACTGAAGTGGAGGAGGAGGTGTTGCCTTTATATACTGATTTTCTAGGTTGAATGAGTATCCTTTGCATCTAGGGCTGGATTGACTTGGAGGGAAGTCGACTTGTCACTTTTGGAGCCAAAAATTACATTTCAAAAATTCAAATTTTCATCTTTAAAAATTCTCAATGGGACTTTTACTCAAAATAAATTTTCCTTTGACTCAAGCATTTATAAATATGTTTTACAATGACAAATACAATCACATAAAGTGACCAAATGTACATTTTGAAGATTGACCATAGTTACAAATTCAACACTCCCTCTTAAGTCGGGAGGTATTCATAATCATTGTCGTAGGTGTTCTCAAATTGAACAAATTTCTCTAAAGAAAATGATATCCATCATCACCATCATCATCCTCTATCATTAGCATCAGCTAGTGGCCATATCCGGGGCAGTAACAAACCCATGACAATGTCATCGGCATATCAGGACTCACTCTTCCAGAGTGATTGGTCCTTGAATTCCATGGCCTCTTCCTAGGCCAAAATGTTAAGACCCTCAACTAGAAAGTACTCACTCACCCTTCCTGGTGAGCACTTGGGCCAAGACCTGACTCAACCCCTTCTTGGTTGGTGATCGGGTTTAGAAGTTGAAAGGACCTCACTCCACCCTATGTGGTGTGTGCTCAGGGTCCAAGACCCCACTCCACCCTTTCGGTGTGTGATCAAAGTCTAGATGCTGAGGGACCTCACTCCACCATTACAGGTGTGTGATTAAGGCCCAGGTCCTCACTCCACCATTCCAGGTGTGTGATCAGGGTCCTCCTCCAAGAGGCACTCACTCAACTCTACTTGTAGAGCCCTCTGGGTCCCTTGGGTCCATTCTCCCTTTTTAGAGAATGTCCATCCGTTTTGCAGACATATCAACATTCCCTCTCAACGAGGGGTAATCTCCACGAGCCCCAGCTTGTCTCTGAAGTACATGAACTTGTCTCTCGACAATGGCTTTGTCTAAACATCAACTATTTACTCATCAGTGGAGATATACTCGAGCCTTATTGCTTTCCTCTACACCATGCCGCGGATCTAGTGGTACTTAATCTCAAGATGTTTCGACCTATCATGGAACAAAGGATTCTCTGAAAGCTCCACACAACTTTTGATTATCGCAATTTATCACCGTCGATTCCAACTCTTGGCTGAACAATCCTTGAAACATGATTGATTGGAGACTTCCAAAGTTATTCATATTGTTGGAGATTTTCAGAATAGCACTCTGTAATATGTGTGATCCGTCTAACGTTTCAGATGGTAACCCCATCCATCAATAGGGACCAAAGAGAGCCTTGTGAGTATACGAGTATTTGAGAGCCTATTAATAGGAGAAAATGAATTATGTATTCGTTGGATTAAGAGTAAAAAATTAATAAATAATAAATAATCTTTGACCAACTTCACTTTTTACAATTAAAAATAATGATTAAATTAACATTTATTAATTTTGAAATATTAACAAAATTGATAGAGAAAGATTAGAAATGAATAATTAAATAGTTTTTTTTTTTGTTTGAAAAATTAACAAAATTGATAGAGAGAGATTAGAAATGAAATTATAATTGAAATAGGAATTAAATTTTTAATTTAAGAATTAGTTGATTTTTTGACTCTATATATAGATTCAGCACCCTCAAAAACCTCTAGGGCACTTCGATTGTGCAAAGTTAGCAATCAAACTTCTCTTTTCAATAAGTTCCTACCGGAATTTAGAGAAATTACACTATAAAAGCCTTCAAAAAGTCGCATTAAAGACTACTCAGATAAAAAGAGAGTTTAGCATAAAATTAAAGTTACTAAATAATAAATAAATTGAATTTGACCAACTTTTGATTAAAATAAAGATTATTAAGTTGAAAGGGAATGAGAATTAATAAATTAAAAATATTACTTTTATTTTAAAGTTAATAGTGAAAAATCACTAAAAAAAAAAAGAAAAACTTAAACAAAACAAAATATATATGTATATATATTTATTATTAATTATGTTGTACATTTTTAATGTAGAAATTAAATAGTCAAAGAAAGATACCATATGAAACCAAGACTCAATTGAAATATGTAACCAAAGGTCAATGTGTTGGTTGTGAATAGTAATGTATTCAAGGTTTATACTTCATATTTTCTGTCTTCCCCATTGTTGTGTTTAACATGGTCTCAGGTTCCTTCCCTTAATTGTGTGAGAGACACAAGTCTATTCCTGCCCCTGTTTTGCATTTCTGCAGACTGATTTCCCAGAAAATTCTGTGCATTACCTTGGTCGAAACTGAAGAATCGAATCGCTGTTGGAGTGAGTTGTTGTGTATTACTGTCTGGAGAAACTATGTATTACAATCACAGGAATGTGTGCATGGCGGATGTGATAAGCCTGTTTAGAAGCGTAGTTTATGTTTTGCCACTGGTAGCTCTGAGGCTTGTACATCTCTGGTTTAGCGTTCTTTATCTGTGTTAATACCACCGTTGTGACTCTGTTAATACCAACCCACACCAATTAAATCATAGCAAACAGTTTTATAACTACCAGAGTTATAAAACTCCGCCACCGCTACCGGTTTCTCCTCATACTTCCCGACTGGTGTTCGTGGCTCTCCAAACTGCCTGTCCAAATCATGGTTTGGCGCTGTGTGTCGAGCTTGACTATATCGTGGCTCCAGTTACATGCTAGGCTTCCGAATCATGGTTGCAATGTGACTGTTCATGGCTCCGTGCTCCGCTCGGTTCCATATACCACTGCTCAGTTCCGTTACAATATACCACTGCTCTCTCCCGTTACAATATACCACTGCTCGCTCCTCCGTGGTATTACCTCCTCCGACTCCAGCACCCTCGACTCCGTGGTCCCTTGATGCTCGTTCCTCCCATCGTGACTGTGTATACGCACGATTACATACGCATAGTTAATACTCCTAACAACCATTAAACTGCTCTATACGTTGTAATATATACCACTGTTTTATCCCTCAGTGGTAATAAAACGCTCACACTAGTCCTCCAGACCACCGCTGGCCCACCGGTCATACTACTGTATATTATACAGTTGTACACAATTATTACTCCTTTGGTCGCATTCCCAAACAACGCTTTGGCAGGCGCAAGCAAAGGCTGGTAAAAAAGCAGTAATGGTAGCAATGGCAGATGAAGTCCAATGAAGAATATTCTACAACAGACATGAACACCGATTTCGATAGCACCAACGAGATCAACTGCCTCTGTGTTGCGTTTGTTTTGTAAACTAGCTTTACTAAATAGATGAAGGAACTGATATTTGATCATTCATTTTATCGTCAAAAGTGATGGAGAAGCCATTATATTAAGTTAGGAATAGTGTGTTTGTATCACTTTTAGGAAGCTTAACGAATTTTTAACCCTCACCATGGATATGTTATATTTTATAGCATTAAAATACGTTGCATAGTAAGTAATGATAGTAAGTACTGAATTCGGCATGAAGGATCCGGGGCATATGCATTATTTTCTTAGTTTGGAGGTCTGGCAACAGAAGGGAGAAATCTTCCTAGGGCAAGGAAGATACACTACAGAAATCTTGAAGAGATTTCAAATGGAAGACTGTAAACCCATGGCCATGCCAATGATTACAAACTATAAGAATATAGACACAACAGAGGATGATGAGGTTGATCCCACTTGTATAGGCAACTCATTGGATCATTGATGTATTTGGTCAATACTAGACCACAGAGGATGATGAGGCTGATCCCACTTGTATAGGCAGTTCATTGGATCATTGATGTATCTGGTCAATACTAGACCAGACATCTGTTATGCAGTGAATACCCTTAGTTAGCTCATGTTGGAACCAAGGAGGGCTCACTGGGCAGTAGCCAAACATGTTCTCAAATATCTGAAGGGGACATTCGAGTATGGATTGAAGTACACCAAGGGCAATGAGGTCAAGTTGAGTGGGTTTAGAGATGCAGATTGGGTTGGAAGCACAGTGGATTAGAAAAGTACCAGTGGGTACTGTTTCAGTCTTGGATCAAGAATGACCTCTTGGTGCAGCATAAAACAGAAGTCTGTCGCACTAAGATCAGCCGAGGCAGAGTATATGGCAGCAAGCACAACTTCGTGCGAGGCCATATGGATTCGTAAATTACTATTGAACCTACTCAAGAAGAGGATGGAACCGATCGGGATTATGTGTAATAATCAGAGTTGCATCAAGCTCTCTAAGAATCTCGTGTTTCATGACTGGTCGAAACACATGACATTCGATGCCACTTCATCAAGGACTATGTCCAACGGGGAGCAGTGTAGTTGAAGTAACTCCTATAGGGGAACAGGTGGCAGATATCCTCACCAAGGCTCTGAGTAAGATTAAGTTCACTTACTTCAGAGAGAAGATGGGGATGGTCGAGAACCCCTTCCATTAGATGAACGGGTGGTCTACAGAGTCAAAGGGAGCTGTAGTACAGATGAGGCAGTCGTAGCAACGCAGAGATGAGGGGCAGCAGCCAGAGTGTAGCAGTACAGAGGGCAGCTGCGCAGAGATGAGAGGCAGCAGCCAGGACATCAACAACGCATCAAATGCTCTAGAATCAGAGCAGTGCAGTTGGTACCTTGGTTGAACACTTTCTTCGCTAAGAGGGAGTGTTGATTATATAACATCAAGAAGTGTTCCAAGTCTCAAATTTGGTGGCGAGGCTTGGACAACAGTTATCTAGAGAACCCATAAATCGTTTGTGGAAATTCCCCTCGGATCTTGTTTTATTAAAATAATTAAATATTTTAATGTGGACCCAAAGTCTAAACTTAGGGAAATTAAATAATTAAAGGGTATTAATAAAACAGAGTGTGAATCTTCTAGAAATCAAGTCATCTTTTAATCTAAGCCATTGATTAAAGATATAATCTTGGCCGTTGATTCATCAACGAGAATATTATAAGAAGAGGCTTGAGGGTCATTTGGAAATGAAGCTGGGAACATTCTCAGTACCCGAAGGAAATCGATTCTGAAGAGAATTCGATTTCCGTGACACGTTGTCTCTGATGAGTTTGGATGCAGATTGGAGGGCTTGACTATTAGTGGAGAACTCCAAGGACAAATTTTCTTGTGAGGTTTTGGATGGACAGGTGACAAATGACATATATAGGGTGATGGATGAGATCATCTACTACAGGGACAGGATCTTCTTGACTGAGGGCTCTCAGCTCAAGAAGAAGATATTGCAAGCTTCCCACGATTCACCATTGTCTAGCCATCAGGGGTTTACCAAAACCTACAGGGCCATCAGAGAGAGGTTCTCATGGAAGGGCCTCAAGGAGGACGTACTCCAGCATGTCAGGGAGTGCGAGGTTTGTTAGCGCAACAAGGGGGAGATGAACCATCCGGCAGGGTTGTTGCAACCTCTTCCCATTCCAGAGGGGAAATGGGAGAGTATCTCAATGGATTTCATCACTGGATTGCCCATGGTGTAGGGAAAGGACTGTATATTCGTCGTCGTTGATCGACTGACGAAGTATGCACATTTTTTCGCCATATCCGTACATTATACAACAGCACAGGTGGCGGAGTTGTTCTTCAGGGACATCTTCAGGTTACATGGTCTTCCCAAGACCATTGTCAGTGATAGGGACAGTCGCTTCATGGGTGGATTTTGGCAAGAGCTTTTTCGGTTGGTGGGGACAGAGTTGACACCGAGCACTAGCTACCACCCACAGACAGATGGGCAGACAGAGATAGTTAACATGTGGCTGGAGGGCTACTTGTGTAACTATGTCAGTGGGCAGCAGAGAGTGTGGTTGAAGTGGCTGCACCTAGGAGAGTACTGCTACAACAACACACATCACATGTCCATCGGTATGTCTCCATTTTACGCATTATATGGTTATCATGCTTTATCTTTTGTTGATGTGATGTTTGGTGCCAGCAAGGCTCCAAGAGCCAAGGATTGGATCCAAGAGAGTCAGAACATCCTCCGAGCTCTCAAGGATAACATGGCTACAACGCAGAACCAGTAGAAGCTGTATGTCGATAGGGGTCGGGTGGAGAGACATTTTGCGGTAGGGGACTTGGTCTACCTACGTTTGCAGCCATACCGACAATCTACTCTGAAGCAGAAGGGAGCTGAGAAGCTCAAGCCCCGTTTTTATGGGCCTTATAGGGTGATACGCAGAGTTGGGCAAGTTGCTTATGAGTTGGAGCTACCCTAGGGTAGCAAGATTCATAACATCTTTCATGTATCGTGCCTGAAGAAGGCACTGGGACAGTAGGTGACAGTGACAGGGGAGCTTCCGCCTACGGATCACGAGGGGCACCTGGTGCTATAGCCGAAGGCCATTATTGATACCAAGGAGAGACAGTTGTGGAACAGGAAAGTCCAGGAATTCTTAGTGAGGTGGAAGAATTTTCCGGATGAGGATGCCACTTGGGAGAGTGAGAAGATCTTGCAGCATCCATCACTACAGTTGCTTGGGGTCAAGCAACATTTTGCCGGGGGAGACTGTAATATTCCCAATTAGCAATAGCTAATTGGAAATATTAATTTTGACCAATTTTGCCTTATTATAGTTGGAGCATGAATAAAGTGGGTGAAATATTAAATAACTCACTTAGGATAAAATATTTCCCTAAAGTTCACATCTTATTTGAGGAAGTGGGGCCTAGTGGCCAAGTGGACAGCATAGGGAGAGGAGGACGCAGACCATGTGGGCAGGGTGGGGCCTACCTCACGCAGTTGAGAGGGGCAGCGTGGGCCAAGGGATACGTAGGAGATGGTGGGGCCTAGGGTTGAGAGAGGCCCATCGTGATAAAAGGGAGGAGAACCTCTTCATTTCATCATTCATGTTTATGCATATTGAACTTGTCATTTTGACTTGGAGCACGCTGGTTGTTTAGCTTGTCTGCAGTACTGTTTAGTACACCGGATGTCTTCGTGTAGAGATCCCATCCTCAACCCTGGGAGACTTCAAGTGCTTGCTCGGGTGAGGTATTCCATCAACATTTTGCAGGAGGATTGGTGGTTGCATTTGTGGAGGAGCAGAGCTTAGAGGGATTGCGCAGTCTTGAGAGAGGGGAACGCAGTTCATTTTGGGAGAGCTCCGGATTGGGGCCATTTTGGAGGATTCAGGCTGGAGGATTGAGCAAGGGGCCAACCCTTGTCTATTGGAGACATTTGGGAGAGAGGGAGACCATATTTTGGAGACTAGCATTCAACACCAGCGTGGTCCTTGGGAGGATAGCATAGATCCTCAAGGGAGGCATTTTCGGGGGTCGACCTTTTCAGAAACTCTCTCTGGGATTTTCTGGGTATTGTGAGTAGAGGCCGATTCCAAAGTATCAGATTTTTCCAAGTAGGGGAGCAGCCCTAGATACTCATTTTGTTCCAGCAGTAGCAGCAGCATGACAATATTTCAACAGCTTGGAGTTACAGCAAAGAGCAGCCATTTCCATTGATATTCTGAGAGTATTCCTACACTTGCCTGGTGCAAGTCAAGGTGTCATCATTCTGATCACTTCTTGTAATTACTTCTATTTCTCAATATAATAAAATGGCTTAGCGTTCTCTCTATTTCATGTGTATCTGCTTCATGATCTGTTTCTAGCAATATATATCTTGTTGTATTCTTTTTATTACTGTCTATTTCCCCTTCGGGAAATTACATCCCTAGTGTTAGCAGGTTCAAGTTTGAGCACTCTTCCACCTCTATGTGGCCTCCTCTCCACTGTTTTCTCTCCTTCACTAAACATTATGTCTCCTTCCTCTTCTGCCATGTTGTTTTTGTCAAAACCCTAGGGATTAGGAATGATAATGTGTGTAGGGTGACTTTTTTTTCTTGGGATAGGAAATGGGGAAAGGAAAATTTGTGGGAAATAAGTTTAGGGATATAAGAAATGGGTGAAGGGAAAATGAGTGATAGTGTGATGGGGAATTGGGAGCCTTGTTAGAAAGAAGCACCTAGGGCTTAGGGTTTTAGGTTTAAAATCTTAGGGACAAGGAATGTACTAATCAGAGATTTGGGAATGAGTATTTGCAATATGGGAAGGGTATGAGAGTGCAAGGGAAATGGGTTTTAGGATTTGTGAGTGTTAGGGAGGAAAACTAGGGTTTTGAGTGGTTAAAACACCAAATTATCAAGCAAATTACACAACACCAAACAAATAAACTTGAAGGAGGTAAATGATGATGGAAGACATCTTTACGCACTTGTCGAAGGCTCAAATAGCTTTTGCAAAAGTTCTAGAGGTGATTTGGCAAATTTTAGATGATTTGTTGGCTTGCTAGACATATGCACAACGTCTTAAGGCTGTGTGCCCTCTCTTTAGACTGTGCACAACGCCTTAAGGATATGCGCCCTCTCTTTAGATTGTGCACAACGCCTTAAGGATATGCGCCCTTTGCTCACATTTTCTCCAATTTTGCCCAAAAAATCAAAAAATCGCTCTCTTCAAGTGTTTGCTCGATGGAATAGGAGGCAAATGAATTTGAAATTGATGTCTAGGAATCTTTAATGTTTGAGTGAATTTATATTTAAATCCAAAAACCACTTTTTCATTCTTTTGTTTCACTTTTTTGACACATTTTGCTAATTACCCTTTTCTTTTGACTTTTCTTCTTTGCAGGATGAAGTTGGTGGAGTTTGGCACTTTTCACTTTCAGTTGGTGATCTTCAGTTTGGCATATATGATTTGAGTTGGAAGCTAGGGATAGAACTTATTACATATTATAAGCATAAAATTATATAAAAAATTAAAAATAAATTACATCTCTGTTTTCATATCAAAATTACAATTTTGATATGAAAATCAAACTTTAAAATCAAAATTACAACTTTAAAAATATCATATTTACATCTTGATAATCTTCTGCAGATGATAATGAAATGTTTATTGAGTCACTCTCACACCTTTTGCTAACCTTATTGAGATGAAATGGTGCATTTTTTGACCTTGAACAATAAAACCTAATGACCTAATGGGACCTTGAATGACCTGACTCCATGGTTGACATAAGACATAGTGAAATGAGCTTTTGAAAAGTGTATTTATGCTCAGCAAGACATGAAGGTGGGCCAAAAAATGTGAAATTTTGAGGGAGAGTGAGGTGTTATGACTTGGACTACCATCAGTGAATCAATTTTTTGCATGACCTAATGGAATGATAAAAAAATTCAAAGTGGGACCCATAAAATGAGTATAAAAAAAGTAATTTTGATCACTGATGGCAGAATGTATATTCTGACACTAACATGGCCAATGGTGAATCATGGGATGCATATAGGATCTTCTCTCGTAGTTGGGCGTTGGCCACTAAATAGATCTGGTCTTTGTAGTATATCACCCCATCTAACACCTTGTAGTGGTCATCAATCACCTGCCCCTCCAAGACCTCACTTGCAAAATGGTCCTTGGAGTACTCTACCATCAAATGAGCCTTCCAATCCAGCTCAATACTCCTCAGTGAAAAAGAAGTCGGCCTCTTGGAGAATGCAACAACCACTAAATTGTGCTTCCACTTGACATACTCGACATTGAAATAATAGACCTGGATCTTGCTCATCCACTATTGTTGCCTCTCCTACGACTACTTCTGCTCCAGGAAAAATCTGAGGCTGTTGCAGTCAGTCCTCACCCAGAATCTGTTCCCCACTAGATATTGTTGGAACTTGGCTAGTGCATGCATGATGGCCAGCATCTCCTTATCGTAGATGGGGTACAACCTCTCATGCGGAAATAGCTTCCCGATATCGAAAGCTATGGGGTGTCCCCCCTGCATAAGTACTGCGCCTACTCCATCCCTAGAAGCATCGCACTCCAACACAAATGGTTGCATGAAGTCGGGTAGAGCGAGCACTAGACAACTGCTCATTACTTGCTTGAGCCTATCAAAAGTCCCCTGTACTGTCTTGGTCCAACTCAAAGCCCCCTTTTTAGTTAGATGTGTGAGGGCCCAAGGGTGCTGCAAGCTGCGAGAAGCCCTTTACAAACTTCTTCTAGTAGGTGCAAATGCCTACAAACCCCTGTAGTTCTGTCACATTCTTGGGCTCTGGCCAATCTCTTATGGCACTGATCTTCTCCTTATGGACCCTCACTCCATCCACCCCAATGATATGCCCCAAATAGAGAATCTTTGTGAAACCGAACTCACACTTTGATAGCTTGGCATAGAACTGCTGCTCCTCTGGGATACACAGTAATGCCTCTATGTGCTGTAAATGCTCCTCCCATGTGCGGCTGAATATCAAAATATCGTCAAAAAATACCAGCACAAACTTCCTTAGATGGCCACAGAAGATATGGTTCATGCAAGACTGAAAATTGGTCGGAGCATTGGTCAGCCCAAAGGGCATCACCAAAAACTCAAAGTGGCCATAGTGAAACCAAAATGCAGTCTTGGGGACATCCTTGTCCCTCACCCAGATCTGATGGTACCCCGACCTTAGATCAATCTTGGAGAAGAACTTCGCTCCCCTCGGCTCGTCCATCAGCTCATCGATCCTAGGGATGGGGTAGTAGTTCTTCATGGTTTTCTTGTTCAGGGCCCTGTAGTCTATGCACATCCTCAACATCCCATCCTTCTTTTTCACCAAAACGACAAAAGAAGTGAAAGGATGGGTGTTGGGCTTGATGTGCCCCAATGCCAAGAGCTCATGAATAACCCTCTCAATCTCGTCCTTGTAGGCCTTGGGATACCTATAGGGGGTGGTGATCACAGCTTGAATGCTTGGCTCCAAGTCGATAGTGTGCTCAAACCCCCTGTCAGGTGGCTGCCCTAGTGGAATGTCCCCGAAAATCGTGGAGTAATGGTCTAGGATGGCCTGCACATCAGGGTGTGGGGGTCGAGCTGTACCATCTGCCTGTGATATCCTCAGCTCAACTGCCCACTATATCTCCTTGCCTGAACTCTTCCTCCATCCTATGTGTAGAAACTATTTGAGGGGGGTATGTATGCGTGCCCCCTAAGCATCACCTGTTTCCCGCTCTTCTTATCCAAGAACCCCATCTCCCACTTCTGCCAATCGATAGTGACTCTACCAAGGGTGATGAGCCACTAGACGCCCAATACCATGTTGGTGTCCATAATGTTGACCACAAAGAAATGGTCAGTCACTGAGTATGTTCCCATGGCCATCGTCAAAGCTTGAACATACTGCACACACTCGATGGTTGTAGCTCCCAGAACTAGTACATAGAATCCATCAAACCCCTTTGTCTGAATACCCCGCCTTTGCACCATCTAGGCATCTATGAAGTTGTGCATGGCTCCATTGTCCACTAGCACTGATACATGTTGTCCCTGAACTGTCCCCCAGACCCTCAACGTTAAGTACTTGGGTATCCCTCACAAAGATGCAAGGACCCCTCCGGCCGGTGCAAACGCAGACCCTCCTAGTGCTGGAGGAGGTGGTGGTGGAGGACCTTCCCCTGGTCCTACTGCGTTGTCATCTCCTCCCATCTCGAAGAGTGTCTCCTCCTCTCCCTCGATATCTGAGTAGACCTCAATGTAGTGTGCCTTTCCTCCGACACACCTGTGACTCGGTGCCCATGTCTCATGGCATGTGAAGTAGAGCTTCTTCCTTCTCAAATATCTCCGAGTATCATCATCTAATGGCCCCTCACCCTTGTTACCCCTTGGGGGTGGAGCTCTTGTGTCCCTTCCTCTCTGCTGGAAGGTTGGAATGTTGGGTATAAGGCCCTAGTCCTCGGTAATGCCTCCCGCAATTCCTGGGTCCTCCCAACTACGTCCTGCAGTGTAGTGGGTCTGGTTGACCTCAATAGCCCACGCAATGACTCTACCAACCCATCTATAAACATAAATATCCTCCTATGTTTCGACAAACATGGAACCATCATTGATAACCTTAAGAACTCTGAGATGTAGGTCTAAGGATTTCCAGTCTGCTTGAGCTTGGTCATCTCCCCAAAGTGCTCCTCTGGATCCCTCCGATTAAATCTCTCCAGCACCCTCCTAGTGAAGTCATCATACGCTGTCACCCCTGAGTGACCTAGCGTAGTCATCCCATGAAACCACTAGTCAAGGGCTTCTCCCTCCAAGTGCAGTGCAGCCAATTTTATGGCCTCCACCTCTGTCATCTGGTTAAGCTAGAAATAGATGTCTATCATCTACACACATGCTTTGGCTGAACTCTTCGATGACCCATCAAAAGTCTGCAGAAAAATCCTACCCACGGTATGCTGCAGGTCACTCCCCTGCATGTACCCTCCTCCTTTGGCTTGACCCTTGGGTCTGTTGTTGTTCTTTAGCTGGAAAAACTCGTTGAAGGTGAGGGCTTCTCCAAATTCCGGTCCATAGGTCTGATACTCTATAAAATACTCTCCATAATGAGCCACCTCCGACTCTTGTTGTCCTCCTGCTCCGGAGGCTAGAAATGGGGGAATGGTAGAGAGTGGTGGAGTGTGTGGCACAACCTGGTGCATAGTGTGAGAACCGGTCTGGTGGTCTGAAGTGCCATATCCTTCCCCAATCTAGAATTCCCCTTGAATTCAGTTCTGCTTACTGTTTCCCCCTAGCTTCTGACCCATCTCCGCAATCTTCTTGGAGAGGTCTTGAATCGATTTCAGAAGAAGGTGGGAAAAATCCTTCTCCTCATCTATTCGATCCCTATGTGCCATCTCTCTCTCTTCGACCTCCGGAACGTTGTCAACCTGGTTAGGAGTGATTTAAAGACTCATTTCCTTGCTCCTATACCTCAGTCTCCGGTAGTTTACGTTCTGTCTATCTATTGGTGTCATAGACCGCATGCTCCACAGGCTGGGCCAAATCTATGAGCTCTGATACCACTGTAATGTCCCCAGATGGGGATTAACAGTAATAAAAGTGCAAATAGACAATTAACAACAGCAAAAATTGAAACTCCATTAAACACACATGAAAATGAACCAAACACAACACTGAGCCATTTTATTAAACGCTGGGAAAGAGTACAATATGGTGCTTTGAAGGATAGCACCTGGGCCTGCTCAAGACATGATGAAGAACAACTCGACTCCTAGAAAATATCCTTTGTTGAATGTGCTCTCCATGGTTGAGCCACTGCGTTTCCTAGTCCTGGAATTCACTGCTACTGCTTGGTTTCGATTGCTGGTTGGCCTATCTCTCGTGCTCAGAAAATTTCAGGAATTGGTCACCAGATTCCTCTCACTAAACCCACAAAAACCCACAAAAGATTTGCAGGAAGCTCGACCCCGAAAATTTCCCCTTTGGGCATGGCACGCTTCTCTGTTGGGGAATTCGATCTGCTTGTTGAATCTATTGGAAAATTCCTCTGAAATGCTACCAAAATTCTTGGTAGGAGGTGGCTAGCCTCCCCTCCAAAACCTTTGACAACTCTCCCCTTCAATCCTCTACTCCCGAAACTCTCCCTTGGCTGGACTGTGCAATAACTGTTTAGCCTCGCTGTCTCCACGTTGTCCTGAAGGGACTGCATTCCCATGATGATGAAGCTCTGAATCCTTCTCATAAAATGGTGGAATTGCCTCTCCTGAGCGGGCACTGAAAGTCCTCCGAGGCATAGGTTGACATCTCCGCTTAAACATCTCTTGTGCTGAACAACAATGCGGGCTTGGCTCTCCGACTCAAGCGTGCTCAATTAAGAAGATAGAAAATACATAGGTGAATGAATGATGAGGAATGAGTTTCCTCTTCGCTTTTCTCTCCAATATCCCAATGTTTCTTTTGGGCCCTGTTATCACTCTAGTAAATTCTTAAGTTGTGGGATTTTGGTTTTTAGCCAAAGAATACTAGAGGTAACCACAAACCTACTTCAAACTCTAGGATCTAGCCTTCCTAGGGTTCAGAGAGGGCTCTCTCTTTAAAGTTTAACTTTGTTTTAATTTTTTAATATTAGGCTAGCTATGATAGTGCAATTTTGGTTTGGTTTTGTTGGATTTGGTGGGAAAATTTCACTTGGAGGGATAAATAGACGGAAATCTATTTGTCTATTGCGCTATGGAGTCTAAGTCAAGCTAACAGAACTGGGATCAAGGCCTAAAAGGTCAAATGTCTTCAGGGAAAGATAGATAACCCTTGGATATCTTGGAAAATTGGTTTTGTGAGGTGGTATGATCGGGATAAAGGGAACTTAAGAATCCTTAAATCCGGAAAAGGGAAGTAGTAGATAGAGGTCAAACGGGAGAGGGAGAAATTAGGGGTTCCCTACACCGGAAATCAGAAGAAAACAAAGAAATAATAACAAGTTAAAAACAGGGTGCTATTAACATGTCATGTAGTAATACTCCTAGTTATACATTCAGCTTTAGAATTAAAACACAAAATGTATGCATGTAACAAAGAAAGATAACAATGACAAGTTTTAGAGAGTACTGCACTCCAGATAGCTTATCACAGGGATCTTGAAGTATGATGCCAAATAGTTGATCCAGTCTGCTACTCAAAATCGAAACACAAAGCCTTCAAGTCAACAAAATATATATAGTAATCTCCAACAATTTTATTCCACACCAAATACTTCAAAAGAGTGAAGTACTTATACATAATGTTTTACAAATATCCTAGATGGTTTCTAGGAATTAACTTAGGAAAATAAAATATCTTACAACAATAATAGTGATAGCTGCTTAACAAATCAACAAGTTGTCCTATTTTATTCAAAAGAAATAGAAACTGTTTTAGGATAAGAAGCAGTTGGCTTCTTATGTGTCCTCCTTGTTGGCTCTTAGATACTTTTTTTTGAATCTAACCTGCCTTCATTGATACTCTTTCTCACTGATACTCTTTAACCTTTAGTCAAACTGTTTTACTGCTGTAAAATCTGTTTTGACAGTGAAATCAGCAAAAATATTTTTTCTTTTTCATTTGTTTGTCTTTTATTCTTCATAATAAATCAGTAAGTGCTTGCCAATCCTCATTTTTAGGGATTTGAATATTTTTTAGTTTCCTAAAATTCTCATCAGCTTCAGTATACCTAGCAAAGGTTGGCTTGATGACAAATAGGTGTTTGACCTCATGTTGCAAATAAAACAAGTCTTCAAAACTTTTCAGTAACACCTTTCCTGTGGGGATGCCTTGACCTGTTGGCTTATTCACCTGTTCCTTGGCATATTCTCTTATCTTCTTGTCATAATCATTTTAAGGCATTAAATTATCATTAATAACCATGATATGAGGAATTCCTTTTTGCCTTAAATTGGTGAACTTAACCATGAATCTAGTTATAGTAGTATTCATACCTTCACATTTTTCTTCAAGCTACCTCATCAAATTTCTTTTGGTGGTAACTTTCCTAATTTCTAGGATAGCTTTTGTCCTGTCATTGATTTTTAGTTCTTCAAATTCCTGTCTATTCTTGTTGTTGAGAAAATTGATTAGTCTTACAACCTATTCTAGTTTATCAACCAAATCAGTTTGTGTCTTTTGGATTTCTGCTTGGGCTGCCAATAATAATTCTCTTTGCTCAGAAATTACCTGAATTGAAGGCCATACATCATGAATGGCTTCAATTACATTATTCCATAGGTAATTTTTTATGTATGATATCTGATCCTTGAGAGTTAATTCTTTTTTTAACTTCTTTACCTCTTCACTCAATCTGTTGGCATTTTTTTCATGTATTTTAGCATTTACTTGAGTTGATGATTTGTCTTCTCAAGATTTTCAATCATCTTTGTCAACCTGTAAATTTCGTTTGTCTTCAAAGACATCTCTTCCATTGCTTTCACTAGTTGACTGCTTTCATTTGTAGGTTGCAATGCTATTGGAGAGGATTTAGTTGCTGAAGTTGTTGAAGAAGTCACTGGCACTGCAGTGGCCAGTGGTTCTTTGGGTTCCATCTTTTCTCCTAAAGTTGAAGGCACTGCTACAATGATGACTGGGATGACTGAAGGAATCACTAGTTCTTTTACTGTCTCCTTTTCTTGGAAAAGTTGGTCCATCTGTACTTCCATTTCCTTAATCTGAGATGTCAGTTGAAGAATTAAACTCATCATTTCACCTTTTTCTTTTTGTTCCTGTAAGACTTCCTTTGTCCTCATTTTTCTTCTTTACCAATGCTTCTGCTGCTTTGATGTTTGTAGGATCATATCCTACCTACAATACTAAATCTTATAAGGCTTTTATCCTTAGATCCTTTGCATATAATGAAGCTTTATCCATCTTCATTTGATCTTGCATATTAGAGATAGTGTTTTGAAGCTTATGAGCACTCATATCTTTTGTTGTAACTGTGGAATATAACATCTCCGAGGTTTGCCTATGAAACTGTATTTAATCTAATTCATGGATTTTGTCTGTAGCTACTTCCATATCCACTTTCTTATAGTCAGCAACTGTTTTTGGCACTGATACTGTGGGCTGTAATACTGACATAATCAATTTTTTACTTGAATAATCAAATGCTGATAGGAATCTGTTTTCATTACCTGGCTTTTGTTTCAAAAACTGAGAGTAAATATCAGTTTTGATTTTCTCATTCTTCAACTTGATTTGCTTGTATTTCTCCTTAATATCAAAATCATTTTCCTCAGCTGAATGTGAGGAAGAAGCCTCCATACTTTGCTGCCTTTCCATCATCTGTGTATCTTCATTATTCAGTTGTTCTTCATTCTGATTTGGCTCACTGATAACTACAGTAGCTACATTTGTATCTGGAAAACTTGTGTTGGTATTTAAGGGCTCTGTTTATTGAAAATTTATTGTTACTTTACCTTTACCTGTTGTATCTAATTTTGGCCTTTTGTTGTAAATGATCTTGAACTTTGTTTCTGTTGTAGTCTTTGCAGTATAAGCTCCCTCTTCTCTGATTCTCTTAGTGGATGTCTCTGGCTGTTTGGAAATTTCCAAAGTGTGATTAGTATTCCTTTGGTTTACTGCCTTTGTTAAAGTGTTTTCAACCCACTCAATTTGATTAGCAAACTTCTCTATTTCTGGTTTTGATTCATGGATAAAGGGTGTCAATTTACATTTTACCCTTAGTTTACTTAAGATCCCTTGTGGATCAAAGTTCCAAGGAAACTTTCTTCCAATTTATATTCCAGTAATTGATTTGTTGCTTCCTTTTCTGCATCTCTGTGATTACATATGAATGGCCCAATTTGATTTTTAAGTTTGAATTGGGTCTTCTTCTTGACTGCCATGAAGTTAATAGAATCAGAATTTAGGATTTTCCTGATGTACTCCAAGGCAAAGATCCTCATTGACGGATGTTTGGGTAACTTGTAAGCAACAAGTTTGACCCAAAAACTCTGATTTCAATGAATTTCTCATACAAATACCAGTCACCAACTTTGCTCTGTTCTAATAATTGCAATATTTTCTTCATTTCTTCACTTATTCTAGGCTGCTCTATTTTGGTCAACATGGTGATCACTAGATGTAAAAACAACTCTGAAAACTCTGAATAACCGAAATCTGTACCTTCTTTACTGAGTATGGATGTCCAAAAGATTTCAGGTAAATGTTTTCCCTCTATGTCCAACTTTTGAAGTGAAATTGGAAAGCTATCTGATTGGAAGTAAAGAAACATGTGGAAAATATATGAGGTATATCTGAATACTCCTTCAAGCTGTAAATTAGTCAATTGATAATGAATACTATCAACAATGAAACCAACATATTCAAAGATAACTGAAGGTGGTTTACCTAGAGAAAAGGTGGACAAGAATCCCAAGATAGACTCATCAGTGTGCTCATCAGTGAAATACCCAAGGATGAAGGAAAGCATGGAGATTACATGCCTTGAACCTTCATGGAATTTAGCAGTTGAATATAGAGGATTTAACTTGGGAATTTCAACATACATAGGCATAAAAGTCTGAAAAATCATGAACCTTTTAGGAAAGTCTAGGCCAATGTATAGCTTAGTTAGGGCCTCAATAGACAAAGGGACTGCTTGGGGGTCTGGTTGAAGCTGTAACATTTGGTTTATTGACTCTGTAGTGATGGTAAATAGGACTTCTTTACTGGCATTCACAATAGCTCTTTGTTCAGGAATATAGTATTGGTGACATAATCTGATAATCTCTTGACAAGGGTGAGTCAATGGGACTACATATTTGGACAGATTGGATTCCCAAATATGAACTTCTTCATGATCATCTAAATACTTCTCAAAACACTAGTTATGGATATCTAACAGATTGAATTCAGCTATCGGATCAGCTATTTTGTAGTCAATATCAACTAGGGGAATGTGTTCAATATCAACAACTAGGGGTTGTAATGGATTGACCATAATTGGAGTATTTGGAGTCATGGCAGGAGTAGGTTTAGGAGCTTTAGAACCTTCAGGCTTGCTTACACTCTGTTTTTTAGGCATCTTGATTTGCTTCTGCAAGTTTAAACAGTTTGCAGAGGCAATTTTACTATAGCAGAGGCTTAATTGGGCAAATTTGGCAAAATTGAGTCTCTTTTTGGGTTTTCTGCCCAATTAGGTTTATCAAAGAAGTCTTGAGGCTTTAAAACTGGTCTAAAACAGGAAACAGGGTTTTTCTGAGTTTTTTGACTGAAAAATGGGGCTAAAATTCTTTTTGAAAAGATCACAGAAGATTAGGGCACTTGCAGAGGATTTTTGGCTTATTTCAGAGCTTGAAATGGACTATTAAACTGTGAAAAATTGATAAATTTCCTTGAAAAAGCGCATAGTAGACAAACAGGGTTTCTAGGAAACATTTGCCAGAGTTTGGCCTATTTTTGGGACTTTTAGGCAGTTTTCTTTATTGATTTTTTTTTAATTTAAATGTATTTGCTTTCTTTAGACAAGGTTTTTTCAACTTGGTTGCAGGTTTAAATCTCAGAAAAATACTTGTTTTAATGCAAGTATTGGCTTTGAAAGGGTCTTTACAGTTTCTGGTCGAATTGATGGCTTCAGCAATTTATCTAGAGCAAGGCGCAGCACCTCAACAGTCTTCACGGGTGTACTTTGGTAAATTTCGGAGGTTTTGGGCATAAAAATGGCAACCAGGGGCTTTGACACAGTTTATACAGTTGGGAGAAGCAATGCAGTGGTTAAACACGAAAGATAAATGAATAAAAGCTTTACCAAAGGTTTTATCAAACATATCAATTGCATTGAATGCAGGTCTTGTCCGACGGGAGAGGTTTCAAAATGCAAAGGATTTTTAAAACTGGCGGTTATCGCGCAGGCTTCTGGTGGTAAGTGATTTTAACTTCAATGAACACGATCCAATGAGGAGGGGCCACGTAGAGGAGAGAGGAATGGGTGAAACCGCCCATTTCGCAGATATGGCGTTTGAAGGGTCGGCATGTTTTTCACGCGATATCGTCCTCCGACCGTCAGATTTGAGAGTTGGATGCGAACAGTGGAGATCATTTTGGGAGCTGCGCTGGATTGAAAGGTGGGACTAGGCTATTTTTTATATGCGCTAATGGTTTAAACTTTATGAAATAAATATTTAAAATATGTTTAAACCATAGTTTTATTATATAGCGACGGGGATAGGTTTAAAACATTTATACAATGTTTTAATAATGGTATAGGCGGGGGTTAATTTTTTTAAAACATTTATGAAATGTTTCAAATGATTATATACAGACACGATAAATATATATTATATAGTTTTCAAACTATAGGGGCGGGGTATTTCAATATTCATAGTTTTAGACCAAAGGGTTTATAATTTAGGGTTTTTATTTGCGCACATGGGATAATAGACTTTGGTCTAAATGTTATAATAGTGGGTTTTTTGGGGTATTTTAAATATAAGGGAATTAATAATTACAAGAGGGTACTTCTTAAGGATTTAATAAAAATATGTTAAAGGTTAATATGAAAGAGTAGTGTAATAAAAACAAAACCCATATTATCTCTAAGTATAGTATAAAATCAAGCATTGCTTATCTTTATATTTCTTTCACTAATACTTAGGATAAATGTAATTTTGAGGGTTTTATGAATGCTTTCGAAGGGATGAAGTTAATATTTTGGGGCTACAATTTTACTAAGTAAGAATGTGCGTTTACTTAGGAAAAATGGCTTTAATGTATGAATGAAGGGTAAATGTTGATGAATGAGGTTTTAAGGTAGTAATCAATATTTTTAACTTATCAGTCATCGAGCCTTGGTTCTGGTCCCAACAAAAGTCAGAGAAATTCTCTGAGCCTGTTTGACTGATAGATTAAAATACTGAATACTCATAGGGGAGGGGAAATTAGTGATTTTGCCCGATGATGTCTTATTTACATGATTGCACCACTGTTTTCTACCTACCCAACTTTATTTTTAACATTTATTCTTTATTTTGTAGGTGCATTTAGACTTGCAACCTTAAAACATTTTTCTTTCAAAACATAAACTATCTAAGTCTACCTTATTTCATCCAAGGGCTCAAATTAAACTGTTGAGCTCCTCATTATTCTCTACCTTTCTACTAATTTGTCAAGTTTAAAATGTTTGACAAATCTTTATTCTCTATCTAAAACATGAAATTGAAAACATGAAAAGTTAAGATTAAATTGTTTAACTGATCATGGATTATGGCATTTATTGACACTCTGCACATAATCATTATTTTTTCAGTGAAATTAAAAGTAGTGGCTTTTGGACTTGCTCACTTTCAGGTCTTATTTTATCTCTTTTTTCTTTTGGGGTCTATATTTTTCTAAGTCCTTTAATCTTTCTTTTAGGACTTTTTACCCTCATTTTTCATTTTTTATTATTTTTCATTTTTCAAATATGGGAAAACAACTTGCAGAAAGCAAGGTATGTACGTATTTACAAGAATATCAAAGTCAATTCAAAATTTTATGAACCCTATTATTATAGGACCCTAACAGGCCCCACCTAGGACTGTGCTGCCCCCTCACTGGCCACTCCTGTGCCGCCCATCACTAGCCACTCACAGCGCTGCCACTCAGTGAAATGCAAAGCCTTCTCATTGGCTCTACCAGCCCCCAACAAGGCCGCAAGTTTTTCCTCTAACTATAGGAAAAATACTTTTGCTTACTTCAATATGGTTTGTGGGTCCCGACCCACATTATTTCTGCCTAACATTAGGAAAAGCAAAAATCTGTCAAAATTTAATATTCCCAACTACTAATTGGGGATATTACAATTCTCATTCCTTGGTCTAAATGAATATGAGCCATTAGATCTTAGGGTTGCCCAAAATTCATTTATGGAAACAAAAGGGGGAAAAGAAAAGAGAGACTACATTCATTCATTCTTCATGAGCAGATTGGAGAAAGGAGGCTGAGCACTGGAGAAAAGTTTTGAAGGAAAAATTTGTTGCAGCAAGATGAAGGAGTGATTTCCGAGGAAAATTTGGGCACGGAA
Source organism: Pinus albicaulis (assembly GCA_034641835.2). Lineage (NCBI taxonomy): Eukaryota > Viridiplantae > Streptophyta > Pinopsida > Pinales > Pinaceae > Pinus > Pinus albicaulis. The sequence goes on from CM076573.1 coordinate 28,265,795, forward strand.
ATCAAGGTATATAAGACAACAAAAGATACAGTATGAACAACATTTAATGTTGTGAGTTGAATGTAGTTCGAGAGAAGCTTTGGAGAAAAAAATAAAAAATTCATACAGTTCATAAAGCGGTACAGAAATCCGTACAGTGAGTACGGCATTTGTACTGTACTTATTTTCAGCTTCAAGTGGGCATGGAAATCAAGGTGAAGTGGGCACGATTTTCAAGGAGTTTTGCGCTAAAGAGATAAGTTGTATTTTGTTGTTTTGTTTTGTCTGCAAATGTATTTTTCCTGAACTTGAAAGATAAATAATTTTGAAGAGCTCTCTAATAGGTTTTTCCCAGAGAAGATTGAAGGGGGTTTTCTTGGGTCTATGTTGACCAAAAATCTGTGTGTATTTTTATATGTTGTTGGTTTGTTTATGTCCATATTTATTTTCAGCATGTGTTGACAATCCCATGTGTTTTAAATCCAAAAATTTCATTTCTAGAATTCTATATGTTGAATGTATGTTTATGGGAAAGGGCATCTAACTGAATGAGAGTGATAAGGTGAAATTGAAACCTGGTTGGGATTGCAGGGAACTTTTTGGTTATCAAATTTCAACATATTATCAGGGCTACAGGCTGAAAATTGCAGTTTTAGCAACAGACAATAGTTTGGGACAAAAAACATTAGTTTAGACAAATAACTACATTTTTTTACAGCAAACTCAGTTTGGACAACAAACTAATATTTTGGGATAGCTAGGTAAAATTTCACACAGACTGAGCTTTTGTTCATTTTTCCATTTTCTTGGTTTTGTAAATTTTGGACAGCGGTCATGGCCATGGACTATGTAGCACAACCTGGTGTGTATTGTGAGGACCGGTCCGGTAGTGTGAAGTGCCGGATCCTTCCCCAATCTGGAATTCCCCTTGAATTCCTTTCTGCTTACTGTCTCCTTCCAACTTCTGACCCATCTCCTCAATCTACTTGGAGATGTCTTGCACCGATTTCAGAAGATGGGAAAAATCCTTCTCCTCATCTCTTCCATCCCTGTGTGCCATCTCTCTCTCTTCGACCTCCAGATCATTGTCAACCTAGTCAGGAGTGATTTCAAGCGTCCTTTCCCTTCTCCTGTACCTCTGTCTTCGGTAGGTGATGTTTTGTCTGTCTGCTGGTGTCATAGACTGCGTGCTCCATAGGCTGAGCCAAGTCTATGAGCTTTGATACCACTGTAATATCCCCAAATGAGGATTAACGGCAATAAAAGTGTAAATAGACAATTACCTATAGCGAAATTTGAAACACCATTAAACACACACAAAAATGAACTAAACATAGCGCTGAGCCATTTTCTTAAATGTTGGGAAAGAGTACATTATGGTGCCTGGAAGTATAGCACCTGGCCCTGCTCAAGACATGATGAAGAAAAACTCTAATCCTAGAAAAAATCCTCTATTGACTGTGCTCTACGTGGCTGAGCCACTGTGTTGCCTAGTCGTGGAATTAACTGTTGCTGCCTGGTTTCAAACTGTTGGTTGGCCTATCTCCCATGCTCAGAAATTTCCAGGAATTGGTCACCTGACTCCTCTCACTTTTGGAAATTTCTGAATCTTTACACTTTATGCAGAAATTATTATTGTTAATCTGGTTATGCTCCTCCTACTTAGATAAGTTATTAACTAAATAAATTTCAAGTTAAAATCAAAGAAAAACACATAATAGATATCCACCAATTTAGATCTAGAACAAGTTCATGCACACATAGACAAAGTGACATAGTTATTTTTGGACAAATAGTCCCCGGAAAAACCCAATGCGGGAAAGCCGATCTTCTGGCTGCTGGAGGGTTTTGTTATTAAGAATTTTATAAGTACAACAAGCCTGGGTTCCAGATCTGAATAACCCAACAGAGAAATAATAGATCTACAACACACTGGCTGATCTAGGGCCAAAATAATGACTGATCCACACCCTCAAACGGGATTTACAGAACTTAGCCAAAATTAGGGCCTAGAAACCCTAGCGTTGCCTTTGAAGCCTCTGCGTCAACCTCTAAAGCCCCTCTGACCCTCAACACTGCTCCAGAAAGGGTTGGGTTACCCCAGACTGGGTGACGCAGTCCCTGCGCTGCCCCTTAGGGTCTCTGCATAACCCTTGAGGGTTTCCTACAACAATTTACACTGTCCTTGAGGGACTGCGTAACACCTGCATAGAATAAGTGCTGCCTTTCCTGCTACTGCTCTCCTGCTTCTCTGCACTACCTCTCTAAGCTGATCTATGCCTATTGCTGATTCTAGACCCTGGGATTAGATCATCCCCTTGGCCTAAATTCCCCTCTCTACAGCTGAAACACTTTTGAGTATTCTTAGAAAACCCGCCCTAGAATCTCATCTTAGCTTCAGTGCTCTGTCTTTGTGTGTTTTTAAAAATGATTACAAATGACCCCAAGTCGTTTCTTTATAATTTTCTCGTTGGGAAACCAATGACCATGATCAGATCTTGAATCGATGGCTAAGATTAAAAGAAAGCTTGATCTATGCGACTTAAGACAATTTCATCACATGTTTAATTAAATTCACTTTAAATATTTAAGTTCCCTAAGTTTTAACTTAGGAAATACATTAAAATAATTAATTAATTTAATATCTCATAAACCAGATGAAATTTCCCAAATCCTTTTATGGGTCTTGTAGATCAAGTGTACTCTAGTCCCTTCACAAAATTTGGCAGCTAGAGCACAACTGATGCTACCCCAAATACACAAAATCTCAATGATCCCTATTAGCATCAAGGGTGTGCTCTAGCAATATATCACACTATGCATTACATGATTTTGGGCACTGTTTCTATGCTGCTAATGCTTTGCCTACTGCCACTCACCGCTGCACTGCTACTGCCATTCTATACTACTGCCCATGACTCTGCCACTGCCACTGCAACCTCTGTACTATAGCTCCCTCTTAATATGCTGCATCTGTGCTGCTCATAGCACTGCCATTGCTAATCTGCTTCACTTCAACTTCAGTTGATGAGAGAAACAACTAAATCTCCTACCCAATCTTTGACAGACAAGTCAGATGGGTTGCATCCTAATCACTGAAGCTACAAATCTGTTCTGGCATCTGAAGGATGATGCACATCACACTATGCATTACATGATTTTGGGCACTGGTTCTATGCTGCTGATGCTTGGCCTGCTGCCACTCAACTCTGCACCGCTGCTGCCATTTTGTACTGCTACCCATGACTTTGCCACTGCCACTACAATCTCTGTACTGCAGCTCCCTCTCAATATGTTGCATCTGTGCTACTCATAGCACTGCCACTGTTGATCTTCTTCACTGCAACTTCAATTGATGAGAGAAACAACTGAATCTCTTACCCAATCTTTGACAGACAAGTCAAATGGGTTGCATCCTCATCACTGATGCTACAGATCTGTGCTGGCTTCTGAAGGATGATGCACAACTACAGCTCTGCACTGCGTAATCAGACTCCCTCTCCACTACTAAATTCACCTCAGCCCCTTGTGCTGAAATCTCTGACATTGTTGTTGCACTGCGCTGTCCCTCTAAAGCCTTATGCGCTGCTACTGTAGCTCTGCACTGCGTAAGCAGCTCTTCTCTGCACTGCTAAAGTCACATCAGCCTCTGCGCTGCTAAAGACACACCAGCCTCTGCGCTGATACCGCTTCTACACTATTGCTACTCTACTCCTCCTAGTCTTCAAATCTGCCTCTGCTTCATCTATGATCTATTCACCCACTTTTCCACTTGTCCTGCTACTGTATTAAGGCTATCGTAGCTCGCATGTGATCCAAGAGATGAGTTGCTCAAGGATCCCGCCCTAATCTTATGTAGCTCCTCTACATATCCATGTAACCCCACTTCCATGGTTCATGAGCACTCATGGCTACATCATCTTCTTACCCATCGCCTGCCACAACAGCTTTGGAAGAAGAGGCTTACTTGTCCCTTTTCCTTCTGAGGACAATTGCTAGCAAAATCTCCCATTTCGCCACACTGGAAGCACTGGATCTTTGAGAGATCCTTCTTCTTCAATTCCAAGGTGGCATCTTCCTCATCTTCCTTCTTCACTTTACTGAATCCAGAGCTATACTGCTTCTTGGTGAATCTGGGGAGTTCTTCTTGATGCAAAACTCCAATCTGGGAGGTTCCCTTTGCCCAAGATACTTTGGAAAAAGGTTTAACACTCATTTGTGACTGCATTGAGGGCAGTCCTGACCATCAGATCGTCTTCCACCTTAGCACTAGTTGCAGTCAACTGATCTCTGATCGACTGCATTCTGAAGAGGAAATGCTCCATGTCTTCTCCCTTGGCCATCATGAATGACCTCATCTGTGTCTCCAACAACATCTTCCTTTGGACAGATTTTCCCTCATACAGGGAGATTAAGGCCTTCCACATCTCATTAGTTGTCTTCTTCTCAGCTAAGTGTGGTAAAATATGGTCCTTGATTTTGTCCATAATCAACTGCTTGGCATGCCCAGCAGCCTCCTTATGCTTCCAAAGGAGATTCGGATTTGTCGGTGTAGCCAGATTTTGCTTTGCATGGTCTCTAAGATTGTATGCCTCAAGGACTATCAAGATCCTTGCCTTCCAAACTGAAAAGTTTGAGAGGCCATCCAGCCTGTCCCGAGCACGCAGTCTATGAGGAGCCATATGCTCAAAATGTGTCGAAACTTCCTTTTCTCTTTGCTAGAGAAATGGATCTAAGGCCCTTGGTGAAATATGCACCTTCTGCTCCCTCTGACAACTGATTTCCCTCCTTATAAATCTTCCAAATCAACTATGATTCATCTCTCTTTGATCCTCTGATCAAACTGCAAGTTTCTTTGGCTAGAAACTCTCTAAGAAGTTGATCTCCTCCCGCTCTTTATCACTTGTGCTTAGGCTAAAAATCTAAAAACTTCAGAAATTTACCCCCACCAGCACCTTCTGAATTTCTACAGCTTTTCTTCAATCTTTTTTGGATCTGACAGATTCAGATCTGCATCACACTGGCTGGCTTCAGATTGATCCAACGCTGTTTCTGAGTTGCCTCTGTGCAGTAATTGCCTGGGCTTGCTAGGAGACAGCTTTAGACCGTGTCACCGTTACCTCTGCGTGAATCTGCCTCTGAAAACTGCACTGTCCCTTCAGATCTGTGTTTCTGTTTCTTTTCCAGCTACTTCCTGCAACTAGAACCTTCAGATTCTGGCTGGTGACCCTCCTAGATCTGCAATTGCTCCGATACCATGTGGAAATTTTTGAATCTTTACACTTTATGCAGAAATTATTACTATTAATCTGGTTATGCTCTTCCTACTTAGATAAGTTATTAACTGAATAAAATTCAAGTTAAAATTGAAGCACAACACATAACAGATCTCCACCAATTCAGATCTAGAACAAGTTCATGCACACATAGACAAAGTGACACAGTTATTTCTTGACAAATAGTCCCCGGAAAAACCCAATGCGGGAAAACCGGTCTTTTGGTTGCTGGAGGGTTTTATTATTAAGGATTTTCTAAATACAACAATCCTAGATTCTAGATCTGGATAACCCGACAGAGAAATAATAGATCTACAACCCACTGGCTGATCTAGGGCCAAAATAATGACTAATCCACACCCTCAAATGGGATTTACAGAACTCAGATAGAATTAGGGCCTAGAAACCACAGCGCTGCCCCTGAAGCCTCTACGTTAGCCTCTGAAGCCCCTCTGACCCTCAGTGCTACTCCGGAAAGGGCTGCATTACCCTAGACTGCGTGACGCAATCCCTATGTTGCCCCTTAGGGTCTCTGCATAACCTCTGATGGTTTCCTGCAACAATTTACGCTTTCCTTGAGGGACTGTGCAACACCTGCGTAGCACAAGTGCTGCCTTTCCTGTTGCTGCTCCCCTGATTCTTTGTGCTGCCTCTCTGAGCTGATCTCAGCCTCTTGCTGATTCTAGACCCTAGGATCAGATTATCCCCTTGGCCTAAATTCCCCTCTCTATAGCTAAAACAATTTTGAGTATTCTTAGTAAACCCACCCCAGAATCTCAGGTTAGTTTTAGTGTTCTGCCTCTGTGTGTTTTTACAAATGACCCCAAGCCTTTCCTTTATAATTTTCTTGTTGGGAAACCAACGGCCATGATCAGATCTTGAATCAATGGCTAAGATTAAAAGAAAGCTTGATCCATGTGACTTAAGACAATTTCATCACATGCTAAATTAAATTCACTTTAATTATTTAAGTTCCCTAAGTTTTAACTTAGAAAATACATTAAAATAATTAATTAATTTAATATCTTCTAAACCAGATGAAATTTTCCAAATCATTTTTTAGGTCTTGTAGATCAAGTGTACTCTAGTCCATCCACAAAATTTGGCAGCTAGAGCACAACTGATGCTACCCCAAATACACAAAATCTCAACATCACTAAACCCACAAAAACCCACAAAGGTTTTGTAGGAGGCTTAAGCCCGAAAAACTGCCCCTTTGGGTTTGGCATGCTGTTCTACTGGGGAATTTGACCTCCTGGCTGAATCTACTAGAAAATTCCCCCTAAATGCTACCAAAATCACTGGTAGGAGGTGGCTAGCCTCCCCTCCAAATCCTCTGGTAACTCTCCTCTTTAATCCTCTACTCTCGACACTCTCCTTTGGCTGGACTGCGCAATCACTATGCAACCTGGGTTGTCTCCACGCTGTCCTGAAGGGACTGCGTTTCCCTGATGATGAAGCTATGAATCCTTCTCACAAAATGGTGGAATTTCCTCTCCTGAGTGGGCAGTTGAAGTCCCCTGAGGCAGAGGTTGAGATCTTCTCTTGAAGATCTCTTGTGCTAAACAACACTGCAGACTTGGGTCTCCGACTCAAGCAGGCTCAGTCAAGAAGAAAAAAAATACTTCGATGAATGAATGATGAGGAGTGAGTTGCCTCTTCCCTTTTGTCCCGAATAGCCCAACGTTCCTCTTGGGCCCCACCTAGAACTGTGCTGCCCCCTCACTGGCACTCATGCGACGCACCTCACTGGCCGCTCACAACACTGCCACCTAGCCAAAGGAAGAGCCTTCTCATTGGCTATACTGGCCCCCACCAAGGCCACAATTTTTTCCTCTAACTATAGGAAAAACACTTTTTCTTACTTTAATATGGTTTGTGGGTCCTGACTCACATTATTCTTCCTAACATTAGGAAAAGCCAAAATCTGTCAAAATTTAATATTCCCAACTGCTAATTGGGGATATTACAATTCTCATCCCTTGATCTAAATGAATCTGAGCCATTAGATCTTAGGGTTGTCCAAAGTCACTTAGGGAAACAAAAAGGGAAAAAGAAAAGAGAGACTACATTCATTCATTCTTTATGAATAGATTGGAGAAAGGAGGCTGAGGGCTGGAGAAAAGTTCTGAAGGAGAAATTTGTTGCAACAAGCTGAAGGAGTAATTTTTGGGTAAATTTGGGCATGGAAATCAAGGCATAGAGAATAGCAGAAGGTACACTACATACAATGTTTAATGTTGTGCACTGAACGCAGTTCGAGAGAAGCTTTAGAGAAAAAAATTAAAAAAATTCGTACAACTCATATAGCAGTATGGAAATTCGTACAATCAGTATGAAAACCGTACAGTACAGTCTGTATCCGTGTAATACATATTTTCAACTTCAAGTGGGCATAGAAATCGAGGCAAAGTGGGCACGGTTTTCAAGGAGTTTTGGGTTGAAGAGATAAGTTGTATTTTTTGTTTCGTTTAGTCTACAAATGTATTTTTCCTAAACTTGAAAGATAAATAAATTTGAAGAGCTCACTAACAAGTTTTCCCTAGAGAAGATTGAAGGGTTTTTCCTAGATCTAAGTTGACCAAAAATCTGTGTATTTTTATGTGTTGCTAGTTTGTTTATGTCCATATTTATTTTCAGCATGTGTTGACAGTTCCATGTGTTTAAATCTGAAATTTTCATTTCCAGAATTCTATATGTTGAATGTATGGTTATGGGAAAGGGTGTTTAACTGAAGGGAGTGATAAGGTGAAATCAAAACTGGGTTGGGATTGCAGGAAACTTTTTATTCATCAAATTTCAACATGGTATCAGAGCTACAGGCTGAAAATTGCAATTTGAGCAGCAAACAACAGTTTGGGACAATAAACAGTGGTTTGGACAACAAACTAAATTTTTGGACAACAAACTCAATGTGGACAACAAACTGATATTTTGAGACAACAAGGTAAAATTTCACATAGACTAAAATTTTGGGACAACAAGGTGTGCTGGAAATTTCATTTTTCCATTTTCATGGTTTTGTAATTTTGGACAGTAGTCATGGCCATGTTCTTAAGGATAGAGGACAGACTGGATGGGATATCCAACTATGTCGTTTGAAAGGACAAAATTCAGACAGTGTTTGAGGAGGCAGCAGTTTGGGACATAGTGCGGCAAGAGGTTGTACCTCCTACTGCTGCAGATGAATTTGTTGAATTCACAAAAAATAATGCAAAGACAAAAAGGATTTCGATGGACAATCCTGAAGGATCATGTGGTTCCTCAGGTGAGAGGAAACACATAGGCATATTAGATGTGGACAACTCTAACCACTTTCTATCAGAGCACCAATGAGAGTAGGAAGGTGGTACTCAATGAACAATTGAAAAACATTAGGATGACAAAGGCTGAAAATGTAGTTCATTATCTTGGAAGGGTCAAACAGGTACGTGATGATTTCACTGCTATTGGTGAGGAAGTTGCACCCAAATAATTAGTCAGGATAGTTGTAGTGGGGTTTTATAAGTCTTGGGAGGTCTTTGGAGACACCATTACCTCTAGGGATAATCTTCCCAATTGGGACAGATTCTGGGATGATTGTGTGCAACATGAGATATGAAAGATTGGTAGTGGTGGGGTTAAGATAGAAGATGAGGAGGATGTAGCCTTGACAGCCAGGGGGAAGAACAAAGGGAAGGCCAAGAAATGGCCCTCATCAGATGGGGCTAAGGGAAAGGAGAAGAAGAAGAACAAAGATACACATATCTCCAAAGTCAAATGATGGGCACGTCAGAGGATGGAACACTATGTTGCTACATGCCCCGAGAGGAAAAACAAGGGGAAGAAGGGTACTACAGTTTCAACAAAGGTGGAACAGTTTGCTTCATAGTTTGACAGGGACTTTGCATTTATTACTTCTACATCTAGTAGGAGTACATCATCCGATGTCTGGTACATAGACAGCGGGGCTTCCCGCCATATGACAGGTGCACAAGAGTTCTTTTCAGAGCTTGCAGAGAGGGCACTTGATATTGAGAATGTACTAGGAGATGATTGTACTGTGAGAGTTGTTGGTGTGGGGACTGTGACCTTTGAGAGGGAGTCTTTGCCTCCTTCGAATGTCATGGATGTTTTTTATGTTTTGAGGATGAAGAAGAACTTGATTTTAGTGTCTTCTATGAAGGAGAAGGGGTTTGATGTCACTTTCTCGGGAGGGCAGGTATTGATGCATCTCAGGGGAGTTTCCATCACTTCAGCCAAAGTGATTGGAGTCCGCTCTAGGAAACTATATAGGTTCAGTTTTCAGTCTGCGGGAGAATTGGTGAGTAGCACATCTAGTAGTACTCACACTAGTACGAGCAACACTAGAGACTTGTGTGAGTTATGGCACCAGAGGATGGCACATATGCATCATGGAGCTTTGAGAGTTCTGAGGGAGATCACTACTGGTGTTCCTCATTTCAGTGTCGAGCATTATGAATTGTGCAAAGGGTGTGCTTTGGGAAAGTACACCAAGTTTCCATTCCCAGTGAGCAACAACATATCTACAGGTATACTAGACTTGATTCATACTGATGTTAGTGGTAATATTTCTCATGTGTCTTTTGGTGGTGGTGATTATTATGTTATGTTCATTGATGACTACTTTAGGAGGACTTGGGTATATTTCCTAAAGACCAAGGGTGAGGTCTTCAGTCGCTTTAAAGAGTTCAAAGCTCTTGTGGAAAAACATACAAGTAGAAAGATTCGGGTCTTGAGGTCAGACAATGGTGGTGAGTACTCCGATGGTCGGTTTTCTGACTTCTGTGCATAAGAGGGCATTAGGAGAGAGTTCACAGTTCCTTACAACCCCCAATAGAATGGGGTGTCTGAAAGGAAGAACAGATCTATCTTTGGGGCTGCTAGAGCGATGATTCATGATCAGGGGTTGCCTTTGTTTTTATGGGCTGAGGCCTGCAATACTATTGTTTATCTTCAGAACATGAGTCTTCATAGAGTATTGGGGAATACGACTCCATAGGAGGCTTTCACTGGAGATAAGCCTCATGTGGGACATCTTCATATCTTTGGATGTCTCACATATTCTTATATCCCCAAGGAGTATAGGACGAAGTTGGAACCCATGGAAGAGAAGGGTATCTTTATGGGTTACAACGAGACTTCGAAGGCCTGTCAGATCTTTATTCCTTATAAAGGGAGAGTGGTGATTAGGAGGGATGTGAAGTTCGAGGAGGAGAGGGCCTATCAAGGATCACTAGAGTATGATGAGAGAGAATCACAGACTTCTCCTCAGTAGGGAGGTCAAGTATAGAGAGCAAGACCTCAGGATTCTGAATCGACTCGTATAGGAGGTACTTCAATGTTAGTGACATTTGGGGCGCCAGTGGTGAGTTCAACGAGCACTTCTTTAGGGAATCCACTGGTATAGAGTTCACATGGCACTTCAGCTGGCACAAGTACAGGTTCTTCGAGGAAAGGTGATGGTACAGGCACACTTGGGTCAGTTGGCAGACCTTCAGGTTCACTAGACCGGGGAATAGAGGATGAGGTTCCCTATGGGGCAACTTCTTCAGGGAAGAGGAGGCCCAAGTCGGTTCAAGACACCTTGAAGGAAATAGAGTCTATTGGTCCTTTGAAGAGGATGAATAGGGAGAGTGTGCCACTGAGCAGTTTTGCAGTTATGTAGCCAAGGCTACCAACATTGTTGACTTTGAGCCTACTAGCTAAGAGGAGGCTGCCAGCCAGGAGGTATGGAGAGAGGCTATGGTGGAGGAGTATGCCTCTATCATTAAGAACAATCTCTGGGAGGTGGTGCCTAGGCTTGTGGGCAAGTCAGTTGTGACTTCCAAGTGGCTCTACAAGATCAAGCATGCTGTGTATGGTAGCATTGAGAAGTTAAAGGCGAGGTTTCTGGCTAGAGGGTTCTCACAGATAGAGGGAGTTAAATATGATGAGACCTTCCCATAGATCAGTACACTTCTATCCGGTCCCTTATTTCTATTGTTGTAGAGATGGGTTGGCACATCCTTCACATGGATGTGAAGACCGCATTTATGAGTGGATTTATAGAGGAGGAGGTGTATGTTGAGTAGCCAAAGGGATTTGAGGTACTTTGGCGAGAGACCCATGTATGTCGTTGAGGCGAGCACTCTACGTACTTAAGCAAGCTCCGAGAGTTTTGTATTCGAGGATTGATACTTACTTGCAGCAGATGGGTTTCACGAAGAGTGATGCAGATCCAAACCTATACTACATTGTTGTAGGGGATGATCCGCCCATTCTTATGCTATATGTTGATGAATTGTTCATTACTGGGGCAGAGAGACTGATTAGTGGTTTCAAAGAGGATCTTGCTATGGAGTTCGAGATGAAGGACATTGGGTTGATGGATTACTTTTTGGGGCTTGAGGTGTGACAGGAGGAGGGGCATATCTTTCTGGGGCAAGAACAGTATGCTATGGATGTGTTGAACATATTTCACATGGCATATTGTAGACCCATGTCTACACCTATGATAGCCAACTGGAAGAAGCTTCATGATTCAGATTCTAGTTTGGTGGATCCCACATTATATAGGCAGCTTATTGGGTCCTTGTTGTATTTGGTCAACATTAGGCTAGATATATGCTTTGCAATGAGCACACTTAGCCAATTCATAGTTGATCCTAGGAGGGTGCACTAGGTAGCTGCAAAGCACATTCTTCACTACATGCAGGGGACTGTTGATTATGGTCTGGACTATAAGTGGGGAGATGCAGTGAGGTTAGCAGGTTACACATATTCAAATTGGGAAGGGTGTGCTTCTGACAAGAAAAGCACTTCAGGGTGTTGCTTCGAATTGGTTTTAGCAGTTGTGTTGTGGTTCAGTCGAAAGCAAAAGTCAGTTGTTTTGAGCTCTTCAAAGGCTGAGTATATGGCCGCTAGCCAGGCTAGTTGTGAGGTCGTTTGGCTTCGCAAGTTGTTGTATGGCCTATTTGATCCGGAGTTGAGACCGACAGTTATTCACTGTGATAATCAGAGTTGCATTAAACTCACGGAGAATCCAATGTTTCATGACAAGTCAAAACAAATTGACATCAGATATAATTTCACGAGGGACTATGTTCAGAAGGGACCAGTGAAGCTGGAGTATATAGCGATAGATGAGCAGGTGATCGAGGTTCTCACGAAGTCCTTGCCAAGAGGAAAGCATTTCCATTTCGGGGACAATATGGTTGTGGTGAGAAACACTTTCCTTGGTAAGAGGGAGTGTTGATTTTAATGTACCTTGGACAAGTGGTTTCCCATGGGTTAGTCTCTACCTAGGGAAAAGTGTCCAAAATAATTCTTTTCCTAAGTGTGACTTTATAAAGTGAAAGTCAATGTTAAATTATAAAGTGAAAGTGACTTTATAAGTGGTAAAGTCAATGTGAAACTATAAAGCGAAAAGTGACTTTAGACATAAAGTACAATGTGGGTACTTTATTTAATGGGTGAGTTAAAAAATAGAAAGTGAGAATTAAATGCACATTTATTCTCATCCCTTGATCTAAATGAATCTGAGCCATTAGATCTTAGGGTTTCCCAAAAGTCGTTTAAGGAAACAAAAGGGGGAAAAGAAAAGAGAGACTGCATTCATTCATTCTTCATGATAAGATTGGAGAAAGGAGGCTGAGCACTGAAGAAACGTTCCGAAGGAGAAATTTGTTTCACCAAGCTAAAGGAGTGATTGTTGGGCAAAGTTGGGCACAGAAATCAAGGCATAGAAGACAACATAAGGTACAGTACGAACAACATTTAATGTTGTGAGCTGCACGCAGTTTGAGAGAAGCTTTAGAAGAAAAAAATCTGTACAGTCTGTACGAAATCCATACAATACAGTCTGTATTCGTACAATAAATATTTTCAGCTTCAAGTGGGCACAGAAATCGAGGCAAAGTGGGCACAATTTTCAAGGAGTTTTGTACTGAAGAGATAAGTTGTATTTTGTTGTTTTGTTTTGTCCGCAAATGTATTTTTCCTGAATTTGAAAGATAAATAAATTTGAAGAGATCTCTAACAGGTTTTCCCTAGAGAAGATTGAAGGAGTTTTTCCTGGGTCTAAGTTGACCAAAAATCTGTGTGCATTTTTATGTGTTGCTGGTTTGTTTATGTCCATATTTATTTTCAGCATGTGTTGGTAGTCCCATGTGTTTTAATCTGAAAGTTTCATTTCCAGAATTCTATATGTTGAATGTATGTTTATGGGAAATGGCATTTAATTGAATGGGAGTGATAAGGTGAAATTAAAACTAGGTTGGGATTGCAGGAAAATTTTTAGTCATCAAATTTCAATACTTTCCTAAGTCTATACTTAGGGCCCATTAAAAATAATTAATTATTTTCATAAAACATGATATGAATGGAATTTCCCAAAACACTTTCTGGGTTCTTTGGAATACATGTGCTTAATCCCCCCTGAAATGTTAATACTTAGAGCACATTGGATGCTACCACAAATCAGCACTCCCTCTTAGTGAGGAATGTGCTCTAGCAATACATCCGATTGAACTACTGCTCTGATTCTGCAACATCTCCCTTTGCATTGCTGATGTCTGACACTGCTGCACACCAACACTGTGCTGCTGACCCTGCATGTTGCTACCAACTGCCACTGTGTAATATTCCCAATTAGCAATAGCTAATTGGAAATATTAATTTTTGACTACTTTACTTTAATAAAGTTAAGCTAGAAATAAAATGGGTGAAGATGGACACTTAACTCACACTTAGGATAAAATAATTTCCTAAAGTCACTTGAGAGACATGATTAATGGGCAGCGTGGGGCCTAGAGGTCGAAGTGGCAATATGGGGAAGATGACAGTGTAGGCAATGTGGGCCCAAGCCAGCGCAGAGCTAGAGGGATAGCGTGGCTCAAGGAGACAACGCAATTGATGGTGGGGCCTAGGTGAGAGCAAGGCTCTCCAAACATAAAAAGGGAGAGGGTCTCCTCATTTGGATCATTCTGATTATGTATCTATGTTATTTGTCTTTTGACATTGAGCACGCTTTTGCTGTTGAGCAAATTCTGCACGTATTTTTCAGTACATCGGGTGTCTCTGTGCGGAGATCCCAACCTCATCCCCGGGGGACTTCGAGTGCCTGCTCGGGTGAGGAGTTCCATCCTTGTTTGGCTGGAGAGAGTTGCAGCAACCACAGTTGGGATCATTCACTGGAAGAGATAGCGCAGTCAGTGAGAGGGAGGACGCAGTCTTGGAAGGAGGTGATTCCGTATTGAGGGTCTATCAGGGGATTCAACCTGGGAGAGTTGGAATGAAGAAAGGTCCCATTTAGGGACAAGAATCGAAGGGAGAGAAGAAAAAGGACTTGTTGAAGGTTAAGTGCTACAAATGTGGTGATTTTGGTCACTATGTTACCCAATTTCTGAGAAGGAAGAAGGAAAAAAATGGGAAACAGACAAATTTTTTGGCAAAGATCGATGAGTTTACCTCTAGATTGGAGTAATCCGCATTGATAGTAGCAATACCTCCTGATGGAGGAGGAGCATGATACTCCAAAATGTCTGAGTGGGCAGGGTTTGTGGGAAGATCAGCAAGAGATGTAGATCAGATCCTGTCGTACATTCTTCACATGGATCATCACCTTTGCTACATGTGCCCCAAGTATCTAAGTAGCAGGATTGAAGTGTCAACAAGGTGCAGTCAGATATTTGAGAGATAATTCAGAGCTAGTTTCATTCAGATACTCGAGAGAAAGTCACATATCCAGTTGGGTGCAGTCATATGATTAGCATATAGTGTAGAGCTAGTGACACAATAGATCAAGAGTGTTTTGAGACTCAGAGGGATTCTAGCTTCAGAGGGAACAACCCTATGGAAGTTTGATCTTTAGGATCTGAGAAATCAGTTCACACGAGAGCATTGTTGGCAGTAGTGCGGAGCAGGAGAGAGGTAGCGTGAATTTCCTAGTTGTAGTTGGAAGGTGCAGTTCTAGCCAGGAGCTCTCCAGCACATGACATCAATAGTGTGAGATTAGAGAAGCACAGTAGAAGCAAAGGATGGTTCAATTACAGGTTGTAGCAGTTGAATCAGAGATTGTGCGTAGCGTGAGCTATTCCATCTACAATATATTCTTTAGGAAAAATATGAGTATAATTGAGAGTGGAGAACACCTTCCTCACTAAGAGGGAGTGTTAGTTTTCGACGGATATGGTATAATCATACATCAGGCTTGACTTGTGGCTTGAGAAAACATGATGGAGGGGCATCTAAGCCGTCAAAATCACCCGGGGATCACACCCGACGTAGTACACACCAGCCATTAACATTTTTGGTTAGCATTAAAGGTTGTTGAATGCCTTACGTGCAAGTATAATCACACCAAAATTAGTACAAGACAGTCTCCATTTCATTTGATGTGTGGAAAATATGGAAGGTTTCCTATACATCTATAAATAAATGCTTTGATTACAACACCCAACTGCAAGATGAAGAAGGAATCACACCCATGCAAATGAGGCTTCATGAATTGATTTAGCTAAAATATCAAAGGGGACAAGATTTCAGGAATATTTAGAAGAGACAACAAACAATGACCATAAAATTTAATAAATGAGCTACAAATAAATATTTTCCAAAGGCTATCTTGTTTTTCCATGAAAAAAATCCAAGGAGAATCCTTTCATGCATACCAAATTTGATGCTCTATAAATTGGACCTTATCTCATAAATAAGATTAATAGTTGCAATTCATATGTTTTGAAGGGATAGATGAGCATGTTTAAATCTCATAGTTAGTGGGTACGAATTAAGAATTTCTTCGCCCGAAGATTTCAAATTCCTCTCTGTACCATAAAAGTGTAGAAAGTTGTACATATTTTACTTGTTCCATAGTTCATCCTTCCTGCATTTTCGTTGAAGGATGTCAACTCCATGCCCAATAGATTCAAGTTATTTGGGGTTCCCAATAACCCACAAGGGGTCACTATCCCACAATTGGACTCAATATGATGATCTATTTTCATGTATCATCATAACCATCATGTATTGCTTTTTATTACCCCAAATTTCATACTTATTCATTTATAATAAAAAAGTGGTTTGTAGAACCTTTTCATGACCCGCGCTTTGCACACCTTCCCACATTCCTCACTTTGTAGACTACTTACCCCTACACTAAAACATTTCTCCCTCTAATATCTTCCTTCTGGTGGTTATATTTCTTCTAAAGGAACCTATTATGATACCAATTGTTGGATTCACAATTATACTTAAAGTGGTGGGGGAGGGGGGGGGGGGGGGGGTGAATCAGTATAATACAAATTTTTATGTATTTCAACATTTAAACTAAGATATATAAGGAGGCAAAGTGTTAAAATTTCAAGAAAATTAGGGATGAATTTCCCCATAAGAAATCATAAACCCCAAAGGGAAACCATCATACCTGAAGCAAAATTCAATTTGGTGAAAAGAAAAATATTATTTTATGTTTGATGGATCAAAATTAAGCAATGTATAATATATTTTTATTGTGAACAAGTTTTAATTTATAGGTTTAGGTTAGCTTCATAAAGAGAACAAGTCATCTCACCTTAAATACATGACCTTTTGCATGTGGAAATAACTATAAATATGCATCTAATCTTTAGCATTTTGATCAACAATTTGGATATATTTGTGATCAAATTCGGGTGCCTTTGAGGATCTCATTACTCTGAGATTTAGATTGTTCTATGACTTTGAGATTCACTCTTCTATGACTCTGAGTTTCACATTTCTATGGCTCGTCTGAGGCTCTCTTTTCTCTTTGATTTTGTGGGAGCAACTTCGTATACATTGATGCAAGATCGTATATCTGTCAGCAAGTTCGTATGTCACCTCTACAAGATCATAAACTCCCCGATGCAAGATCATATAGACTGAAGAAACATCATATGCCTTGAGATAAATCTGTATGTTCGGGTCCGTGGCTTGATCTATGATTCAATCCAAACTTCTTTGTGGCTTGCATCGTCTCATATAACTTTATGGCTATCAATCACATAAGGTATGATAATTTATGGGCTTGCAACTGTGGACCATATATGATTTGACTTGTTACTATTCTAAGTGACCTATTATATGACAAGGAATTTGATATGGTTGAGTAACCCGAGGCTTGGCAGTCTATAATACATTTGATAATGACCTGTACTTATGATATATGTGTTTGGTAATATAATTCATGTTAAATTACTTCATAAATTAGTGACCTGGACTTATAAACTGATGAAGTGTAAATGCATTGTTTATGCTAGGAATTCTTATTAGGGGAATAAATTTCAAATTAGATTAGGATGTTTCATGCACATTTTTTTATTTAAAACTTATTTGATGTAAAAAAAAAAGACATCAGTCTTTCAAAAATGAATCACACTTGCAAAAATTAAATCTTCATGCAAACTGAAATTGAATCTAAATCTACTTCACACTTTGACAGAAAAGGAAACTAATATTAAGAACACATCCTCGCCAACAAATCATAATTAAATCTTAGCTAATAGAGATGAATCAAATTCTAATTTTGAATTTAAAATGTCACACTGGAAAAACCAAATCTCACTTGATAAAATCTTGAAAGAATTCTACTTATGATTGCAAATTGAAATAAAATTAATAATATTCTAACAACTGCATGTGCATAGGAATCCTCTTCTTCATTCCTCTCATGATCGCTTGATTTTGATCCATCAAAGTATAATTTCCATAACAAAGTTTTGACAAAAGGTTTTTCTACAATATTTATACATTTGGAAGAGTTCGACTGAGAAAAGTTTTCAATTTGAGAATTAACCGAATTGATAAGAATTGGAGATCGTTGTGCATTAAAATTTCCCAAAAAAAATCCATTAGATTAATTTCCAAGGATGTTATTGGTAAATACCATTGGTTCATTTTCATCCTCAAAATAAATTACTGAGTATTTCATGTGTTTTTCATGGTCAACTCGAATTTTATTTGGATTACCATTGTAGGGAAGCCACATATGAGACCAATCAGTGGCAAAATAACCCTGAAGATTTTTCGACCAATATCTACTTGGAATAAAACCGTAAAACTCGGGAATATCAACAATTAGAGTATCAATTACTTGATGAAATTTTGAATTAGAATCCAGTATAATAAGGACATAATTCATTTCTCCTAAAACCTTGAATTTAGTTCTATCTCATTGAACAATGTGTAATGCAGACTTTTGAGGAGTGATGTTTAACTTCAAGAAAACAGAATATGGCATAATATTTGAAGAAGCCCCAGAGTCTATCAGGCAATTGTGCACATTCTTATTAAAAAATTAAAAATTCAAAAGAAAAGGAGGGGTGTGAGAATTGGATTTGTCTCCAATTAGGATAGCATCTATGGCGTCGACAATTTCAAATGAATCTGTGGGAGGTTTTCCCACTCCTTTTGAGGTTTTAGAAGTAACAAGCACATGTAAACGAGAGGAAGGAACTGCATTCAGTTCTTTGAGTAAGATTTTCTGCTACTGTTTTAATTTACTCACCACATACATAGAGATATTTGCTTTAAATTTCTTCATATCTTCCACTATATTATACTCGATGGTATCCGAGACCACTAAGGTCTTTAATGTAGACGAAGAGGTAGAATAAGTTGGGCTTGTTTGAGGAGGAGGAGTGTTTTTGTTAACAACTTTTTTTTTAGCAATAGGGATTAAGGATTTATGTTTTTGAGGAGACTGAGGGAGATCAGTAAGATTTTTAAATCCAGTGCTAACTGTTAGTGCCTCATGTTCATCATCATTATCGGATGTAGGAAGAATAAAATCCCATAATTCATGAAATTCAACCAACTCTTCATCTTGTGATTCATCGACAGACAATATCGTTTCATCCTCATCTTCATCTTGATATGATTCAAAATTAGAGATTACATTTGGAGGTTGAGGATTTGAAGTCTGGGTTTTCTTAAAAGATCTGAAAGGTTTCTTAGAAGAAGATTCAACAACTTGTTTTTTAACTTCTACCATGTCATTTGATACGGTTTTGAAAACCTTTTGTAATCCTTCAAGATCATAAGGATCCTTAGATGTTTTATTTTTGGGCTCATCCTTAAACATGATTTTTTTAGTTTTTCTATCTTCCTAGGAAATTTTCTTTTCTAAAGCAAGGATTCTCTTTGCTACAGAGAGGGCTTCTTTCATGTTTTCTATCAAAGTATCCTTATTGCCCCTATCTACAAAAATTTCTATATTAGAAGGAAGAGAGGATGTTTGGTCTCAATCTAGTCTCCTAAATTGAGCTCATTTAATTGTCAACCAGGGTTGGTAAACTGCTGAAGTGAAGTGTACTGTATGTACCTAGGTGTTTGTTTCTTAATGCGTTGTGTGTAGTATTTTATGATTTTTTTGGTCTTTTGTGATGATTTCTGATGTTTTTGATCTTTTGGTGGTTTTATGTTCACAAGGAAAATGACTAGAAAGCTAATGGAAGGAAGCTAATGATTAAAAACAGGGTGAAACTTAATTGGTTGATGTCAAATGGTAAATGAAAATGCAATACTAAAAACAGAATTAAATCTAAACTATGAATAAGCAAAAGCAAAGCTTGATAATGAATTTTAAGCAAATGATTCAAAACACAAACTAAACTTGTCAAATTCTTTCATCAAAGGCATTTGAGAGAGAGCTTGAAACATGGCCAACTAAGCATGCAAATCTTCCTAACTAAACAGTTTAAACAACTAACTTATAATGATGCAACATTTTGTCCTTGATTAGAGATTTGTTGAAGTATGTTTGGAGTAAAACATTGATACCATCATAAGATCTTCTACTCTAAAGCTAATTCCTAACTGTATTCTGCAATTTAATTGAATGTCACAAAACCTTACTCAAGAGTTATTGATTTCTTTTCAAAGTAGTCTTTTGAGGGAGGGCTCTGTTTATGAAATGATAAGGAAATTGCAGAGGTACTTCAGGCCTTAAAATGATGTTGTCTTCTGTTCATATGTTTATGAATCAATTATGGATTTTAGAACAAGAAGAGGTTTGTGAATAATGAAGGTTGTTTTGTTAAGTTTAACAACTGAAGTAATCTAGTATGCAGTGAATGACAACTGAATATGGAATGCAAATGCAATGAGTTGAACTACAACTGAACCTAAAATGTCACTAGCCTAAAACAGTGTTAAACTACAAGTCATTATCAAACTTAAAGCAAAACAACTGAACATGAGTTAAGTGCAATTAAACTCCGGAGTATCCTAACTTATGCTATGCAAACGTAAAGACTGAAAGCAATGAAAGACTAAGATATCATAGCCATCTCCCACTCATCATTATGATATTTTGGACAAGCGTTTAAGAGCAAGAACAACTATGGTACTTAGTGAAAACACACAACTAAAGCATTCAAGATCACAATCATGCTTAAGACAGTATAAAGATTTCTTGGAAGAGTTTCTTCTTGTGGAAGAGTGCTTAGCATAAGTATAACTGTGATGGTGAATAAAAGAGATTACAATCAAATCCTACAATACTATAGCCAATTCCCATTCATCATTATAATCTTTTGGAAGAGCTTCTTCTTTTGGAAGAGTTTTTAGAATGAGTATAACTACAGTAGCTAATGAAAGCAACTACGAACTAAACTTAAAAAACATAAAGGCAGCTAGAATACTTATCTAAATTACGCAAATAAATCTGTGCAAGAGGCAGGGGCCCTCTACCACCTGACAGAATCTAACTCCAAATAAAATCAACGCTTTCAAAACAACACTGTCTGCTTCATTAAAAGTGAAATAACTTGAACAGAGCACTCTGCATCTTCAGAAATGTAGCATAGAATCTAAGCAAAATCTAGAACAAAATCTAGCCTAGCTCTCGGTTTCCCAAGTGTTTATATAACAAATATACATAAAAAGACTTGCAACAATTCCAGGAGCATTGTCTTTCCTTATCGAAATCACATTAGGACTCTTGAAGTGGCAACGTAAAAATGAAAAGGACATCTGGACTGAGACAATCCTAATAGAAGTCTGCCTTCCTAAATGTGTTCCCACGTATCAAAACCATATCCAGAATCCGTTTCTTCCTTCATGGTGAGCAACGAACAATGTAGACATGATGTGGATTATGCCCATATGCGGTTTTTCTTGAGAGGCCACCTGGAACATACCCAAACGTGAAGATAGCTGCAGAATTGCCGGTTAGCTACGGAATGTCTGCATTCTGCAGCTAGTTCCGGTCAAAATGCTTTATAATGGAAAAAATCACAAAATTTAGCAAGTCAGTCATGTAAATCATTCTAAAAGTAATTTTAACTAAATTCATTGATCAATTGGGTCTAGGATATCAATGGTCAAAGGAAAATGAGGTAAAGTAAGATGAAAGGAAGCACAATTTTGGGGCTCAACATACCCCCACTGCTGTCTCCTTGCATGTCCTCATGCAAATTATCCTATAAACTCAGAGGCTTCTGCAAGAACATCTAATCCTCTCCTTCTCCTTTGCCTGGAAGCTAAATATCTTCTGGGTTTTCTGATGACAAGTTTGAACCTTAGGTTGGTAAGTGCCCTGATTAGCTTCTTGTTCCTCTTCTTCAACTTGTCATTAGCCTTTTCCACTTTGTCTATATGTAGGGATAAGGTTGAGTTCATATCAGTTTTGAGCTTGACTTGATCCTTGAGAATTTCATTCTCATTTTTTATGTGTCTATTAAGTATTTCCAACTCATACCTATCCCTTCTTAGTACATCTATTTCATATAGTGGAGGACTAGGGGTTCTCTCTCTGCTTTCTGAAGCTCTCCTTTCCAAAGTTTCCACATAGTGATAAATTTCTTGTTGAGCAGGGTCAATTTCAGGGGTTCCTTCATTAAAATCCTCTTCAACATATTCTTCAATGGATGTTTCCTCATCTTCTATATTAATCACCCCTGTTTGTTTGATTTGAGTTTTCCTTAGTTTTCCCTTTAATCTATGGCTTCTTCTAGGCTGAGAAGATCCCTCTCCTTTCTCCATGGTAGATTTCCTCATTACCTTTTCTTTCTTAAGTTGTCGCTTGATTTGAGTCAACTTCTCTGAGTTGATTTCCTCACTACTTTCTTGGATTGTTTTGTCAATTTCAACTTTTGAGGTTCTCCATTTTCTACTTCTCCTTGTAGGCTGTGGTTCCGGTGAGGGTTCTTTTGGCTCTTCAAAATGATTTCTTATCAAGAAATTGTCCCATGTATCATTTGTTTTGGCTAAATGATGTTCAATCAAAATTTTAACCAAACCATGATGATATAGAGTTGTCTCTAAAAATTGAACCCTTCTTTGAACACAAGAAGCCATCTTTTTCAAACTTTGAAGCAAGAAGTAAGGTAGGTTTAAGTCTTCCCCCAGAAAATGCATTATCAGTCTAATGTGGTAGACATAAAATGTGCCATATCTACCCTCACATGTAATAAATTTTTGCAGAAGAAGTAGTATGTTTCTCCATTTATTTTTCAATGCAGAACTTGGAATTCCTTTCTTAAATACAGTGACATCCATACCTGGTGATTTTAGAATTTTCTTTCAGGATTCATTGTTGAATTATCTGTTTGTGAACCATCTCTCTCCATTTCTAAGCAACTCTGTAGCTTCTGCAATGAAAACTTCAGTGACAGTGAATTTGACATCTCCCACTTCAACTTCAGTTCCTTGAAATGATCTTGCAAATGTTTTAGTGACTTCTTTGTGGAAGCCGTTAAATTTCTCTAAAAATTGAAGCCATCCTATCTGTTGCAACATTTCTTTACATTGAGGATAGCCTTCTAGGTATTTTGAACCCACTGGTTCAGTTCTTACTATGAAACCCATAATTGCCTCTTCAATGTTCAGATTAACACTCTTCTACCCACAGAAACAATAACTTTCACCTTCGAATTGAAATGGCTTCAAGTTCTTAATGAAAATGGCTTCAAGCTTCGGAATGATATACCTCTGATTGATAGTGACAACCGCTTCAAACTTTGGACTAATATGCCTCTGGTTGACAATGAAAACAGTTTCAAACTTCGAGCTGATATGCCTCTGATTGACAATGAAACTTTGGATTGATATGCCTCTGGTTGACAGTGACAAATGGCTTCAAATTCCCACACTGCTATACCTCTGCGTTTACAGTGATAATGCTTAATCTTTGCCCACAGTGATACTTTGTCTGCCCACGGTAACAAATGGCTTCAAATTCTCACACTGCTATACCTCTGCGTTTACTCTTTTGCTCTGCTCTCGGTGGTAAGGATATCTCTGTTTGCGGAATGAAGTGCCGGCTACAGAATGAAGTGATGGAGGTAGTTACGAAATGAGGTAATGGAGTGAGGTGGAGGAAGCGAATTAATGATTGAAAAGATGGCGGAGATTTTTACAACGGAAAAGAAAATCATCATTGAATGATTTTGTTGGGTGACGTGAAGAATTCAAACACTTCGACCATTTGAACCGCTTAAATGATGTTGGGTGTGAAATTTGAAATGAGAGATTTAATCCAAAGTTTGTGGAGGGTTTATTGGTCATGATCAATAAAAATAATTAAAACAACCTTTTCAAACAATTCATAACTAAAACTATGCTAAACTTAATGAAATGCCATTATAATCTAAACTTGTTACCTCTGCTTTTCATTTGATTTTTGTAGTCTTTGTCTTCTTTGTTCTCCTTTGAAAGATTCTTCATAATTCTTCTTGATGCTTCTTATTCATGGATATTCTGGATCATTTTGTTGCAATTCTAATGTCTGCTGGTTGGTGCCTTTAGGATTTGTAGCTGCAGAATGACTCTCTGGCTGCAGAAAGGCTGATCAGCTGCAGAATGTCTGTTGAGCTGCAGAATGTACCTGTAGAGTATTTTAATCATGGAATGGAGTGTTTTTGGATATAGGTGAAATGTTATATGATATGAATGGAGATGGATGATGTGTTATGATATGCATGAAGTGGATGATGAAATGAAATGGATTCAGTTTATGAAATGGAGTGGAAGAACATAAGAACTGCCCTGCAATCCATGACATGTTTTATTCATTTACAGCAAGACATCAAACTTTAAATTTTGACATGAAAATGAGATGGATGGAGTATGGAATGGAATGAATGAAATATGGAATGAAGTAGATCATGAATGAATGAAATGGAATATGGATGGATAAGTGAATGAAGTGAAATGAAATGAGATGGATCATAAGCACTATGGATCTGAACTTATGATTTTGTAACAGCTGCTTGCAAAAACAAAATGGGAAAAGTTAGAGTGTCAGAGAGACTCTGATTTTCACCCTATCTTTTCTGTATAAACATGCCAATCTATGATTGGTTTTCATGTTTATACCTTTTATTTTATTTTTTATTTTTTTTATTTTTTTTATTTTTTTCAAAGAGAAATACTTCAGAAAATTTAATCAAGTTGATGAAGAAGAAGAATTCTTCTTCATTAACTTCACATCACTGCTTTCTTGGAACTTCTTGACAAATTCTTCTCTTGAGAGTGGTTTGTGATACAACTTCAATCTATGACCATTCACAAGAAAAGTGACCTCTTCTTCATATATAGTTCTGATTTTTACTGCCCCATTATCAAAAATTTCAACAATTTCATATGGCCCAAGCCAATGTGTCTGAAATTTACCTTGAAAATCCTTGAATTTTGAATCAAACAAGAGAGCCCAGTCACCTTCTTTGAATTTATTCTCTTTGATGTACTTGTCATGCCATCTAGCCCTTTGTTGTTGGACTAGACTTGTTTTCTGAACTGCATCTTGTCTGATCTCATCCAATTCATTGATTTGCTCCAGTATATGCTTTTGTGCCTCCGTTAAATCAAGTCCTAGCTGAACTGCCATTTTGAAAGTTTGAATCTGGAACTCTATGGGAAACAAAACTTGCTTTCCATAAACAATTTCATAAGGAGTATGACCTGTTGTGTTTCTCCATGTAGTTCTATAGGCCCACAAGGCTTCAGGAAGCCTATCTACCCAATCTCTTCTATGTAAATGAACAGTCTTTGTTAGGATTCCTTCAATGACCTTATTAGTAGATTCCACTTGACCATTTGCTTGTGGATGATAAGGAGTAGATTTTCTATGTCCGATTTTGTACTTCTCCATCATTTGCTCCACTAGCCTTGATGTAAATTGAGCTCCTTGATCTGTAACAATTTCCCTTGGGACACCAAAACGAGTAAAAATATCCTCAAAAAGAAAAGTAACTACAGATGCTTCATTAGCAACAAGTAATGGTTTAGCTTCTACCCATTTAGTAACATAATCAGTGCAAACTAATATATATTTCTTTTTTCTTGATGGAGGACTAATAGGTCCTACAAAATCCAAAGCCCATTTTTCAAAAGGTTCAATATGTACCTGAGGTTGTAATGGCATCTCACCCGAAGGAGAAGGTTTCCCTACCCTTTGGCAACTGTCACACCTTTTGACATACTCTTTAGCATCTTTAAACAAGGATGGCCAATAATATCCTAAATTAAGGATCTTATAGGCTGTCCTCTTATCCGCAAAGTGTCCGCCACAAGGTTCATCATGACATGCTTTGAGAATCTCAGGCATCTCATCTTCACGAACACACCTTCTAATGATCAAATATGGACCTGTCTTGTACAACTCATTAGCAACCCATGAATATTTTGCACTATCACAAATGATTTTTCTTTTATCCCTTGCATTCATAATTGAAGGAAATTTTCCCGAAACTAAATAATTAGCAATATCAGCAAACCATGGAGTTTGAGTAGAGATTGCAAAAAGATATTCATCAGGAAATTGATCTTCAACCGGAGTGTCATCTTTGATATTTTGGAGTCTAGATAGGAAATCAGCTACTGTGTTTTGTTTTCCAGGCATATCTAGAATAGTAATGTTGAATTCTTGTAAGAGCAACAACCATCTTATAACTCTGCCATTAGTGATTGATTTGTTCATTAAGTATCTAATTGCAGAATGATCAGTGTGAACAAAAGTTTCATAGCTTGTTATATAGTGTCTAAATTTGTTTATGGCATGAACAACAGCTAAAAAATCTTTTTCAGTTACAGTATAGTTTAACTCTGCAGGAGTCAAATTTTTACTGATATAATAGATGGCATAGGGAATTAAATCTTTTTGTCCCAATACTGCTCCTAGAGCTATATCGGAAGCATCTGTCGAGATATGAAAAGGTAACTTCCAGTTAGGTCCCCTTAATATAGGTGCTTCAGAAATTTTGGTTTTCAGGGTTTCAAAAGCTAACTAGCAATCAGAAGTCCACTTGAATTCACAATCTTTGGTGAGTAATTTGAAGAGTGGAGATGCTATCTTGGTAAAGTTTTCTATAAATCTCCGATAATACCCTGTAAATCCTAGAAAACTTCTAACATCTCTTTGACAACTTGGAATGGATAGGTTAGAAATGACTTCAACTTTTGATTCATCAACTCTAATCCCATCCCCTGAAATATGGTGTCCTAAAACAATACCTTCAGTAAACATCATAAAACATTTTACATGACTAAGTGAAAGGTTTGCTTCTTGACATCTTTTTAAGACTTTTTCCAAGTTTTCTAAAGCTTCAAATGTGTTCCCGTAAACTGTGAAATCATCCATGTACACCTCTACACAGTCATGTATTAGATCTGAAAAAATTCCTAATACTGCCCTTTGGAATGTTGCAGGTGCATTGCATAATCCAAATGGCAATACTGGGTAAGCATAGGTACCCCAAGGACAGGTGAATGTGGTTTTATCTTGGTCTTCAAGTGCTACTTGGATTTGATTGTAACCACTAAACCCATATAGGAATGAGAAGTACTTTTTGCCAGCTAATGTATCTAATACTTGATCTATGAAAGGTAAGGGAAAATGGTCTTTAAGAGTAGCTTTATTTAGTTCTCGGTAGTCAACACACACCCTCCATTTTCCATTTTTCTTTGGCACAATTACCAAAGGAGAAACTCACTGACTATTTGAAATAGGATAGATAAAATTAACATTTAACAATTTTTGTAATTTTTCTTTAACAATTTCCCTAAGATTTGGATTCATCCGTCTTTGAGGCTGTCTGATTGGTTTGCAATTTGCCTCTATATAGATGTGATGAGTACAAGTCTTGGGGCTTATCCCTTTCATGTCAGTGTACTCCCATGCATATGTAGAAGAATGTCTCTGTAATACTTTGATTAACTCTTCTTGTTGAGATTTTTCTAGGTTCTTGTTTATGTTCAAAGTTTTGCCTGGAAAAATATCACTTGTAGAGCTGCCAAATTTATCCATAGAATGAAGAGACATCTGCCTAGATGAAAAAAATTCAATATTGGATCCCTCCTGAAATGATTCATATTTGTGTTCTGGAGAGGATTCAAAGTTTTCTAGAGTATTCAGAATTTGATTATCTTCACTAATTTCTGAAATTGTGAAGAGTGGTTGTAAATATTCTTCATCCTCTATCCATTGAGTGTCATCTAGATCTGTAATTGTCCTAGCTGGAGGATATAAAGTGAATTTCTTTGTTGAACTACCATCAGAAATATACATATCACCGGACCTACAACTAATAAAAGCATCAGCTGTAGCCAACCAAGGTCTTCCTAGTATACCAGGATGGCCTCCTAGATTATTCTTGGGTGTTAGGATCATGAAATCCACAGGGTACTCCCAAGAGTCTAGGGACACTGGAATGTCTTCTATTACCCCATATGGTCTGATCACAGACCTATCTGCTAATTGTAATAGTGTGGGTGTAAAGAGAAGATTAGGAAGTTTCAGTTTGTCCATGATTTGTTTACTCATGATATTTATTTCTGCTCCTAAATCAATGAGTGTGTTTTGAATTTCAATTCCATTGATGTGAATTTTGACAACTGGATTTCCTGGGTCAAGATACTTTGGAATAGCAATCTTGCCCATCATAATGTCCGCTATTTGTCCTACCAGTTGAATTTTCTTTGTTTCTCTTATTCTTTTTCTTGTTGTCTTCATACTCAACTCCTTTATTGTTTTGGCTAAAATTGGGATTTCTTTGATGGCTTGTAATAATGGAATTTTAATGCAAACATTTCTCATCTCATCTAAGAAATCATAATTAGGCACCATGATTTGTTTTTCGACACCTCTATCAATTTGTAATCTTTCTGGAAAGGGAGGTATAGAAGTAGATGTAGATGG
Organism: Pinus albicaulis; assembly: GCA_034641835.2. Taxonomy (NCBI): domain Eukaryota; kingdom Viridiplantae; phylum Streptophyta; class Pinopsida; order Pinales; family Pinaceae; genus Pinus; species Pinus albicaulis. The sequence goes on from CM076573.1 coordinate 28,294,187, forward strand.
TTGCTCTAATACAGGAGTTGGATTTATTGGATCTTTTTGTTTTAGTTTTTCAGTGTTTGGGTCTTGAAAGGATGTGTCTTCTTCAAGACTTTTATTCACCCGTAGGGAGTCTTCCTCAGAATTATCTTGTTCTTGTATGATCACAGAAGGTTTCCTCTTTTCAAGTATCTTTCCAGACCTAAGTTGAACATCACTAAGGTCTAGAGGAGTAATTAAATAAGTTGGAAACTGTTGGCCTTCTATCATGTATGTATTCTGAGGGTTCTTATTATTGGGGTTTGGTATGGGTTGAGCAGGTAATTGATTTGATTTTTGAGGGAATGGTAATGAAAGTGGTTGATTTTGATGTGGTTGGTTTTGATGATGTTGTTGAGGATTTTGTTGAAAATTTTGTTGAAGATTTTGAGGAAAATTTTGTTGAGGATTTTGAGGATAAAAATGTGGATATGGTGGATAGGATGGTGGATACCGATAGTATGGAGAGTATCTTCCATAGGGACTTTGTGTACCTTGTGCCCAAGATTGAGATTGATTTTGAAATTGGGGCCAAGGTTGCTGCCAAGAATTCCAAGGTGGAGGTTGATTATACATTTGATCATGGAATCCTTGTGTTTGAGGTCCCCGCCAAGGTCTTCTAGATACAAAATTGAGAGACTCTGTGGAATCTGTAGGAGTTTCCTCCTGAAAGACAGCCTTGAGACCAGGAAGAGAAGGACAATTCTTGGTCTCATGTTTTTCAGAACAAATGACACAGGTTTCTACAACTTTTACATCCAAAGGACACTTTCTCAAGGCATGTTTCTTTCTACATTTGGGACAAAAGATTGCCAAGGCATCAGATTCAGCTTTTTGCTTGTTTTGTATCTTAAGGGTGTCTATTTGTTCACTAAGACTCCCTAAGATGTTAGATTTAAAATCATCAAGCATGTGTCCTATTTCTGATCTACTTACTACCCCAGAAGCATACTTACTTGCCCTTGCAAGAGCAGGATCTCTTGGACCTTTAACAGTTTTAGATTTTCCTCTTGAAAGGTTGATACATAACTCAGATATTTCAGGTAATGTGAGCTGTGATATATCCCCTTTTCCCATCATGTTAAGGATATCCAACCATTCATCCCTAATTGTTTTCAACAAAAGAGCTTTTAAGGTGTCTTGATCTAGGTTTTTCATTTTTGCTCTTTTGATATTGTAATTAAATCTCTCCAACAAATCTTCCAAATTTTCATCTTCTTTTTGTAACATCTTGAACACTTCTTCCTTATGATTAACCGGCATACAATAATCCAAGTATCTCTCTAGAAATGCTTGTTTCATGTCTTCCCATGTTCTAATAAAACTGCTGATCAGACTCATAAACCACTTCAATGCTGCTCCCTTCAAAGTTGAAGGAAATAATTTCAATTTTTGAGCATCTTGTAAGTAGTCATAAGTTCTACAAAGCACTTCAAATTCGAATAAGAAGGTTTCAGGATCTTCAGTTTTGAGTCCATAGAAGTTTGGAAGGACAGAGGGTGAAATATTTTTCATGGTTGTATTGGTTTCTTCATCAATTATAGGGAACCCAAAAGAGCTTCATATTCTACCTCTTCCTCCATCTACACCTCTGCCTCCTTCTCCTCTACCTCCTTCTCCTCTACCTCTACCTCTACCTCCAAATAGTGTGTGTTCTCCATTAAAAACCCCTCCTCCTCCTTCTTCTGCCATGGTTGACTCTCCTGTGGAAGTGGAAAGATTTATGTCCCTACCAGGAGTCTTTAGATTTTTTTCTATGGCAAGTTCAGTGGATGAAGTAGAAGGTTTCTCTAATGGGATATCTGATTTCAGGTCTTCTAGAAGTCCAGGATCAGTAAAGGATGGAAGATGGGTTTGAGTTGAAGGTGTACTAGCTCTGGATCTAGATGAAACAAGTGGTGTTCTAGAAATCAAACTTCTGCCTCTGCCGCTTATAAATCTTCCCCTTGAATCTCTCTCCCTATGCATAAAATTGTTTTTGGATGCTAAGAAACAAAGGTTACCTAGTTTTCACTTCCCCGGCAACGACGCCAAAATGTTTGGTCTCAATCTAGTCTCCTAAATTGAGCTCATTTAATTGTCAACTAGGGTTGGTAAACTGCTGAAGTGAAGTGTACTGTATGTACCTAGGTGTTTGTTTCTTAATGCGTTGTGTGTAGTATTTTATGATGTTTTTGGTCTTTTGTGATGATTTCTGATGTTTTTGGTCTTTTGGTAGTTTTATGTTCACAAGGAAAAATGACTAGAAAGCTAATGGAAAGGAACTAATGATTAAAAACAGAGTGAAGCCTAATTGGTTGATGACAAATGTCAAATGCAATTACAAACACTAAAGCAGAATCAAATCTAAACTATTACTAAGCAGAAATAAAGCTTGATAATGACTTTTAAACAAATGATTCAAAACACAAACTAAACTTGTCAAATTCTTTCATCAAAGGCATTTGAGAGAGCTTGAGACATGGTCAACTAAGTATGCAAATCTTCCTAACTAAACAGTTTAAACAACTAACTTATAATGATGCAACATTTTGTCCTTGATTAGAGATTTGCTGAAGCATAATTGGAGTGAAACATTGATACCATCATAAGATCTTCTACTCTAAGTCTAATTCTTAATTCTATTTTGCAACTCAGTTTTATAGCACTACACTTCTCTCAAAGGTTATAGATTTTTGAAATAGTCTTTTGAGGAAATGTTTGTTTGTGAGATGATAAGAAAGTTGCAGAAGTATTTCAGGCCTTAAAATGATATTGTCTTCTGTTCATATGTTTATGAATCAATTATAGATTTTAGAACAAGAAGAGGTTTGTGAATAATGAAGGCTGTTTTTTTAAGTTTAACAACTGAAGTAATCTAATATGCAATGAATGACAACTGAATATGGAGTGCAAATGCAATGAGTTGAACTACAACTGAACTTAAAATGTCACTAGCCTAAAACAGTGTTGAACTACAAGTCATTATCAAACTTAAAACAAAATAACTGAGCATGAATTAAGTGCAATTAAACTCCGGAGTATCCTAACTATGCTATGCAAACGTAAAGACTGAAAGCAATGAAAAACTAAGATATCATAGCCATCTCCCACTCATCATTATGATATTTTGGACAAGCGTTTAAGAGCAAGAACAACTATGGTACTTAGTGAAAACACACAACTAAAACATTCAAGATCACAATCATGCTTAAGATAGTATAAAGATTTCTTGGAAGAGTTTCTTCTTGTGGAAGAGTGCTTAGCATAAGTATAACTGTGATGGTGAATAAAAGAGATTACAATCAAATCCTACAATATTGTAGCCAATTCCCATTCATCGTTATAATATTTTGGAAGAGCTTCTTCTTTTGGAAGAGTTTTTAGAATGAGTATAACTACAATAGCTAATGAAAGCAACTACGAACTCAACTTCAAAAACGTAAAGGCAGCTAGAATACTTATCTAAATTACGCAAATAAATCCGTGCAAGAGGCAGGGGCCCTCTACCACCTGACGGAATCTAACTCCAAATCAAATCAACGCTTTCAAAACAACACTGTCTGCTTCATTAAAAGAGAAATAACTTGAACAGAGCACTCTGCGTCTTCATAAATGTAGCACAGAATCTAAGCAAAATCTAGAACAAAATCTAGCCTAGCTCTCGGTTTCCCAAGTGTTTATATAACAAATATACATAACAAGACTTGCAACAATTCCAGGAGCATTGTCTTTCCTTATCGAAATCACATTAGGACTCTTGAAGTGGCAACGTAAAAATGAAAAGGACATCTAGACTGAGACAATCCTAATAGAAGTTTGCCTTCCTAAATGTGTTCCCACGTATCAAAACCATATCCATAATCCGTTTCTTCCTTCATGGTGAGCAACGAACAATGTAGACATGACGTGGATTATGCCCATATGCGGTTTTTCTTGAGAGGCCACCTGGAACATACCCAAACGTGAAGACAGCTGCAGAATTGCCGGTTAGCTACGGAATGTCTGCATTCTGCAGCTAGTTCCGGTCAAAGTGCTTTACAATGGAAAAAATCACAAAATTTAGCAAGTCAGTCATGTAAATCATTCTAAAAGTAATTTTAACTAAATTCATTGATCAATTGGGTCTAGGATATCAATGGTCAAAGGAAAATGAGGTAAAGTAAGATGAAAGGAAGCACAATTTTGAGGCTCAACAGAGGATATATACCATTCAATCTGTACATCTACACCTTAGATGTAGCTGGGATTTTACTAAGCAATTTTTTAAATATGGAATTGAAATCTTAAATATTTTCACCTGAATTTGCTTTAAGATTTGAAAGATCATTGATGAGTGTAGTAGTAGTACGATCATCACCAAATTTGTTTAAAATTTGTTCTTAAAATATGTCCCAACTAGTAATAGTTCTTGGTGGTAATGAAAAGTACCATGATCTAGCGGATCCTTGAAAAGTATATGGAAATAATATTACTACACAATATTCTTCAGAGACATAATTTAGATTCATAGACAACATGAAATAATGGAGATGTTCTTCAGCAGGGAGACCATGGTCTGGATTATACTTAGGCAACCATATTTCTGGATGATTAGGTAAAGGATGAAAAGTACCTGCTAATTGAACATCTCCAAGATTCGTCCAAGGTCTATGTTCCATTATGTGAATTGGAGGGTTGATTTGTCCTAAAGAAGGATGTGAAGAAGAAGAGATAGTTCCAGAGGCAGATGTAGTTGAAGAAGAAACAACCACAGAACTAGTACTACTCAAAGCAGCGCTTGTGGATTGAGATGAAGAGATATGAGTTGATGAGGAAATTGGTTGGGAAGATGTAATTGAAGGAGGAATAACTAATGGATTTTGAGGGGGAGAAGATGAAATAATATTACTAGTAGATGTTTGAGCTTCAGATGTTTGAGTTTTCTTGCGATGGGAATGAAGAGGAAACTCAAATTGGGTTATTCTAAGTTTTTCACTCTGAGAACGAGTCAATACACCAGTAACTTGAAAAATTGAAGTAACAATTCCTTCAGAGGCTTCATAAAGCAGCAACTTTTCTATTGAAATAGAGACTTATTCTAATTTCTTTATTCAAGTCTGTACTTTAGGTGATTCTGGAGTATAATCAGGGGAGAGTTCTTTGGGAATTGAAATAGGAGACTTGGGAGAAGATTGAACAACTTCTAATCTAAATATAGGAGATTTTGAGTGTGGAATTGAAGTTGTAGGAGATTTGGAGGGGGATCGACTCTTTTGATGCTCTTTGTTTTTAAGATTAATATTGGTGCCATTAATATTCTAGTGGCCCTCCTTCTCATGCCAAAAATATTGATGCCTCAAAATAGGTGCAACAACATTGGGGAAAACCACCCGGTCGGGGACTTAAAAACCATCCCTTATCCATTTGATAGTGGCCCCAACTGGATTTATGGGACCAATTTCCCAATGAAATATAATTGAGTGGATGGGTGGTATTTTAATTGACCATGACTTGGTGAATGGGAGTGACAAAAAGTTTAAAGAATATATATATATACCTATCTCTATCCTGGGATGAATTATGTTTCTGTTATATGTGATTTAAAAAGATGACCTTTAAGTGAATGCAAATGAAGATTTATCAAACACTTAGAGAAATGCAAAACAATTTAATATAATTGATTTGATTAAATATTTAATCAAATCATTGATTAAGTATATATCACATCTATTATTGCATGTATTGTATATGTGTAAAAAATGGCAATCAAGCATGTTCAGAAGTGAATTAATGCTAGATTGTGTTAAAAAGATACATATAAAAAGACATCATAAGGAAAATAAACTATTTATAATTTGAAATAAAACATCAACATAAAGATAAAAGTACCATGTATATGCTAACTCAGTTCATTTGGAAAACAGTCTTTGGTCCAACCTTTTCTATTAAGAAAAACTTTAAGAGTACAAAAGTGAAACTTCTGTAAAGTCTTCTTTTCAAAATTTTAAAACCCTTTCTTTAAAGACATGAAAGGGTTTATATAATAAAATAAAAAGTACATAAATAGCTGAGGAGGTTTAAACTAATCTCCTTAAATTAAGTGAAAAAAAAAAACATATTTTGGTGGGATGACTCACTTTAGGATTGCATTGCTGTCTCTTTTTCCATTCGTTCTTTAATTTGAAGGATTTCGATCATAGGATGAACCTCAAGAGGTTGGCCTAGCCTGAAATGCATTTGTCTTGTGTAGACCACATCTGATAGTGGAGGCATCATGTAAGAGGAAGTGTCGATTAGAAATCACAACATTATCCATTGCCTATGTGGCTTGACCAAGTGCTTCCAATACTTTTCCCAATCCAACTTATCCAATTTTTTGATGCTTTCTTCCTTCATCTTGGACATTTCTTGCCACTTTCTTATCAAATATTTTACAACAGGTAGAGAATCGAGTGGGGGGCATTTATCAATCATATTAGCAACAATGAGATTTTGGATGACCATTTCAATAATGTTGTTGGCCACATCTCTAGCACTGCAAATTTACCTTTCATCCTATTTTAACTGTATGTCCTAATCAGTAAATAAGATTTATTTTTTAGAATCTTCAATCCTGGGAAGATTGGCCTTTCGACCTTCAAAAATATCTTTCCAAGTGACCTATTGTGATACTATGTCATCAATTTCATCAAATTTGATCCTCTGGTCAACTACCCGATTCATCGGTGAATCAATTTCTTCACACAGTTCAATAATGCTAGACAATTTTTGACAAAAAATAACTTGTGGCATGGCTAACGAAGTATTGAGTTCCAAAGCTTCCTTTTTAAATTCACCCACTTTAGGATTATCTTTCAACTGTTCAACAATGAATTGTTGTTGGCGTATCTATGCATATTTAGCGCCAACATCAAATTAGTGATGTAGCTTTAGTTGATTCATGCTCCGTTGGAGCTGTGACACTTGTGCTTGTAATTGCTGATTAATGTTTTTCTTCTATGCTATAAATTATTGTTCCAATTCAAGGAGACTTTCATCCTTCTCTTTGATTAATTGTTGAACTTTAGTGGCTTTGTCAATGGTGGGAGAAGCATATGCTCCTGCAAACTGAATTAACCGTGTTAGATCCTGAAATGGATTTACTTGTGGGTCCTTCCAAACTACTTCCATAGAGACATGCCCAGGAATGATAATTTGTGATTGTTCTGTTCTTCTCCTTTTCCTCCGCTTTCTCATGATAAATTTATGCCCTAGGCTATAAAATGTATCCAAAGGAGGTATTTCCTTGATTTTCAACAAAATTTATGATGTTGGGTATGTCAAGATAAATTCTACTTCTTTTTTGCATACCGATTTGTCAGTTGACCCAACAATAAATGGGTTCTAACTTTTACCATGAGGTGTTTCCACTTTTTGCCGATGATCAATGATCACCACTTCTTGATCTCCTTTAATATTTTGATTAAAATATTTCTAGACTTCATCTAAGTCACTTGAAAACAATGGATCTTTGGTCTGAGTTCCAATAAACCTATCTTCTTTTGTTCCACTAAGGACTTCAGTATACTTAGGGGGCTGTTCTTTTCCCTGTTCTTTCGATTGTTGTTCCTTCTGTGAGATAGGTTGGGTACCTCTATATATTTATAGGAATCCCTTCCAACCTTCTATTCATGTATTTCTTGAACTTTGAAAGTTATTGAGGATTAAGGCGTGATGCTGCCAATTTCTCCAATATTGAATAAGTATCAACTAACTCAAACAAATCGCCAAAATCATCATTTTCATGGGAAAATGGCTTGATTTTCACTTGAGTTGTGAAATTGAATGCAACTTGGTTCGGGTCCTATTTCCTGTTAGAAATTGTAAATAATTTAAAAAATTGGATATGATTTATTTCTAACTAAGCATGTTTGAAATTATCTAATGCATAGACACCACAGTAAATAGGTAAGGAGGGCCATGAAGCTTTATTTGCTTCTTTCAAAATCTTGGTCAATCCATGATCCATTGCCTGATAGGACATTTCTCTTGCAAGAAGTTTATTTGGAACATATAATGGTAGAAAAGTGGTCGGGCTAAGCTCCCAAAAACTCTGACATAAGTGAACAACTCTTCCCCAAACCATTTTCAAATGGATGTGAAGCCTACTTGAGCTTATTTGGACAAACTAGGGGCCTTTTCATCAAACAAAACTTGAAATAGTGGGAGTATAACTCCATAGTAGATCTTATAGAAATCAGTTTCATATTTTGATTCCCATAGAATATTATGATAAATATGAATGGAAGTGGGGTCTTGGATAGTCCATTTCCAACCCATGGTTGGAAAATTTGATATAAAGCACACTACATCCATAATGTAGGCACTCATATAAAATGGGGGAAGGATTTTAGATGAAACAGAACAATTCTTTATGTATTCAAGAATCTTGGTAGAACTATTATTTGACAAAATGGTTCCCCAGTCCATGATACAAGAGTCTGTGACAACATCCATAAGGGGAACCCATTCAACGAAGAATTTAGTGTTATTGGGTTGGCCAAAAAGTCTAAACATAATAGCAGAAATATAACAATAGGGAACAATAAGAGAATTAATGGAATACATACCCTTATCATCATGTTTATGTTTGTTAAGGTTGATCCTCCATTTCTTTATGGGATCTGACTGTAACTTATTCCCCTTTGTGAATTGTACTAGGAAAGATTTATCATACACCTTCTCAGGGTCTGGAATGTGGTACATTTTCTTCAAATCTTTGATTCTGAACGACCCTATCATTGTACCTCTACTTGTTAGGAAAGTTCTATCTTTGATGTTGAGGTTGTCAATAATCCATTTCACCATATCTTTATATGGTAAAATCTTGAGGTGTGTAGAAATTTGGTCCATAAAAGAGTTGGCGACGTTGGCTATAATATCTTCTGAGGTATCAGAAGTGTCTACAGTAGCTATTTTTTCAACCCTGTGGGGTTTCTCATCTTCAAATAACCTGTAAATTTCTTCCCAAGAAGAAGAACCACTCTCTGATGCGCATTTAGTATTTGTGAATAAGGGTGGCATTTCTGTTACTTCACTAGCAGAAGACACATGATTAGGGGGAGCCATGGGCTTTTTGTAATTCTTTGTGGCCTTAGACATTTCTGAGAAACTCTATTTGTTTGGACTTTCTTGTGAAATAATAAGAACAACAAGTAAAAAGGGGCAATCTTGTCAAAATACGAGAGCAATGTAACAATAATGGAAATAATGGCAAATAAAACTTGGCACGCGGATAATTTAAAAATTTAATTATTTTACAGTCAAATCATATTTGGAGGCTCGAGTTGTTAAAATTTTTAAGTTATGGCATTAATGGAAAACGTGGGTTCACATGCCCGAATAGACATTTAGGCATTTAAATAATATATTTTCGCATCGTAGATCCATTTTGTGTGTTAACTTCTTAAAACACCAAGTACCTGTTTCTTGCTTATTGCAATCAATTATTTTTCTCCCTATAACTCTTTTTAAGTCAAAAGATTAAAATTTTTTGAAGGCTTCAAACATTAGCGGGGGAAAAGGAAAGTGCAAAATTTGCGATGCGATACCACAATCGCAATTTCAGTGAAATTGGATGGTGGAAGGAAGTGGTCATTAGTGAAAGTGCGATGCGATGGGATGTATCGCACTGGGGAAATGAAAACGGGGGTGGATTGAATGTTAGGAGGATGGAAATGCAATTTGTGATTTATGACATGGCAACGACAGGTCTCGTAGTTTGCTTTTCATGAAACATGGTTCGGTTGGAATCCTTTTCCTTTATTAAAGCATTTTATTGATATTTCATCGCAAATCATTTGGAGTGGCTTTTGATGTAAAATGTTGTCTTCACGATTTTGCAATTGCGATTTGCAAGCGCGTTTCTTTTGATTTTTTTGCCTAGGTGCCCTTTAGAAAAAAAGGTGTCACTTAGCCTTTATAACTCTTATTTATATTTCAATTAACCACTTAAGGGTATTATTTGTTCTAGTCTATTTTTTTATAAAAGGGTCCCCATTATTTTCTAAGGCAACTATTCTAAAATAGTGGGGGTTGTTGAATAACACAACAGGTGGCGGTGACCTTACTCTTCTTATAATGGAAGTGACTTGTTATGGATACATGATGACAATGATCTATGATGACAATGAATCTACATGGCAGTGATACTATAGTGATCTATGATGTATATATAATAGTGACCTCACTATTATGATAGTGAGAGATATGATGACCTAGTATGCATGTCAATGACTTGATATATCCCAACAAATGTGACAATGCTTGATGATGACATTTTTTCTTGCAACAATGATATGGAAAAACCTTTCTTGGACTCATTTGGTTATTGGAGGTCAGTTCACAAACAAAGTTGTGAACTGACTTGGATTGGCCCTAGAAGGCCTAATTTAATGTTGTATCTCACTATAGATGTACTTTTTATCTCAACATAATGTTTGATGAATATCTAATAAAAGAATAATCTAATTGGGTTTTCCCCTGGTCTTTGACCTAAATAATGGTGTCTCGATTGTGTATGTTTTTCTTCTGTTGTTCTTTATTATTTTGCTACATTGTTGATGTTTATTGTTCTCTCTACATAATTGTTGGTAATGTTACAATGTTATGGGGTGAATGCAAAATGTTCAATTTTTTTATAAATGCAATTATCTAAAGAAGAGAACAATCTAGCCCGAAAATTAACGTGAACAACCTCAATCTCGAAAATCAAAATTTTTATTTGTCTTGATTACTATTAAAAAGAAAATAAACATTATTAAAATAAGAAAAAAATCTCATGAGCTTCATAGTGAAATTTAACTTAGGTCAATTCCTAAAACACCATGGAATGAAAGGTTTTGTCATTGTTACGATAGTATGAAAAATACTCTCTTGGATTTCCCATCTTATTTTCATATTCTATCTAATTCTCAAACTATTTGTCACGCTACCCACCTTTTTTACCTTTGAAGTCGACAAAACTATAGCGATCCCAGAACGTTTCTCTTAATTCTTTTCAAGCATAGAAATAAAATGCTAAGGACTTTTGAGTAATCTCTAACCTTCTTAAAATTGAATAAACTAAATTGATCATAATGAACGTTAACTATCATTGCCATCATCATCATTTTTGTTTAATGCACTAAATCTTATTTGGATGTCAGTATAATTGTTTCTCAATTCATTAATATTTATTAAGGCAAAGAGGAATTATTTTTACCTTTTATTATTGCTTTTTAAAATAAATAAATATATATATATATATATATATATATATATATATATGAATTTTTGTTACATCATCTCTCCAATAGTGTAAAGGATCTCTTAAAACTAACATAACAAACTTTTGATAGTTTGGATATTTTTTAAATATATATATCTTTTAATCTCACAATTTAAAACACATTTATATACTATTTAATAATTTTATTTAAATATATTAAAAAAAGCATTAAATGTTTTAATAATTTCACAGAAAGAGAAAAAAATTTAAAAAAAATCACTTTTTATGGACATTAAATTTTTATTTAAAGATTAAGAAAAAACAACAAAACATGAGAATGTTCAATATGGTTTGTTGTTAGGAAACCAAACTAGATACAAAATTGTATCTTGGAAATTTTATTTTATTTATTTATTTTTCCAAGAAAGGTATTAACAAGGTATCGACCACCCTCTCAGCCCAAAGGAAGGAGTGAGCTCAAAGCCATTACAAAAATATTCTTCAAGGCATCAAAGCTCAACATGTCACTAGCAGGGATTTTGACTTAGGTGGGTAAGATAATAATCGTCCCACTCAACCATTCAAGATAATCCTAGTTGACATAAATTAAAACTTAGATATCAGTGACATAAATTAGCTATCAATAGTAAGCAAAATAACTAGAAAAATAACAACTAATTCCAAGCCATTGAGGCCAAAAATTAATTGTAAAACTAGAGACTGAGACCAGAAATCCATAATAGTAAACATATAGAGAATGATCATTTGGACTTATCGGAGACTGTAGCTTCAACTGCAATAAGTTCCTTGTTTCTTCCAGGAGAGAAACCAAAGTCAAGGGGTATGCCAGGGTGAGCTCCCGCATGGCTGAGTATTATATCCATGGACTGTAAAGTAATATAAATGTCGTCTAGCATGAGGAGAACCCCATTTTAAATTAGCTTCATTTTTGTCCAATAGCACTTTTGATCCAGGTGCATATTGGTGGCCACCTTCCTATTCCACTTGGACCCCCACCAATGTTTCTTTCAATTTTTTAGTTTCTTTAATTGTAGCACAATTTACTATTTTTTACAGTTTTTCAAGTCTTGAACTTCCAGAGCCGTTTTGAGGCCCTAAACGATGTTTTTTGGGCATGAAATATTTGACGAATATGAGTCTTCTAGACTCAATTTTGTTGTAGGTAGTTGTAGTCCTCAAATAGATATTTATAACGATGTATCATGTGCATCAAACGGATATAGTATGCCAAATTTACGACCTCGAGAAATTGATGTACAAATTTACCCCGATGAGGCCCATAGTCTAGAGTTTCATCTCTTAGGGTTAGGTTTCTGAATGTTTAGGGTTTTCCATTGTTTATCAATAATAAACAAGCCTTCGAGCCTCATTGTAACATAATTCAGAGGCAGGCAGCTGCCACATATCTTCTCAGATATAAGCTACAAATGCCCTAGCCAGTTTATTTCCATTCTGTCTGTAAGCATATTTTAGTTATGAGATATTAATGAAATGAAGTCTTATTTCTGCTATGTGTATTTTTGTATTTTATTACAGTCCTGCATAATTTTGGATCAATGGTATCAGAGCGGTCTGCTCTTTGTCGATCCTTCTTTTCATGTCCCCAATGAGGTCGGGGTATAAGGAGTTAGGGCTCCATCTGGTTGAACTTTTTCAAGGTCAGCCTCGCAAACCCCGATGACCGCCTATGGGGGATGAAAATAGAGATGAGGGAGCAGGAGATCCTATCAAAATATTTCTCGAGGAGGCCCTCGAGAAACAAAGGAAGGCAATGATGGATAACATTACCCAGATTCTTCAATGACTGCCCACCGGTGGTGCATCTGCATTCAGTAGCCACTCTAGAGGCACAACTCCTTTTAAGGTACAAGTAAACTATGAAATTACCATATTTGAGGGCCAAATACATGCAAACATCGTAGATAAATGGTTGAATCTATTAGAAGGGTATTTCTCAGTTCATGACTTTTCCAACCAGGAAAATTTTACTTTTGCGCTCCTCAAATCTGCCCCCCATGTTAGGGACTGGTGGGAAACCTACTGTGAGCAAAAGGACAAGAGGGAACCCTCTTTGTTTTCGGCTGCACCCACTTGAAATTCTTTTTGAGATGCCATCAAGGAACAATATTATCCTGTGGGGAGCTATGAGGACAAGTACATACAATAGACTACATTGCGGCTGCAAAGGGATCAAGATGTGCATGAGCTGAAGAATTTATTCCATACCCTGCGCACAAAATTGGGTATCAAAGATTCGAAGAAACATTTTGTGCTAAATTACCACAACTGTCTGCATAGATCCATTCAAGAGGAAATGGAGTTCTTCGATATCTCCTCGCTTGGTGCAGCATACCGGTATGTTGTCAAGACTGAGTAGAAGTTCAAAAAGAAGAAGCAAGACTTTGGATCTGCGAAGCAGAAGCAAGGGAAAGGTGCCCCAAAACCGCAGAACAAAGGACAAAGCCAAGGCAGGGCGGCCCAGGATAACCCGTCAAAGCCACAAGCAAAGAACAACACCATGAAGCCAAAGAAGGACATGGGAAAGTGGTGTGAGTTCCATGAGAGCTCCACTCACAACACAAGTGAGTGTCGGTCCTAGCAGTCACTGGTGGCTAAGCTGAAGGCTTCTGAATCGGATGCATGCTTTGACTCTGAATAAGAACCTGACAAGGGGAGTGACAAATGGAAGAAAATTATTGATGCGGAGCCCAACGCCACCATTGCTACCACAAAGATCCAGAAGGAGGAACCGAAAGATCCAGAGGAGGAGGAGTGGCTCTTCCATTCCCAGATGTGGGTAAAATTTTCCCCGTTGTAGTTCATTGACAGCAGCGAGAGCCAAAATAAACTCATTTCAACAGAGGTTGTGAAGCAGTTGGGCTTGCCAACCACAGCATACCGACAGTCGTACACCATCAGGTGACTTCACCAAGTACGGGATCTCTGCGTCAGCTAGTAATGATGCCTTCCCTACAACATCAAGCCCTTCATGGATGAGGTATTATGTGACATTACCCCTCTTGATGTTTGTGATGTATTATTAGGCCAACCATACTTGTGGAAGCGACATGCTATATACGAGTCCCAACCTCGTGTTGTTATTGCTACTTTGGGAAATAAGTTGTACATGATATCGGAGGTTGCACCACCTACCGCCATCTCTTTGGTTACTGCAAAACAATTTAGTAAGTTCAATTCCAAAACCAGGAATTTTTTTTTCCTAGTGATTCACCCTCGGGGCAAGAAGAAGACTGTGGTCATGACCTATAGACAGGGCTCCTCTGCATGACAACAACAAATGGACAAGGTCATGGAGGAGTATGGGGACATCTTCACCTCACGCGCAGGGGTGCCTCTGCACTGTTAGGTCAAGCACCCCATAGATCTTACCCCAGGTGCGCCGCTACCCAATGGACCAATCTATCGGTGCTTTGTTCTGGAGAAGGATGAAATTAAGAGGCAGATTCAGGAGCTATTGCAGAAATGTCACATCTGATCAAGTTCATCACCCTTTGGGAGCCTGATCATGTTAGTGTAGAGAAGGATTATACTTGGAGACTTTGTATTGACTATCAGGCACTAAACAAGATAATTTTCCAGAATAGGTATCTGATCCCACAAATTGATGACCTTCTGGACCAACTAAAGCGTGAAAAATATTTTAGCAAGATCGACTTGAATTCTGAGTATCACTAGGTACCAATTGAACCCTCTAATGTGTGAAAGACTGCCTTCAAAGAAAAGGAGGGCCTGTTCAAATGGCAGGACATGCCTTTCGAGTTGACGAATGCTCCTGCAACCTTCATGAGGCTCATGGATGCCAGGTACCAATTGAACCCTCTGATGTGTGGAAGACTGCCTTCAAAGCTAAGGAAGGCCTTTTTGAATGGTTGGTCATGCCTTTCGGGTTGACGAATGCTCCCGCAACCTTCATGAGGATGATGGATGACATCTTACGGCCATTCACCAACTCATTCGTAGTGGTGTACTTGGATGACATTCTGATCTTCAGCAAGACTTGGGAAGAGCACCTTCATCACATCCGACAAGTCCTCCAAACACTGCGGCAACACAAGTTGTGTGCCAATTTGGAAAAGTGCACGTTTGGCATGACCCAGGTTCAATATCTGGGATACATTATTGATGAAAGGGGGGTGCATGTGGATCCAGCCAAGATCCAAGTCATTCGGGATTGGCCAGCCCCGACTACTATAACAGAGCTTCGCAGCTTTCTGGGTCTTGCTAATTTCTACCGTAGATTCGTGCTGGGATTCTCTCATACCACTTGGCCCTTGAGTCAAGTCACCAAAGGAGGAGCGAGAGCAAAATTCTTTTGGTCGGAACCTCAACAGAAGGCGTTCAAAGAATTGAAAAATCGCCTCTGTTCTGCCCCAGTGCTCACCTTACCAGACTTGCAGCAGCCATTTGAGATCGAGGCAGATGCCTCTGACTATGCTATTGGGGCAGTTCTTACTCAACAGGGACATCCAGTGGCATATCACAGTGAGACATTGTCTGAGACAGTTCGCAAGTATCCCACCTATGACAAAGAAATGTATTCCATTGTGCAAGCCTGTCGACAATGGAAGCATTACATTTTGGGGAAGGAAACAATCATCCACACGGACCACCGGCCCCTGCAGTTCATACAGACACAAGGGAAGTTGCAGAATGATCGCCATCAGAAGTGGTCCACATATCTGCAACAGTTTCATTTGAACATCAAGTACAAAAAGGGTAGCACCAATCATGTTGCAGACTGCCTCAGCCGACCACCGATCGTGGCGCTCACCACTGTGCTCAACTCTTGTGGGCACGAGACTTCTGATTGGCCGCTTCTCTATGAGAGTGACCCAGAATTCGGCCAAACTTACAAGGCACTCTTGGGGGGTACGCAAGCTCCAAATTTTCACCTCCAAGATGCACTTTTATGTCACATGGGACACCTTTGTGTTCCTTCAAGCGAGCGTGCCAAGATGTTTTAGGAGGCACACTACATTCAGATCGTTGGGCATTTCGGGGTCGAGAAAATAGTGGTAGTACTATAGAAGTATTTCTATTGGCCGAACCTTTGATAAGATTTCAAGAAGTACACTAGATAGAAGTACACTAGATCTTGCACTACACAATAGCATTGCAAAAGCAGACCATCGAAGCAAGGCCTCATTAATTAACATTTGCCTACCCCTATACAAGCCTTCCAGGAATCCATCTCCATGGATTACATGTCGAACCTTCCTTCTACTAAACATTGAAATTTGTGTATTTTGAAGTGGTCGTCGATAGATTCTCAAAGATGGCCATTATGGCGGCCTGTAAGAAGAATATCACAGCAGAAGCCACTGCTAAACTCTTCTTTGAACGAGTGTGGGTGCACTTTGGGATCCCACAGTCTATCATATCAGATCGGGATAGCAGGTTCCTCAGCACATTTTGGTCCAGCCTCTGGTCGATGTTGGATACCAATCTCACCAAGTCCACAGCTTTCCATCCCCAAACAGATGGCCAGACAGAGGTCGTCAACAGAATGATTGTACACATTCTGCGCATGTACAATTCAAAGCATCCACGCACATGGGACGAGAGCCTCCCCTATGTATAACATAGTTATAACAGGGCTCTCCACAGTTCAATTGGCCATAGCCCCTTTCAGGTGGGCTTGGGATTCCAGCCACTATGTCCCATTGACGTAGCCATGCCATTTGCAGCTGCTCAGGCTAGTCGCCTCATGTCGATCTGAAGCTGCGAGGCGAACAAATTCATTGAGTGCATTGACACATGCGCCCTTGAGTTCATGAAATATTGGACGAGATCCAAATTCTAAAACCTGGCGGTGACATGATGACATCGGTGCCACCACCTGACTTCTGGCGGGCAACAAAGTGTGGCTACATTTGCAGAAGGAGCGCCTCGCTAGACCCCACTGCAAGATTTTCCTGCTCTAAAATGGTTCATACACCATCACCAAGGTTGTAGGGGACAATGCCTTTGAGCTCAGTACTCCACCATTCCTTGGTTTTCACCTAGTGTTCAATGTGGACTGCTTTCGGCCCTACTTTCCACTTCTACTGGACACATCCGAGATGGTAGAACAACTCACTATAGTAGAGTTAAACCCAGGCGCAGGGGACAGAAGCCTGGCCCGAGCTAGAAATGATTATGGACACCTGGATCATCTCCACCCTTAGCCCAGCAGAGGATTAAACTATATTGAGTTTTCAAATCATGCCAACTCCTTCACCCGAGGCAGAAGTGGCTCGCCGGGGAATAAGAGTTTGCTTAAAAGTTTCCCCATCCCATGGAGGAACTCAGCAAATGGGGACCATTGCTTCCTAAGGGGGGAGGAACAATCCAGGTGGACATTGGTGACCACCCGCCTATTCCAATTGGACCCACACCATTGTTTCTTTTAGTTTTTTATTTTCTTTAATTGTAGCATAATTTACTATTTTTGGTAGTTTGCCGAGTCCTAAACTTCGAGCCATTTTGAGGCCCTAAATGACGTTTTTAGGGCATGAAATATTCGCTGCATATGGGTCTTATAAACTCGATATTCGTTGTCAATATTTTTAGTCCTCATATCGATGTTTCTAAAAATGTATCATGTGCGTCAAACAAAGATAATATGCCAAAGTTACAACCCTGGGAAATTGATGTACCAATTTATCCCGACAGGGCCCATAGTCTAGCGTTTCATCTCCTAGGGTTAGGTTTTTGGATGTTTAGGGTTTTCCATTGTTTCTCAATAGTAAATAGGCCTTTGAGCCTCATTGTAACACAATTCAGAGGCAGGTAGCTGCCACATCTCTTCTTAGAGATAAGCTACCAATGCCCTAGCTAGTTTATTTTCATTATGTTTGTAAGCATATTTCAGTTATGAGATATTAATGAAATGAAGTCTTATTTTTGTTGCATCTCTGAGTTTATGTGTATTTCTGTATTTTTTTGCGTTCCTACATAAGTCCAAATAAATTTTTCCCAATAATAGTTTAAGGTTCCAATAAATGTCCACATTATACATATACTAGCTATATCTACCATGGGTATGGCCCGTGTGAGGTACCTAGTCACTCACATTTGTTATAACTTCAACATTTAAAAAAACCAACGTTCTCCAATGATTTCTCATTCAAATTCCTTGATTTCAACTTGAATAGAAGTGGGGTGTTCTCTCTATAGCATTGAGGGGAGCTAGCAACTTGAGATAGGGGCCGTGAACTCTCTTGTGTGCAATGATAGGTTTACCCCCCTTATTACCCGTGCTATTTAGTGAGGAATAACCAATAATGAGGATGAGACAGGTTGTGGGGGGGAGCTTAGATGGAGAGCAAACTACGGAAAGGAGTGGAGTTGGAAAACAAATGAAAAAGAGCTAGCAAAGATGAGAGGAGGATGAAAGATAAAAGAAGTGCAGGGATGAGAAACTTTTAAGGGTGGCACATTGGAGGGGATGATAAAATGGAAAGATCGAAAACCATTGAAATACTGCCAAAAATGGTTGAGAGAAAGGGGAGAAAAAAAGGTAGGGACCAAGAAAGGTGATACACCATAAGGGGGAAATGAGAGAGGAAAAAACTATTACAAAGCCCCCACATTGATCTAGAAGACCGAAGAATGATAAAACATTTGAGAAAACATACTATATAGAAAATAAGAGCAAATAATTGCAAGGAGACGTCGACTTCAGAGAGCTCTTGTGCCATACAGAGCCATAATGCCATCAAATAAGCAACTTTAATTACCAGAAGATCATAGATAATGTGCCATATGGAAACATAAAACTAAATCATTACCATTTTCCCCGTGAAATTATATTCCTTCATTCTCTTTGCGCCTAGAACAAGGCCATCTAGAAGCCATGGATCATTGAGCCAAGAGGCGCATTCTATAGCCCAGTATGAACCCAATGTGTAAGTATGTCACGTCCTAAAAAAAATAATAAAAATAATTTTCACCAATGTCGGCCAAAACATTAACTTGAATCTTAACCATTAACTTGAATCTTAAATCATATATAACTTGATTTTTTATATCATATATAACCTTTTAACCTTATTAATAGGCTAAGATTAATTATTAAAATATAACTATCTATTATCTCTACTATGGGGTAGATCTCACGTAAAAAAATAAACATGTAAAAGTAAATGTGATGTTTAAAATTTAACATTCTCGATCTAATGCATGGGCATGAGGCTTAGAGACAAAAGGCTTCATTAATTATTCCAAAAATCCAAAAAAAGTTACAGGCAAAGGTGTTGGTACCTTTAGCTATCAATTTACAGTTGTAATAGATAGAGTTGAACTAGTATCTAGAAAGATTGAACTGTTTTAGATTAGATTCAATATATTTAGCTTTCAATTGATAGATTTAAGGAAGATGTTATGTAATTAGGATTTTATCTAAATTTGAAGAATTCGATCCTCAAGAGGAGGTCGACTGTTATGTAAAAACCTATAAATGTAATCTCTACAAAGGAGGAAATCGGATTTGGGCCATAGAATATTGGATTGAGAGGGTTTTCCCTCTGTTTTAATAAAATTGCAGAATTTCACTATCTGTTGTATTCTTGGCAAGTTCTCGAAGGGTTTCACCCTTCGAAAATTCATTTGGTTTATATATATTCTGTATGAAATCTAAATATATTAAACTTTGTGTAAAGGATTCAGAAGGAATCGAAAAAACTCTGTTTATTTGTTTGAGATCAGACTGATAATCGATCCATACTTGTTGAGTCACAGAGCGGAAATAGAGGGTTTCAAGAGGAACTGAAGTGAACACTGTAAAGCAGTGAAAATCCGTCTTCAAATGCGATTTAAACGAACATTTGAAGGACAAGCAATTTTCAAGAAACCACTTACTGTTGTCGCACAGCTTTTGGCGTGCGGGTGGTTTTTTTCATTTTGAACGCGATCGTATCAAATGCCGACACGTCACAGTGGTAAAACCACTAATTTCGCGTTCCTTTGACTTGATAAAGTCCGGAGGTTGAATGAACGTGATAGCGATCCGATCGTGATCGTCGGAGATCCGACGATGTTCGCGTCGGGAGTTGCACGAGGTTTAAACCAAAAGTATGGACCCGATAATTTATGCAACAAAGCTTTATCAAAAGGTTTGAAATCCAAAACATTGATTTCGAAGGGTTTTAATATTATTTCTGAAGGTTTTAATGTTATTTCCATGGAGTTTTATTAAGAGTTTGAAGTCGGAAATACATTGCTAAGAGGGTTTTAAACACTGTTTTAAAAGTCAATTAAATCATTTCCGAAAGGTCTTTAAGCATTGTTTAAAGTGCATGGTAATGTTTCCAAAGGTTTAACATTGTTTAAAGAGAAAAAGGGGATTTTGCTTCCGAATGTTATAAAAATGCGTTACAATACATTTTTGAAGGGTAAAGGGACTTTTAGCTTCTGAATGTCTTTTTATTAGTTTTATCAAACAATTTCATAAAGTTTGATGAATGAGAATGGAAAGAAAGACCAAGAACTAATTCCTCCTGAGCTAGAAAGCATTTTAACCAAATTTGAGCAACTCTCCTTAATGCCTGCACCCACACCCACACTGCCATCAAGATCTAATGTCGGTCCTATTTAAAAATAAACCTAATTATTATTATGTATAAACATAATATAAATTTAAAATATAAAGAGGTTTAGGTATGATAAATAAATAAAAATATAAATAAACCAGAGGTATGGTAAATAAATAAAACCTCTTTTTATACTTACTCCAAAGGTATGGTAAATAAATAAAGGCTCTTTTTATATTTACTCCATAAACCTCTTTATATTTACAAAAACTCAAAAAAGATGTTTTATTTAGGTGAAGCCTATAGGCCAAATACCATGGGACAAATTATTATTAATACCATGGGCTAAATACCATATTTATAAAAGAGGTATGGTAAATAAATCAATCAATATAAAAGAGGTATAAAGAGGCATGATAAATATATAAAAACATATCAAATATCATTATAAATCAACATCTAATTATATACCAAGCCTATGGGCCAAATACCAGGGTAAATAAAAGAGGTATGGTAAATAAATAAAACATGTTTTTATATTTACTCCATAAACCTCTTTATATTTACTAAGCCTATGGGCCAAATTATAATTAATACCATGCCAAAAAAAACATTATTAGCCTAATATTAATATTAAAAGATTATTATGAATAATATTATTATTATTATTATTATATTTAATAACTTTGGATTAATACAATATTAATTTTTCTATATTATAATATACATTAATATATCATGATATATATTAAATCTAGATATATATGGAAAGGAAGAACAAAGACATAGAGTGAAAGAGGTGGAGAGATAAGGGGGAGTGAGAAGGGAGAGATGGAGATAAACGCAAGGAGATGGGAGAGGAGGAATGAAGAGAGAGAGAGAGAGAGAGGGAGAGGAGTGAGAGAGATAGAAAAGGGTAGGAGAGGAAGAGGGAGACATAAATATGGAGGGGGGAGAGAGGAGGAGAGAGGGAGGGATATAGTGAGAGGATTGGAGGCCAGAGAGAGAGAGAGAGAGAGGACAAGAGAGGGGAATTGAGAGAGAGGAGGAGAGAGGAATGGATAGATAGATGGAGTTGGAGGGCGAAAGAGGGATGGAAGAAGAAAGACATAGAGAGTGAGAAGTGGAGAGAGAGAGGGAATGACAAGGGAGATATGGAGAGAAATTGTATATTTAGGGGTGAGATAAAGAGACAAAGAAGGAGAGATGGAGAGAATGGGGGAAAGAAGGAGAGAGAAGGAGAAATTTAGGGATATATTAACATAGTTTGAGACAGAGAGAGAGTGATAGGGAAAGAGAGAGGATTAGAGGGCGCAGAGAGAGAGAGAGAGAGAGAGAGAGAGAGAGAGAGAGAGAGAGATGGATGATTGGATGGAATAGAAATAGAGATAGGAAGGATGAGAGAGAGGAAGAGAGTGATGGGGGAAAACAAGGATTGGAGGGGAAAGAGAAAGAGGGAGAGAGAGAGAGATGGGGGAAGAGACACAAAGGTAGGAGAGGAAGGGAGAGAGATGAAGGAAGAGAGAGAGGAGGAGAGAGGGAGGGATAGAGAGATGGAGTTGGAGGGTGAGAGAGGGAGGGAAGAAGAAATACATAGAGAGTGAGAAGTGGAGAGAGAGAGAGGGAGTGACAAGGGAGAAATAGAGAGAGTGTGTGTATGTTTGGGGGTGAGATAAAGAGAAAAATAGGGGGAAATGGAGGGAATGGGGGGAGAAGGAGAGAGGGAGGGATATAGTAACAGAGTTGGAGGGTGAAGAGATGGAGAGAAACGGAGAGAGAAAGAGAGAGATAGACATGGGAGAGAAATAGAGAGAGGGGAATGGAGAGAGACAGAAGATGTGAGAGAGTGGAGAGAGGGAGGGAAAGAGAGATGGATTTGGAGGGGGGAGAGAGGGAAGACAATTTATTGCACTAGATGCATTGATTTCATTGTGGATGGCGATTCATAATCCTATTTTATTTCCTCACGTTTTGCACTCAAAAAAGAGGTTTGCACCTCGAGAAATTTGATCTCTCTCAGCGCTTGATAGATCCAGAGTTAAGATGGATCTAGGTTGGTTGATAGTGTAGGCCATGGCTATGCCCAGTCTCCATTTGAACTAAACTTTTAACACTATACTGTGAAACGAAATGGCCGCTCTCAAACTCCAAAGGATGGTGAAAGGTTAATGCTTATGGAAGATGTAATACCATGTCCAATCCACTAATACTTTAATGCATGGTGAGACAATGACAATACAACCCACCTCTCTACTAACAAACACTTGCATACAAAATTAACAATTTTAAAAATTAAATAAACATTAGTAGTAATATGAAAAGTTTAATATATAGATATATAATAAAAAATAAAAATAAATAAATACTTAACAAATTTAACTAATAAGTGTTGGGTAACACCAAAACTTTTTATTTCCTTCCTATTTTTCGTGTTTCCAGAAATCTCACTGTTTTTCCTAGTCAATATTCTAGTAGTAGTCTAAAACACCCACAGAATAAACTAGACATTCTAGTAAGATTATGAAAAATTCGATAAATATTTATGAAAATTTGGATTAGAGTCTTTAAACTTCAATATTTTAGATGCTCTAAGAGTTTTTGATGGTGTTGAATCTATTTCCGCCATCAAAAATGCAATTCAAACACTCCAACTACCTGATTTTTTGAATTTGTTTTTACCAAATTCCAACAAAAAAACTGTCATCCAAACTATTATATTGCGTCTGTAAACAACTCCTTCAAAAGATAACCAACTTTATGACCCAACCAGCATTCAAGGGATAACCAACTTTATTCCCCGACAAGAAGCTAACAATAACATTTGTTCTCCATATTGCGTCTCTGTTAAAATAACAAAGATTCACAGTACACGTCACGAACTTGGTTTGTGTTCGTGATAATTGTTTCAACATGTTGGCTAGGTCTTCATTAAAGGTTTTTTTTTTTCATTTTTAAATAATGTGTTTCTAATTTGTGAGATTATTATTTAGATATTATATTTGATATAATTACTAAACATATTAGCTAATTTGCTTTTCTATTTCTTATTAATTAAATTTTAATTATTTTACTAAGCAATTTTAAAAAAATTAATTACCTGAATAAATTTTGATGGTTTTTATTTTTTTTCATTTTTATGAAAAAAATGAATATTTCTTCATAGAAGAGTAAAATTTTTGTTACCATTAAAAAGCTTGGAGAATCTAATTAAATTGCTTATTTTAAAATATGATTTCCATAATTTTAATTTAATTACTAATAATTAATAGGTTGATGGTAAAGATTTAACTATATTAAATATCCACAAAATACTTTTAATAGTAATCACAAATAAATAGTTGAGAATTTTTTTAATGGTGGTTATGCCATTTTTATTTTTTCCTTTTAAAATGTATGAAATTAATTAAATTAAGTTATATATAAAATATTTTGATTGTGAAATGAGTTATGGTTTTTTGGGCATGTGTTATTGATATGCCATGTGTTATAGTGATTCACGTAAACTTGACTTGGTTAAGTTACTAGCATTTTTTGGGCTTTAGGTTTATGAGTACCCATGGTTTTGCTCATGGTATTCATGTGGAATAGCATATTTAAAGATGAAAAGGCTCTAAGATAAATTGATCCTAATGACCATTGGGATCCAAACAACAGTGTCTTTAGACACCGTCATTTATCTCGATGTTTTGTGATCTCCTAACAAATGGTATCACACCATAGTAAGAGGAAGAGAAATGACGAGGAGGCTGCCAAGTGTAGCAGTCCTCCCACACCTATGGAGAAAACTTCTAGAGTTGGAAAACTAACCAAAGTGAATAGCCTTTGTGCCGCTAGGTTAAGTCGTGTAATTTGTAGAGGCAAGAAAATGATCATGGTTGTACATGTGGTTGGAAATTAGGGAGGAAAATGTGTAACAGTTTCAAGAGTAGCAAAAAAGGCTAGATTAGCACGAATATATAAATGTAGTGAAAGGCTAGATTGGCACGAATATATAGATGTAGTGAGATAGTGGTCATATGGATGAGAAAATGGACATGGAGTCCATGGTTTGAGGATAGTGAAGGAGCCAACATATGATGAAATCCGCAATGGTGTGATAACACTAATGGTGTGTGAACACCCCAAGGGTTTTGGTCCAAGGCATGTGTATTTCTCTAGGAATTTGTAACACTTGTTGTTCAAGCATACTTGTTGTGCAAGAACATGAATTGTTGTAGACCTTAAGACTTTGATTAGGCATACATGTAGTGCAGTGTCACATGGAGTCATCAACTTATGGAATTGCCACTTCAATAGGTACCAGGGTGGCATGTGTATTTGTATCCTAGCTTTGAAGGGGGGGGCAGAAATGTGAGATCCCAGGTGAGATGGTTGATGAATGATTGGGACCAGGTACTTCCTGAGTCAAGTTTAAGGGAAGGAAGGGGGATGATTGTTACGGTGGTTCATGTAAATTTGACATGGTCAAGTTACTAGCGGTTTTCCAGCTCTAGGTTTTATAAGTAGCCATGGTTTTGCCCATCGTATTCATGTGGATAGCCTATTTAAAGGTGATAGCTCTAGGGGGGGGGGGGGGGGGCCCGGAAATGTGAGATCTCGGGTGAGATGGTTGATGAATGATTAGGACCAGGTACTTCCTGAGTCAAGTTTAAGGGAAGGAAGGGGGGTGATTGTTACGATGGTTCATGTAAATTTGACATGGTCAAGTTACTAGCGATTTTCCAGCTCTAGGTTTATAAGTAGCCATGGTTTTGCCCATCGTATTCATGTGGATAACCTATTTAAAGGTGAAAAAGGCTTTAGGTAAATTGGTCCTAGTGACGAGCATGATTCCAACAATGGTGCCTTTAGACACCACCACTTCTCTCGTGGTCTTAACTCCATGGTATTGTGACAAAACTCTCCATGGAAAAATGGCAGTGAATCTCCATAATTAAAAATCTTGAGTCATATATTAATTCTTTTTATAATTAATAATAATAATTTAAAATAAAATTATAATTTTTAAATTTTTTATTATTTTTTAAAATATTAATATGTGAATGTATCTTTTATTATTTTTTTAAATATTAATATGTGAATGTATGATAAAAATAAGTATTTTTTAAAAGATCAGACCTGCAATGAGGATTAATATTTGATGGAAAAAATCACTAATTTATATGTTGTTTGCGCAGGATGGAAGGCAAATAATTGAGAGAATAACGACAACAGAGGACGCCAGTGGATGGACGGATACAAAAAAGGCCGATGAAGACACTGCGAAGCACGTGAGTAGTTAGTTTAATGTCATACCAGTCTGATCAGAATTGATATGAGGGCTGACGCGTTCTGCAATTTTTGTAAGTTGTGTCGTTCTGTATACTGTTTTTCACGACCTGCTTCTTTCTTAAAATATTATGAGCTCCATACATTGTCAATCATTGGCTTCCCGTTGGTGGAAGTTGGATTTAAACATGTATGGATAATAATCCAGCTTGCCCATTCTTAATATGAATAATTGACAAAATGTAAAGTGCTTAACGATCATAGTGTATGTGTGGTCATGATTCAATGTAAACTGATTTTATTGTTTCAACCATTAATTGCAGAGGAGGTACTAGGCAGGAGCAGAAATGCCAACTTCACATGGGGTACCTATGAACCCAAGGTACAGTTGTCGGAATACTGACATACACTGTAACTACAGAATCCAAGAGTTATGGAGGTGGTGAATCTTGAAATTTATCATCCCTATACTCTTTTGTGAATCTTGAAATTTATCACCACTGATAATTCTTGATGTGCAAGAGGCAGGATAACTTTTGCAGCCTAGCAAGTGGAAGACATGGCTGCACAAATCACACACTGACAAGGCAAGGTTGTGGTTGTCCTCGAAAAGCTGCAAGACGGCAGAGCTGTGAATCCCAACCTCATAGGGGCAAGGTGACAAGGTCCCAAAAGTAAGGAAAAGTTGTGGATGCAACAAAGCTTTATGGATTCCACAAGGACGATTGTAACATTGTAACCAAGAATGTGAAAACTTTCAACCCCATTGATGCAAAAGAGCAAGAGGCCACACACACCAAGGGAGTTGCTAGGGGAATGTTTGTACCACAAATGAAGGAACAATCAAATGTTAAACTTGTCTTTGTTACAACTTTACCAAGAAACTAGTAACCATAAGCACGAGAATGGGGAAATCAAGATCATGAAGATAAAGAATTGTTTAAGGTTTATAGGGGTGAAATGCAAATAGAATTGAATAACAATCACAATAGTATGAATAACACTATAGTTGGTAAAATACAAATAAAATTGAACTATTATATGCATAACTTTATTGTTGGTAAAATAGTGTTTCGTGTGCAACTTTGAGAAGTTTAATGGATACAATGCTTTTTGTGTGGCTATATTGCCAAATCAAGTGGGTCTCCACCTACGCTCCCACCCCATGCTCCAGATATGGCATTGTTTTAAACTCATTGGTCGCAAATGGGCCACAATACCAGAAGGCAAATCCTGCTCATTTTGTCAAAAAGCTTAAAGAAATTCCAAAGGTCGAGGTTTTGTGCACCATAGTCAAGAGCACGAGCCTTACAACTAGCTGAACATGGTTTGGTAGGGAAATTCATGGGGATTTTCCCCTCCCCACATTCTGTGAAGTTGTGGGTTGAGAAAAATTGGAAACCCATGATCAAGGGTTTTTTCACTTTGGCTTTCTGTGAAAAACGTTTGTTTACCTTCATTTTTTAGAACAAAGATGATCGAGACTTGATATTTCGAATCGGTCCTTAATTCATGGGGGCCCAAGGGTTATATATGGATCAATGGAACCCATATTTTAACCCTAAAAGTGATGTCTAATATGCCATCCATGTTTGGGTAAAGCTTCTTTTACCCCCACTGCACTGTTGGAATGATACTACTTTTATAAATATTGACAATGTAGTTGGGAAATACATTGATCGAGCCGAGCCACCAGAGGAGCTTTTCTCCTGTGCAAGGATATGTGTGGAGGTAAATATGGATAAGGAGATCCTAGCAGCAATAACCCTAAATCTGGATAGTTGGATCCATATTCAAGAATTTTACTATGATCAACTCCCTTACAAATGCAAAGTTTGCCATGAATATGCCTACTTTTCAAGAAGTTACAAAATGAAGCAAAAGGAGCAACAAAAACAAAGGAATGAAGGAGAACAATGGTAACAAAAAAAGAGGAGAAGAGGCCCAACTAAACAACGAAACAATCTTCCAAAGCAACCAGATTAGAATGGGAACAAAGGGAAAGGACTAGCTTCCCCTAAGCGAGCCACTCCAAGGGGAGGGGAAGGATCTAGTGAAGGCCAAAATGAGAAAATTAATAGCTTTGAGGCTCTCACTTCGATGACTAAAGAACTGGAAATTCTCAAAACCAATGTACAAAAATAGGTACAAAATTCGAGACCAAGGTGTGAACTAGAGAAAAATGATGAATCCATGCTACCATTAGAAAAATGATCCAATACTAGAGCAACAAATAGTGGAATACTCCTTGAAAGAGGACC
This sequence comes from Pinus albicaulis, assembly GCA_034641835.2. Lineage (NCBI taxonomy): Eukaryota > Viridiplantae > Streptophyta > Pinopsida > Pinales > Pinaceae > Pinus > Pinus albicaulis. The sequence goes on from CM076573.1 coordinate 28,322,494, forward strand.
AAATTCTTTCCCCTAAAAGCTCCAAATTGGGGCCTTCCTTTCCAAGCTTAGTTGACGAGAAGTTGGAGGCACATAAGGAAAAAAAATAGAAAGGCTCCAACAGAAGGTTGGCCTTGTTGAGATTCAACAAGATGATGAGCTTAGTGAAAAGAATCGCCTTCACTAAGTGGGCCCGCAAGCTATTTTTGGTGCAAAGTCTATTTTTAGACTATGTCTATTTTTATACATGTCGATCATATTCTATGAGTTGCAGGATGCTATTTGTGAATGGCTATTGCTGGAAAATAGATGGACTTCTATTTTTAGACAGTAATATTAATAGCCTACTGAAAAATCACAAATTTAAAAATAGATATGTCGAATATTATTAGCTCTCAATAATATTTGGACTCTAAACATTATCTTATTCTCTTGGAGCACTTCAGTTAAGTGCACAGATGTGGCACAACAATTGACAGAAGGAATTACGCTATTCTTGAGGGTTCACTGGAGCTAATGCATGGAGGAATTCACTTAGAACTCATGTGACAGAGTTTGGTGGAGTTGGAGAGGTAGTTGGTGGAGTTTTATTTAGTTTAACTCAGTTAGACTCAGTTGAGCTAGTTGTATCTAGTCTAACTGATTGATACACTAGTGAGAGTGGTGTGAATTAATTATTTAATTAATTCAATAAATAATAACTCATTAATCAACTAAAGAATACATCAGTTAACTAAAGTGCATGGCAGTTTCAGTGGAGACCAGTGGAGAGATAGGTGAAAGAGCAAGTGTGACTATCAGTTGTGACTATAGTGATGCATTGATTGCATCCAACACTCAGTGAAGATGCCAATGAGGACTACGTGAGCAAGGTTGGAGTAATTCGAGTTCATTCAGAGCCATTCCTCAGCAGGGATTGCGTAGTAGAGGCAGGCTAGCAGGTGGCAAAGATTGGTGCATGGATTTGCAAGATCAGGCCTAATTAGTGTGTAGCGATTGTATTGTACTAAGAGCTTGATATGATCAAATTTGTATGAGGATTGTTACATGATCTCTATGACACATATTATATACAGATAGTTGGGGTTTTCAGCTTCAGGCTTTCCCGTTAAACAATTGTGTTAATGTGTGTGAATTTTTATTGTTTCATATGTGCATTGCAATCTTGATTTAATTTCCGCAAATGATCAATGGTGGAATAGATTCTGTATTTTTCATGAAGTTAAAATAGTATGAGATCAGGAGAATCTTGGACATATAACACATAAGTTATATAATTTATACATGGTATCAGAGTAGTTGATCATTGGAGGAGATTGCAATTATTGAAGCGGTTGAGTTTTGTGTTGGTGGAATTCAAATTTGCTGCAGTGTTTTCTTGGTGTTGAAGTCAAGCATTCATTGAAATGTCTTTCAACGAATTGCGATTGGAGTATGCCCTTGATGGGAGCTTGAATTACATAGCATGGAAGGACAGGATGGAGGCAGTGCTGGATGATAATGGGCTGAAGGAGTTCATCGATAGCGATGTTCCTAAGCCGGGATCTAGCAATGCAGCTGCACTTGACGCATGGCAAAATAAGGTAGCAAAGTGTCGAAAGATTCTATTGGAAGGTGTGAAGGACCACATTGTGTCTAGCCTTCATGATAAAGCCAATCCATTCTTAATGTGGAAGGCTTTGACAGACTTGTTCCAAAGCAGAAATGACCAGAGGAAGTTGGCGCTTAAAGACAAGCTCAGAAAAATAAAAATGGAGAAAGGCGACAGTATACCAAAATACCTCACGAAGTTTGTCCATCGGTGGTAAGGATGAGCCGGAAGGTGAGCATCGTTGATGAAGAAGACTTGGTGAGCTTGGCTCTCCTAGGGCTTCCAAAGAGTTGGCATAGCTACGAAGACTCTGTCAATGGACGAGAGAAACTACCAGGATGGGAGCGACTTTGGTCGGATCTTGTGCAGGAGGAGATAAGGCAGGGTACCGGGGATGGATCTTCATCGAAGAATGAAGATGAAGAAAATTTCACTTTGGCTGCCATAGCAAGAAAAGGGAAGGGGAAGAAAAATCCTTCTCAATTCGGTGCGAAAGGCAAGAAACGGGATTTGTCCAAGGTGAAGTGTTTTCACTGTCACCAGCACGGACATTTCGCCACTAATTGTCCACAGAAGAAGAAGAATAAGCAGGCTGCTAGATCTGCAACTGAAGAGGCCTTAGCCTCGCAGTTTGAGCTGGATTTTTCTTTGATCGCATGCTTGGTTTCAAGTGCGATGGGATCGGTGTGGTTTATTGACAATGGTGCATCTTTCCATATGAACGGAGACAAAGATTTGTTTAGTGATCTGGAGGAAAAAGATCTTGGAGTGCACATCGAGATGGGCGATGATGGTAGATACAGTGCGACTGGTATCGGGACCATTTTCTTTGAGAGGGAGTCCGGTAAACCTTTCATCTTGAAGGATGTCATGCATGTTCCAATATTGAAGAAGAATCTGATCTCCGTGGCGATGCTGGAAGACAAGGGTTATGATGTTCTTTTCAGTGAAGGAAAATCTTTCCTTCGGCATAAAAAAACTGGTCAAACTAGGAGGATAGGGATTCGAGTTAATAATATTTATCAATCGTTAGTGGGTATTATCGCGCAACAATGGCAGTGGAAAAGGCAGGTGGTGAGTCGGAAATGAGCATCAGGCATGGTGAGATCGGGGCCATCTTCACCATGGCACTCTTTTGAAAAATTCTTGCAAATACATTTCATCGGGCTTCCAAAGGTACACTGCACAACAGCATTGCAAGGTGTATGATGTACTTCTCGTAGCACCGCCTAGAAGACCACTTTTCATGAGAAGGATAGTCGTGCTCTCCAACGATCCTCGAGAGAATTCACACGTACATGCGGTGGACCCTTTCTCGTTGCTTCCAACAGCAGTGCTGGGCTGTGGTGCAGTATTATGTGATATTTGTTGATGACTTTTCTCATAAGTGGCCGGATCTTCTCTGCGCAATAGCGAGACACATCAAAGTTCGTGAGTTCAAGGCGCTGTTGAGAAAGAGTCGAGAAGCAAGTGAAATCTCTACAGAGCGATAATGGTGGTGAATACATCTCGGGTGAATTCAAAGACTTCTGTAGCAAAGAAGGAATTCGAAGAGAACTCATAGCTACCAGCAACCGGCAGCAGTATCGGGGCTGCCAAGAGAGGAAGAACAGCACGACTGGTGGTGTCGCACGGCGATGTTGCATGACTGTGGCCTTCCCATACATCAGGTTGGGAGGGTACGCAACACCGTGGTTTATGTGCAAAACCGTTGTCCTCATAGAGTACTTGGCATGAGTACACTCGAAGAGGCATTTTCTGGTAAGAAGCCTGATATTTCTCATTTGAAGATTTTTGGCTCACCTGTTTACATTCATGTGACGAAGGATGCCAGGAAGAAGCTGGAGCCGACCACAGAGGTTGGGCTATTTGTGGGGTACACAAAAACTCCCCAAAATTATCGTTTGTATTTTCCAGACAACCAGATGACTGTCGTGCGACGGGATATCAAATTTCATGAGGAGAAAGCCATGAAGTTGTCACTTGAGAGGGAGCTACACTTGCATGCAAAGGAGGAGCTACTTGTTCCTAAAGATGAGCCTCAAGATGTGGATCAACCACGAGAAGAGGTTAATGGAGTGGAATAAACCACTCATGCAGCACCAAACATCAGAGGGCGGAAGTGCACTACAGAAGTTGAGCGACTGAATCTTGATGCATCGCAGAAAGTAGGAGCTCCTACATCACAGCGCAAACAGAGACAGTCACCTGACCGATTTACTGGATACATGGCTCTGATGAGCAAGTGTATCATGATGGAGCCATCCTCTTTCGAGGAAGCTGTGGAGGATCCCGCATGGGTAGATGCCATGGTGGAAGAGTATGATTCGATTGTCAGAAACAGTGCATGGGAGATTGTCCCAAGGCCGAAAGGGAAATCAGTGGTAGGTTCAAGATGGATTCACAAAGTGAAGCAAGTCGACGGAGCATCGAGAAGTATAAGGCAAGATTTGTTGCTCGTGCTTCTCGCGTATCGAAGAAGACGACCATGAAGAAACCTTTGCACTGGCCGCAAGGTATTCTTCCCACATGCACCATCCTGCTCTCTCTCGGTCACAGATGGGATGGCATATCTTACCGATGGGATGTGAATACTATGTTCTCAACGAACTACCGAGGGAGGAGGTAGCATTGAGTAGCTTCAAAGGATTCCTAAATTTTTGTGAATTGAAAGTTGCATGTGTGCAGGCTCAAAAGAGTGTTGTATGGGCTGAAACAAGCACCTCGTGGTTGGTACACATGGATAGACAGTTATTTCACCGGACTTGGTTTCGCCAAGAGTGAGGCGGATCCAAACCTATACCATATTATGGTGGAGGGTAAGCTTTTGATCATTGTGCTTTATGTAGATGATTTAATACTAACAGGTGATGAACTGTTGATACACTCATGTAAGGCAGATCTTGCAAAGGAGTTTGAGATGAAGGAATTGGGCCTCCTTCATTATTTCCTGGGATTGGAAATTTGGCAGCGGAAAGGTGAACTGTTTGTGTCTCAAGGAAAGTATGCCCGGGAGATATTGGAGAAGTTTCACATGCAAGGATGCAAGCCTATCGACACTCCTCTTCCTGGTGGTTGGAGGAAAGAGGATGCTACATCGGTAGAGGTAGTGGATGCCATTGTTTATCGATAGTTGGTTGGTTCGCTCATGTATTTAGTCAATACAAGACCATACATATGCTATGCTGTGAACCAACTTTCACAAGCGATGGTGAAGCCTACCAAGCTCTTTTGGAAGGCAGGCAAGCATGTCCTGAGGTATCTCAGGGGCACATCTGGATATGGATTATGGTACAGACAGTTGGATGAGGTGAAGTTGCATGGCTTCACGAATGCAGATTGGGTAGGAAGCCCAATGGACAGAAAGAGCACATATGGAGGGATTTTCAGTATCGGATCTACAACAGTTTATTGGTACAGCAGAAAACAAAGATCTGTAGCACTCAGTTCAGCGGAGGATGAGTACATGGCAGCAATTTTGGCTGCATGTGAGGCTATATGGATGAGGAAGATCCTGGTCGATTTGTTCAGTTCTAATATTGACATCCGGTACCATCATTTCAGAGATTGTGTGCAGCAGAGGATCATGTTGCTTTCTTACATTCCTACGGAGGATCAAGATGTAGATATTCTGATGAAGGCGCTCACCAGGAGAAAATTCGAATACCATAGAAATAGGATTGGGGTGGTAGATAATCCCTATCTTGTTGAGATGGATTGTTGAGATTCAACAAGATGATGAGCTTAGTGAAAAGAGTCGCCTTCACTAAGTGGGCCCGCAGGCTATTTTTGGCGCAAAGTCTATTTTTAGACTATGTATATTTTTAGACATGTCGATCATATTCTATGAGTCACAGGATGCCATTTGTGGATGGTTGGCTTTGTTGAAAAATATATGACTTTATTTTTGTATATTAGTTTAAGTCTATTTTTAGATACAATATAAAATAGATACAAGCAACATTATTAGCTCTTAACAATATTTGGACCTCTAAACATTATCTTATCTCTTCGAGCACTTAGTTAAGTGCATGTTGTGGCACACAATAGCCGAAGGTAAGGAATTACTTATTCCTCGATGGTCGCCCATCGGGAGCTAATGCATGGAGGACTTCGCTTAGAACTCATTGTGATGTAGTTTGGTGAGGCCAGGCGAGTTGGTGGAGTTGTACGCCTAGTTTAACTTAATAGACCCAATGAGCTAGTCGTATTCAATTTAACTAATTAATACAAAGAGGAGTGGTGAATTAATTATTTAATTAATTCACTAAATAACAACTCATTAATCCAACTGAAGAATACATCGCTTAACTACAGTGCATCGCTCAAAGGAGACCATCGGGAGAGACAGAAAGAGAAAGTGTGACTACCGCCCAGACTATAGATGCATTGATTGCATCCAAAACTCACGAGATTCCAATGAAGATTGCGTGAGTGTTATCGGAGTAATTGGAGTTCATTCAAAGTCATTCTTCAAATAGGATTGCGCAAGAGAGGGCAGTGCTAGCAGTGGCAAAGATTGGTGCATGGATTTGCAAGATCGGGCCTGATTAGTGTGTAGCGATTGTATTGTAATGAGAGCTTGATATGATCAGCTTTGTATGAGGATTTTTACATGATCTCTATGACATATATTATATACAGATATTTGGGGTTTTCAGCTTCAGGCTTTCCCGTTAAACAACTTTGTTAATGTGTGTGAATTTTTATTCTTTCATGTGTGCATTGCAATCTTGATTTAATTTCCACAAATGATCAATGGTGGAATAGATTTTGTATTTTGCATGAAGTTAAAATAGTGTAAGATCAGGAGAATCTTGGACATATAACACATAAGTTATATAATTTCTACAGGCCTGCGAACCAATAAAGAGGTAAGGCAAAAAAAAGTAGAGAAGGATAAGGAAATGGGGACTTAGGAAATCTTAGATCCAAAACTAAAGGGATATAGAAACACTATAAATAGATTAAACGCATCCCCTCAGCAAGGGGCTAATCATACAACAAGTAATGAGGTTCCTCTCTTAGAATTGCAAGGGATTGGCGTCGACAAAAAGGATGGAGGAAGTGAGATCTTTGATCAAGAAAGATAAATCCTTGGCTCTCCTGCTATAGGAGACAAAAATGGGGCATAAAGAGGTCCTCCAAAATAGATACAAGTGTAAGAGGAGCTTTAGGCACGATATCCACCATGTGGTCTCAATCTTCACTTATATTGCTAGAATCTACTTATTCATATTGATAGTTGGCTACTTGTTTTCTACATATTCCTTCAAATCAGATATCCTCCATTGTCACTATTTACATTGTTGTCCAATTCAGAGAAAAATATGATTGTTGGAATTCCTTGGTGGCCCTTGGGGACACAATTTTTGGATCAAAATGCATATTGGGGGGGAAATTCAATACAACCCTGCAACAGTGGGAGAAAAAAGGGGGACATCACGTTCGAGATCAGTTCCAAGAACATTTAGAGGACCTTATCCATTAATTAATTTTTTTAGATATAAATTCTTCCACTGACAAATTCAGTTTGAGTAATAAGTGGACTGGACCATGCCATATTTTTTCCCAAGAAAAAATCATAATTTCCATTAATATTGAAAATTACATGATGTAGATGCATTACATATGCATTTTTGTGACTGTGGTCACACTACATAGTTCTACAAAATCCCCAGTGGGGTGTACATCATATACTGTTAAAAATAATTACAGTAAATACAATAAATTAAGTTCGATTATGTCATGATCATGGTAAAAAACTGTCAAAAATCAAGGTTGTCGATCTTCAATATTAGGTTGATCTATGAAGGGGCGGTGATAGTAGTTGTAGTGTTGTTCATCTCTCTGCTTGTCTATGTGCCATAGCCCCCTATGTTGGATCGTTGTCGCCTTCGAAAGTTCGTCGGAAATGCAGTTGTGTTCCCTGTAAATATGAGAACATGAGATGGATGATCATTATGCTTTCAAAAGCGAGAGATATTCCAATATAGCCTGAAGTGTGTGCACGTGACATAATGCAGATTTATTGAACCAGTTATTGATGATTTTAGAGTCTCCAAAGACTTGTAGATGGAGGAATTCCTTCTCTAATGCAAAGAAGGTGGTGAAGTGTAATGGGCTTAGCGAAATTGTTCGTGTTAGGTCCCAGACCCATCTGGACCATGCCATATTACTGCCTAGTTAGACACATTTTTAATTTTAGATTCATTCTTATCGTAAAAAATTATTGGTCAATTCTAGAATCCTCCCTTTGATCAGCTCAAATTACAAGTTGATCACTTTTGATATCTCATAGGACATCGATTTTAGGCCACTACCCTTTCATTATTTTCCAATTTGTGAAAACTCGCTAAACTTAAATGATATCGTGAAGAAGGTTTGGATTGAGTGGGTAATTGGAAGCCCAGTTATGATATAGGAGAAAAATATCAAGCATTTCAAGCTTGCATTAAAACAACGAGCTCGAGACCAGCAAAAAAAAAACGGGGAAAGATACAGGTACATGAAAAAAGAATGGAAAATATACAAGATAAGATGGAGAATGGGTTAGTGACACATGATCTACAACAAGAAGAAAGAGTAGAATTTGTAGCCTATCATAAAGCTCTTAAAGAGGAAGAATATATTTGGCATTTAAAATCCTGAAGCATGTGGTTAAAGGCTAGAGATATGAACACCAATTGTTTTCACAAGCAAGAAAAAAATAAAGTTTGGAAAAATAATATTAAAGAGATTATTGCAAGAGATATAAAAATTTCAAACTTTGCATCACTCAAAGAGGACGTGGTCTGTCACTTCAATGATTTTTATAGTGCCACAAGATTTTGAATACTTGAAGCGCAACAATCAATGTTGGAACATATTACTGACTCTATTTTATAGGAAGAAAATGATTTGCTAACAAAAGAACCACATAAGAATAAATCCATCAAGTTGTCTTTTCGTTCAATCCAGACAAAGCACCAGGACTCGATGGATTCTCTGCTCACTTTTACCAACAATTTTGGGATGTAATAAAATTTTATTTTTGCGTAATGCTAGGCTATACTTTAAATAACAATTACATGGGGGGAGGAATAAATTCTCTTTTTTAGCCATGAGCCCAGAAGATCTAAATCTTTCTTCCTTTTCAAGATTTTGGTCGATATCACTCTAATTTTTCTTATAAAGTGATCTCAAATATTTTGGCCAAAAGGCTTAAGCCTATTTTTCCTAGAATTATCTTAAAAAATCATGGAGGGTTTGTGCATGAGAGACAAATATTTTGAGAATATCATCCTGGTTCAAGAGGTAATCAACTCTAGCCAAAATCAGGAAGCCAAAGCAATGATCATCAAACTAGATACAGAAAATAACTTTAACGTAGTAAGTCATTAATTCATCTTCAAAGTAATGGAAAATTTGGATTTGATGCTAAATTTACTAGATGGGTTTCTTTATGTATCAAAGTGCCATGGATTTCCCCTTTGGTTAATGGAAGAGTGGTTGTTTTTTTCCTGGCCTCTCGAGGCCTTTGTCAAGGCCGCCCTATATCTCATTTATTATATATTATTTACCATAAATATGGTCTATTAGGGACCCTTCAAAAATGTGACCAAAGATAACCAGAGGTTGTCCAAATTTAGGGAAATAGTAGCCCTGTAAACACACAAAGTTCTTATAGGCCAATAAAATAAATATAAATAAATAAAGACAGTTCGACCTCCTCAAAATCATGTTGGCTCCCTCATAATAGTTGCGACTATTCAATAATTAACATGTATAAATACAAATCAATTACCTCCAAATTTGGTGTAGAAATCAGTCAAGGAACATGGACAAGTGCATGGACCCGAGGAAGGAACATGTAATAAGAATTCAGTGAAGCAAGGTATTCCATGAAATAAAACGATCAAAGAGTTCATGGGAGGAAAGAGAAGTTAAGTGCTATGGATCTATGGTAGAAAATTGCATTATATTTGGATTTCTATCTAAGGCTAGGAGCAGTAAAGAGAAACATGTTGACGTATTCCTTAGCCTTTGTCTCCCCGGTGGTGGCAATAGGGAATATTGTTTCAACCATTAATTGTAGAGGAGGTACTAGGCAGGAGTAGAAATTCCAACTTCAAAGGGAGTACCTATGAACCTATGTTTTATTCAGAAGGTACATGTTGTCAAAATACTAACATACGTTGTAACTACACAATCCAAGAGTTATGGAGGTGGCGAATCTTGAAATTTATCACCCTTGTACTCTTTTGGTAATCTTGAAATTAATCACAACTGATAATTCATGATGTACAAAAGGCAAGATAACTTTTGCAAACTAGCAAGTGGAAGACATGGCTGCAAAAATTGCACACTGGCAGGGAAAAGTTTTGGTTGTCCTCGAAAATCTACAACACAACAAAGCTTTGAATCCCAACCCCATTTTTTCAAGGTGAAAAGGTCCCAAAAGTAAGGAAAAGTTGTGGATGAAACAAAGTTGTATGGATTCTATTATCACTCTAATAATTCTCAAAGTTGTGAGATTTTTTATTATAGTTTAAAGAAAATCAGAGGTAACCACAAACCTACTTTTCAGCTTTAGGATCTAGCCTTCCTAATGATCAGAGAGGGCTCTCTCTATAAGATTTAAATTTGTTTTTATATCTAATTTTAGGCTAGTTATATAGGGAAAATTGGTTTTGGGGTTTTGATTTGGTTTGGTGGGAAAATCACTTAATGATATGGATAGCTATAGATATGTAACCCATTGGGCAGATGGAGTCAATGTGTCAAGCAAACAGATCGGGATCAAGGTCTAAAGGCAAATTTTCACAAGGAAAGATATCAAAGTCACTTCAGATCTTCAAATGCTGATGGTGAAATGGTTTTAACCAGGATAAAGAGAAATTAAGGGTTCTTTAATCTAGATAAAGAGTGAGAAGGTAGATGTCAGTCGAAATCAGGGAGAAATTAAGGTTTCCCTGGTCTGGATATCAGCTGAAAACATTTAAATGAAACTCAGTCAATAGCGGAGTGCTTTCAACAAATTCTGAGATAATAATTCCTGATTTGACATTAAAATTTAGAAAGCATTCATGAATGGATGAAAAACATAAGAAAATTGACAAATAATATGAGAAATACTTCACTTAAGTGGCCCAACACATGAATCCTGTAACATGATGCTTTATTTCATTTGATCCAGTCTGCTGACTTGAACTTGATACAAAAAAACCCTTCAGGTTCAGAAAATATGACTACATAAATCTTCAACAATTAATCCACCTAATACTTCAAATGATGAAGTATTTAAACAAAATGTAGTACAAAATATCCTAGAAAAATCTTAGGAATTTTTCTTGGAAAGTAAAATATCTTCTTGTAAGAAGATAGTGACAATTGCATAACAAATTGTTGGCTGTCCTATTTATTGAAATTAAATAGCTTGATGTTTGGATTTGGGCTCCAACTGAGAAAATGAGGTGTCCCTCATGCTAGCAATTTGATCTTCAATCTGTTTTTATCTTTACCTTTCATCTTATACACTTTTTCAACTGATACTCAGATTTGACTGTTGATATACTTTGACAACTGATTAAACTGTCTCACTGTTAAAATCTGTTTACTGTTACAGTAAAAACAACAACTCTATTTTTATCTTTTCTTTAATCTTCCTCGCAGCAATTGGGTTTTACAGCAAATCTGTTAATTTCTCCCATAACTCAGCTGCTGACACTTTGATATTTTTTAGCTTTCTAAAGTTTTCATCAGCTTCAGTGTATCTTGCAAATGTTGGTTTGACCAAAAAAAAGTGTTTTACTTCATGCCGTAAGTAAAAAAAAAATTCAACACTCTTATGCAAATATTTTCCTATTGGTATCCCTTGCCAATCTGATTTTTTTACCTGTTCTTTGGCAAATTCCCTTGTCTTTTTGTTATAATCTTCTTGTTTCATCAATTTTTCATTGATTACTAGAAGATTTGGAGGTCATTTTTTCCTCAAAATGTCAAATTTCACCATGAATATTGTGATGGATATATCCATGTTTTTGCATTTTTATTCCAACTGTTTCATCAAATTCTTCTTGGAAATTAATTTTCTTACCTCAAGAATGGTTTATGTCCTGTCTGTTATTCTAATTTCATCAAATTCCTACTTATTTTTAGAATTGAGGAACTTAATAATTTCCAATGCTTCTTTAGGTTTGGTACCCAACTCTTCTTTGGTCCTTTGTATTTCTTCTCTAGCCACTTTTAGCAAATCCTTCTATTCATAAATCACTTGTATAGATGGCCAAGTATCATTGAGTGATTCAATGATATTGGACCACAATTGATTTTTTATGTGTGCCATGGGTTCTTTCAAGGTCAACTATGTTTCCATATTTTTGAGTTATTCACTTAACCTTTTAGCTTTTTCCTCTTCAGTCTTGGCATTGATCTATGCAAGCTTTTTGGCATCTTCCAGATTTTTATTTTGCTCCTTTAATCTGTTGATTTCATTATTTTTTATGGACATGTCCTCCATTTCCTTTATCAATTTGCTGACCTCATTTGATTTCTGGACTGCTGTAGTGGAAGACTCAGTGGTAGAAGTGGTAGATGAAGTTACTGACACTGCTGTAGCCAATGGAACCTTTGGAGCTAATTCTTCTGCCAAAGTGGATGGCACTACTGCTGTTACCACAAGAATTATAGTAGGGAGGATATTTTGTGTCTTGGAAGCTTCTTTTTCTTGGACTAATTTTTCCATTTCAATTTCCGTCTCCTTAATTTGTGTTGTCATCTGTCATATGAGATTCATCATCTCATCCTTTTGATTTTCTTCCTGTAAAATCTCCATGGCCTGTATATGCTCTGCAGGAGGTAATTTCAAATGTTTTCTAAGTGATGCAATATCAACATTTTTCTTTTTAATTAGCTCCTCTATAGCTTTTACATTAGCAGGATCATAACCCATCTCAATTACTAACTCCTCCAAGGATTTGGTTCTTGTATCCTTGGCATATGAAGAAGATTTTTCAACTTTAAGCCGATCCCTGACATTTATCAAAGTATTCTGAAGCCTTTGAGCACTCATTGATTTTTTAGTCATTGTAGAATATATCATTTCTGAACTCTGTTTATGGAATTCAATTTGGTCCAAGGGATGAATGCCTTGGACTGGTACTTCAAAATCAACCTTTTTGTCATCAACTGCCATTTTGGGAGTTGGAACTGTAGGTTGAAGCACTATCATCAATAATTTCTTATTCTTATAATCAAAGGCTAAAAGCAGCCTGTTTTGTATGCCTGGAGTCTGTTTCAAGTATTGAGAATAAATTTCATTCTTAATTTCCTCATTTTTTACTTTAATCTCTTTATACTTTTCTTTAATATCCATATCTTTGTCCTCTGTCTGTTTTGATGATGATACTTCCACACTCTGTTGTTTCTGGATCAATTTTGTATTGGAAGTAGCAGGTTGTTGTTCATTTACAATCACTGTGGAAGGCACAGTGTCTTTCTCTGGAATCTTTGTATCTATAATCTCCATTGTTTCTTTTTCTTTATCTACAGGATTGATCTTTGGTTTCTTGTTGTACCTGAGTTTAAACTTTGTTTATGTGGTAGTTTCAGCATTGTAAGAGCCTTCTTCCCTATTTATTTTTATACCTTTGTCTTTCTTAGCTAGAGTCTGCAAAATGTGACTAGTATCACTCTGCTTATCATCTTCTACTAGTGTATTTTCTAACCATTCAGATTGGTTAGAAAATTTCTCAATTTCAGTCTTCTTTTCATGAATATATGGATTTAATTTACACTTTACTCTCATTTTGTTGATTATACCATAAGGATAATAGTGCCAAAGAAAAATTTTGCTGAATTTTTACTCTGAAAATCTCTTTTCTGCCTCTATACCTTATTCTATGTTATTGCATATAAATGGACCCACTTGGTTTTTCAATTTAAATTGGGTTTTCTTCTTAGCAGCCAAGAGATTTACTGAATCTGAGTTTAAAATCGGTCTTATATATTCTAAAGCAAACAAACTCATAGGTAAATACTTTGGCACCTTGTAAGGAATGAGGGTTGTCCCATAAACTATGATCTCAATGTGATTTTGGTATAAATACCAATCACCTGTCCTGCTCTGTTCTGACAACCGTAAAACCCTCTTGATTTCATCACTAATTCTAGGTTGAACATTGTTTTTTAGCAGATTTACTAATGGATGGATGAAACAATCTGTAAATTCTGCATATGTAAACTCTGTTGACTCCATTCTGATCAAGGAGGTCCATAAAATAATAGACTATGCATTTCCTTCTACATCCATCTTTTGAAGAGCTATAGGAAACTTGTCTGACTGAAAGTAGAGGAACATATGGAAGAGAAATGAGGTATACCTAAAGACACCTTCAATTGGTAATTTAACAAGTTGTTTATGGATGTTATCAACAATATACTCAGAAAAATTGAAGATGATTGCAGGGGGTTTACCAGGCACAAAAATGGATAGGAAACCAAGTATAGATGCATCAGTATGTTCATCTGTGAAGTAACCAAGGATAAAAGACAACATAGAGATAATGTGTCTGGTTCCTTCTAGGAATTTAGAAGAGGAATATGGAGGGTTGAGCTTGGGGATTTCTACATAGGAGGGCATGAATGTTTGAAAGATTTGAAATCTTTTGGGAAAATCCAACTCCAAATAAAAATTTGTGAAAGCTTCAATGGACAAAGGGACTACATTGGGATCAGGTTGCAACTGAAGCATTTGGCTTATGGATTTAGGTGTTATGCTGAACAATACTTATTTTTCTGAATCAACAATGACTCTTTGATCTGGAGAATAATGAGATTGGCAGAATCTGATAGCTTCTGGGCATTGATGGGTGTGAGGAACCACATACTTGGGAAAATTAGATTCCCAAATAAGCACAACATCTACTTGGTCCAAGGATTTCTCTTGGCTCCAGCAGTGGAGCTCAAGGAGGTTAAATTCAGTTATAGGATCTATGATTTTGTAGTCTACATTAGCCAAGGGAGTATGTTCCAAATCTACAACATGAGGTTGTAGTGGGTTGATTACAATTGTGCTTTTGGATGCCATTGATAGGTTTGTTTTAACAATTTTTTAACACTCTTGATCTTAAAAACTTTGTTTTTAGGTCTGTGACTCACTTCTGTAAGATTAAACTGTTTAAAGAAGGAATTTAAGTATAACAAAGGGTCTATCTTGGACTGCGAAAGGTATAATTTTGATTATTCTAACTCAAACTGTCAATTCTGCTTTTAAAACCAATTTCTTAATCTTTACAGACTCAGGAAAATATATCAAGGGTTTTTCTGCAAATTTATTTGATGAAAGCAATCCTAAAACATCCAACCTTATGCAAAAAGGGCTTCTAAGTACTGTAGAAAGGCTTTAGATATTTGAGAGGGCTCTTTTAGGTCTGCAGATGGCTAAATCAATCGGATTTTTCTTTAAAAACAAATTACAGTCTCAGAAACTGTGGAAATGCTCAAGTTTACAACAGAGATGAATTTTTGAGGTAATAAGGATATTCCTTAGGCATACAGGCTTAAAAAATGTTTCAATTCAACAATATACTTCTTTCGATGGATGGTTAGGTCTTTTTATGAAGAATACCTGTGATTTTTAGGAAATTTGTTGCGGAAAGGGTTTGTTGGGAGTGGAAAGATTTCAAAAGCTTTATGTGAAATTTATATGCAGTCTGGAAGCTTTTCAGTAATGGTAGCTGTTGTTGACCCTAGAGACAGCCTTGAGTTGTGAAAGACCAGTGCCTAGGACATCTTATATAGCAAGCAGCATGTGATATAACAGGGGGAGTTATCAACAAAAGGCTCTCTTTCTATCTCCTGTAAAAAGGGAGGTTAACTTGAATGCGACCAAAACCTTTAGAAAAGGGACGCAGGGAAAGCAATACTGCAGAGGCAAGGTGTGGAATTCTAATACAAATGCATCAGACAATTCAGAGGCAGCTTACTGTAAAGAGGGCCAGTTCGAAAATACCTCACAGAAATAAATAATCAGAAGGTGATTACTGCGTATGAAAGATTGAGATAATACTAACTGTCATTGAGATGATATCCAGATACAAAATATCACCATGTAATGGGCTTACAAATTTAATAATCCATACATGACAATAGCGTTTTAAAAATAACCTCCCAAAGAAGATAATATAGTAGAAATATGGTTGAAGTGAAAAGTGAAACAGTATATCATGCCTTAGCCATATTTAAAGCGCTTGAATAGTTCAAGCATGGGTATCAACTAGGATAAATCCATACCAAAAACCAGTGATCCACTCACATTCCAGAACATGATACAAGAAAGGTGGATGAAACGAAATGAACAATTAAACTAACACATAAAGGGAGAAGTTACAAACTATGAGACACCAAAGACCAGAATCCTCATTAAAGATGGAACTCCTCCTCACTGAAACCCAACGGGCTCTGTGCATTCATATACAAGTTCGACAAAAAATGCATAAAAAATTCTCTTACTGCCTAATTTTCTGAAAATCTGGAACGCCTAACAATCTGTTCCTGGGGATTCTTATAGGAGAAAAACTAGTAAAGGGAGTGGATGATGAACATTTAATTTGTCTCATTAAGACAGAATGGCGGAAGCGTTCATTCCCATATTGTTTAATGACTTTGTAGTCTGGTTCAGAGATCTCAGTCAGCTCGAGATTGACCTCGGATGTGTTCTTTGTAGTCCTTCTGGCTGTTTGGTACTCTGTGGTAGTTTTCTGAAATAAATTCCCGAGATGGGAAGTTTGTAAAGTCTCCATGCCCCATAACTACAGGTTCCGACAGACGTAGAAACTTCTGTTAGTGTGTTCATCTATTTAAGGGCCCGAGGAGGCATGGAGGCTTTAATGGGAAGATGTATTTCCTGGAGAAAACGTCCCGCAGATATTCAAATACAGACCTGGCTGTTACATGTGCTCTTCAGGTCTTCAAACTGCGCTTCTTCCTTTGAATGTGGGATTAGACATTGAATATGTAATTAACAGGCCCAAATCCCTCTAATCCATTTCTTCTGTTTCACTTGGCTATTTTAATGGCCTCTTTGTGACCCCTGCACAATAAATTAATTCAATTATAAAATCCAGGGACGATGGCGGAAGATTTGCTGTGGAGGCCTGGAGGAAAGGTGGCGCAGAGGTAAATGTTGTGGATGAAATGGAAACGGTGGAGAAATGCAGTGAACTTTAATATAAAAGCATTAAAGTTCGAAGGTCGGGTGGAATGAATAACCTTTTAATGTAAATCGGGAAGGTTTGGACTTCGGCGAGATACAAAGGAATGAATGGAAATGAACTGGAAAATGTTAGGAAATGGACTTGAATGGTGGGACCCGGCCAAGGCAGAGGGTGATTATGCTTTGGACCGTTGATCTCAGGAGGAGATCGACGACGGAGGTTAAAATATGAGGCTAACAGAGGTTCCGATGAAGAAAACTGATGGGGGGCGCGATTAGATTCCAGCTGTCGGATCAAAAGGAATGGATGGCTAAGATTGAATCGGCGGATCGCAATCGGGGGCACGGGGGGTAACACATTTAAGAACTTCTGATTGGCGATGGTGCGATTGAGTGCTAGCCGTTGGATCCTGAGACCAGATCAACGGTCCACATTCAATCGGAGGGAGATGGAGAGGGGCGACGAAGCGATGGTGCAATGAAATCTGGGCCGTTGGATCTCGAGAGATCAACAGCTCAGATCAAATCGGGGAATCGCAATCGGAGGAGACGGAAGAGCGGCATATAAAACATTTCCGATTGGTGATTAGCGATTTCGTGCCAGCTGTCGGATCTGGAAATAGATCGACGACTTACGGTTAATCGGAGCGGTTAGTGAAGAGGGGCGACGGGCACGTTGCGGAACAAGCGCTGGTCGTTAGATCTTTTCAGATCGATGACTGAGATTACAGCGCAGGTCTAATAGATCAAACTCAATCGCATCGGAACTTTTCAAATAACAACGGACTGCGCTTGCAATGTAAGTTACAATCGCGATTAGCGCCCGGAGCTTAAGCGCTTGGTTCTGGGCGCGGGTCACGTGGTGGGGAAGTGGTTAAGAGGCTGGCCGAAAGGGGCTAGGCTTGATATATGAAGGAAAGTGGGTTTTTGGCCCTTTATTTAATGTATTTTAAGGCCGAAAAGGGGTAACGGTAGAGAGGAAAAGGGATTTTTAGAACAACAAAGGGTATTTGTAAGGTTTAAAAGGGAATTTGGGTGATTTTAAGGGGTTGATGAGGAATTAAGAAAGGGGAAAAATGGTGTTGAAACAGAGGATTAATGGGAATAAAACAAAGGAAATGGAGGCCTTTTGGGCAATTTTCTTCACATAATCAGAGAGGTTTTTAAATGGAGACAGCAGTGGGGATTCATCAAACAACAAAGGGCATATATGGACTTCAAGGATGATGTGTTTTCAGCAAGAATGCATTCCTTGAAAGCGCAGAGACAGTTTGACCCCATGTTTGCTTGTCAAAAAATAATAGGGGGCTAACAGGATCAACGGTAGCAATGCATTTGGATGAGTTCTGTTGGTTTTATGAGCTAAAACAGGGGCGGCAACATATTATTCTCGTTCTAAAGAGGTTTATGAGCAGAAAAGTAGCTGAAAGCCTAAAATACGTGCAATATGTTGTTTTTATAAATAATTTGAGTTTAAACAGTGATCGCATTAACTACCAGTCATTTCAAATTATAGGCAGTTTGGGCATGGGAGGGAATAACCATTGAGCAGTTTTTGCATGGTTTAAAGGCGGTAAATAGTATTTTATGAATCGATGTGATCCAACAGAAAGGTGACACGTGGAGGAGAGAGAACGACCCAAAATAACTTTTATCACAAATTTCATTCTGTTTAACAATTGCGCTATCAAATTTGTGATAGTAGATATGCGTCGTTGGATCTTGCGGGTGAAAGAAAATGGTCAGGATTTAATAGTGAAGATGCGGGTTAATTGGCATGGGGCCCAGGAGTTCTTTATGCGAAAGGATTGAAATTATATATTTAAAACAAGTTTTAATATAAATTTTATATGTGAAATGTGATAGGCGAGTAAAGGTTTTTACATAGCAAATGGAATATTTGTATGTGCAATGTTTGTTTTTTTGGTTATTTGTATAAAGGGATAGTTTTAACCTATGGGGAGCGGGATAATATTCACGTGGGGAAAATACACCATAGGTTTAAAAGTAAAATATGGGTTGGGATATTTAATATAAAATGAATTAATATACTACGGGATAAAGGGTATTTTGTGGAGCTAATACATTATATTAGCATGTTAATAATGAAATGAAATGCGGGAAATAAAATACACTTAGGATAGTGTTAAAACATCATTTTAGGCGAGATTTTCATAGTGGGGGCCCAATATTAACACTTTACACTTGAAAACTTAGGATAAGTGCAATTTTAGGGGTTTTTTTACTTTTCCAAAGGTGAATATGCATTTTGACTTAGGAAAATGGGTTTTAGTAGGGAAAAATGGGTGATGTTAAGGGAAAAGGGTTTTTTATGAAGGGGAAGGGTTTTAATGAGGTGGAATCCAATACCTTGGCGCCAATCAGTCATTAAGACGTGGGTCCGATCCCACCAAAAGTCAGAGAAATTCTCTAAGTCTTTATGACTGAAGGATTTAGTACTGGAACACATTGTGGGGAGGGAAATTAGTAATATGCCAAATGATGTTTATCCATGCCTTGTGAAACTGCTTTCTTCTTACCCATAATTTATTCTACCATTTTTTCCTTTATTTACATAGGTGCATTTAAGCTTGCAAACCCTTATTCATTTTTCTTTTAAAAAAGGAAACTATCTAATTCTAACCTTATTTCATCCAAGGGCTCAGATTAAACTGTTGAGCTTCTCATTTCTTCTCTACCTAACTACAGATATGTCAAGATTAAACTGTTTGGCAAGATATTTATTCTCTATCTATCAACATGATATTTAAAGCATGAAAAAGTCAATATTAAGCTATTTAACTCATCATGGATTATGGCATTTTGAACAAGCTACACATAATCATTTATTTTGTAGTGAAAAGTAACTAGTAGTGGCATTTTGACTTACATCACTTTCATGTCTTATTCTTATCTCTTTTTTTGTTTAGGGTCCATTTTTTTCTATTCTTTTTTATATTTTTCTTTTCAAGTCCTTTGATTTTTTTTTTAGGACTTTTACCCTCTTTTCATTTTTTATTTTCTAATACGGGAAAGCAATTTGCAGAAAGAAAAGTATGTACATATTACAAGACTAATTCAATTCAATTCAAAAATTATGAATCCTATTATTATAGGACCCTAACAGTGGCTCCACATGGGGATGGCATTTCCTGGTGAAATGTCAAGAACTTTGAGACTAGTAGCCTTTGAATTTTGACTGTGTTGTCCTTGGAAATGTCTTCTGAGCTCTGCAATTATTTGTACTTATGATATGTTATCCTTCAAAGCTTAGGGCCTTCTCTCCGGGCTTCAAATTTGTTAGGAAAAACATTCAATCCAATCTAAAATCTACACTATTATGTATAATGATTAAAGTAAAAAAAGTTATCTACTTGTTATTCTGAAGAGTAGTAATGATTCAGCATTCTGCCATTGATAGGTCCACCTAGTAAATCTGATCCATCCATCTCTTTCAAAAATAATGCATTACCTCTGTATCCATAAATAACATAAGGTCCTTTCCATAAGAAATCAAATTTCCCATGTTTACCTTTCTCTTCTCTCCTTGAATCTCACTTTAGAAATTTTTCACCTATATAGAAATCATCTTCTTTACTCTTCTTGTCAAAAATCTTCTTAATCTTGTCTTGGATAACTTGAGACTTAAGATAAACCTCTTCTTTGGTTTGCTGCAAGTGTATGGTTGGTTAATTCTTCTTTGAATATCATTGGTTTCAACTTGTAGCTCTTGGATTATCTTCATAATAAGTACTCCTAAGGAAGATGGAAAAACAACATCCATCCCATAAACAAGTTGGTAAGGGAATGTACCAATAGATTTCTCAGTGGTAATTCTATCTGCCCATAAGGCATTAACTAACCTTTTGTTTCAAGTTTTCTTGTTGTCTTCTAGTAATTTCTTGATGATATTCACAAGCCTTTATTTGGAGGATTCAAAAAGGCCATTACCTTGAGGGTAATATGCAGTAGAATGGCCAAGGGTAATGTGGTATTTATGACAAAAATCAATCATCTTTTTGGATTTGAATGTTGCTGCATTATCAGTGATGATCTTTTGAGGGCATCCAAATCTTGAGGGTATGTTCTTTTCTAAAAAGGAGATTATGACAGTGTCAGTGGCATTAGGGGGATTTTGAGGTCTAAAATAAGTCTCCTAAGGAAATAATAAAATAATATATATGATTTTTCAATTCACTTTTTGCACCACAATCCATGTAATCATAGTTAAATTCAATTCAAAAGTTGTTCCAAAATAAAATTAATAAAAAAATTGTATTTATGTGACTATAAATAAGAATGAGTTTTTCAAGAAATAGTCGTTATCATTGAACAACTAATGCATTTGTTCTTTGTACTTAAATAACTTAGAATAAAATATAAATATAAATTTATAAATTCTTAATTATATTATATTCTATTAATTAAAATTTATATTATTTAAATTGTATAATAACATGTAATTAATATACTATATAAAAATAATATAATATAATAAATGTATAGGGATATGCATTATTTCTTTCAAGAAATATGAAATGACAATAATATATTTTTATTCAAAAAGTGTGAAATATTTTTTTTATAAGTACTTTACTTTGACTTTAAAACTACTTAGAGCACTACCATGGTTAACCATGAGTTTTTATCCACCATTAAGAATGTGACAAGTACCTTTAATTCAAGCAATGTCACCTCAACCATTAGGGATGATGTCATCCCCTAAAATGTGATTGGTTTTCATAAAGTGATTTTTTATTGTACATTTTCCTTAGGAGGCCCATTTTAGACCTCAAAATTCCCCTAATGCTTGCCTGGAGGGTATGGCTTCTATCCACTTAGTAAAATAGTCTGTGGCTGTCAAATTCCACTTGTGTTGGGCTAAGGATGGAGAGTGAATTTCACCAATGAAGTCAAGGCCCCATTGTTGAAAAGGAATTTCTGTTGAGATGGGTTTTAAGGGTAGAGGTAGCAGCTTTTTGTTTCCTTTAAATATTTGGCACTTGTGACAAGAGGTCACATACTTTTTTACATCTGTAAACGAAGTACACTAGTAAAAACTAGCTCTCAAGATTTTGTCTGCAGTAGTATTCCAATAGAGATGTCCTCCACAGTCACCTACATGAAATTATTCCAAAACTTTGTGAGCTTCTTCTTTAAGCAAACAATTCAATAAAATTCCACTATGATCTTTCCAAAAGAGTGCATTGTCTATGATACAATTTCTTATTGCCTTTAACTTTAAAAATATAGCTTTGGTTCTTGTTAATCCAGGAGGAGCTTGTAAATTTAGTAATACAAATATAATATCTGCATACCATGGTGAGTCTGAAAAGGCTTCACTGATCTCTGGAGTCGCCATCTCTTCCTGATCATCTATTTGGGAAATAAAATTAATATCTAAAGCATGATAATTTGATTCAGCCTGAGTTTGGGTAAACCTTGACCTTTTATTAGTTTGGTGGGTTTGATTTCTATGTCATATTCCAAAATTGTGGCAATCCACTTGCCTCTTTTACCACCAGGCCCATTCTGTTTTAGAATGTCCTTTACAACTGCATTTGGAACATAATCAATGATATGGGAATAAAGAATGTACACTCTAAAGTCTTTGATGGCCTTCACTAAAGCTAGGGCCTATTTTTCCATTATGTTATACTTTAAAGTGGCATCTCTAAGCGATTTTCTAAATAAAGCAACAGGTTGCTCATAGCCCTAGTCATTAAAACTGCAGCAATAGTGTGTTCTGAAGCAAAGGAGAAAATAATGATTTTTTTTTTTAAGTCGGGACTTATAAGGACTGGTGTTTTTGTTAAGGCTTGTTTAATAGATTCAAATCATTTCTTAGCCTTAACAATCCATTTAAGTATTGAATCTTTTTTTAGCATATTGTTTAGTTCTCTAATTATTTTAGCTAGATTTGAGATGAATCTTCTAAGGAAGTTAATTTTACCTAAGAAAGCTTGTAATTCTTTAATATTATTGGGAGGAATAATGTTTAGAATGGCCTCTATTCTAGCTGGGTCTATCCTAATTCCCTCTTTGGATATGATATGTCCTAATAATTTACCTTCTTCCAATCCAAATAAAGTCTTATTAGGATTTAGAGAGATGCAAAATTTCATGCATTGAAGAAAGACTTGTCTGAGATGATCCAAATGTTCATTATCAGTTTTTGAAAATATAGTAATGTCATCTAAATAAATCACAAGGAATTCATGAATTTCCTTTGTAAAGGCTATATCCATAGCTCTTTGAAAAGTAGCTCCTGCATTCATTAACCCAAAAGGCATTTTCACATACATGAAAGTGCCCCATGGAGTAGTAAAAGCAGTTTTAGCTTGGTCTTCTGGTTGGACTAAAATCTGGTTATATCCAGAGAATCCATATAACAGTGAAATTATGGAAGAACCAACCACCCTCTGTAGAATGTGATCCATCTTAGGGAGAGGGTAGTTTCCTTTTAAGGACACTTTATTTAAATTTCTGAAATCAACACACAGTCTAATTTCTTCTGTCTTTTTCCTAGTGGGAACTAGATTAGAAACTGTTGTACTGTACAACAACCCTCCCTTTTTCCAAAATTTTAGAATAAAATTCATTTAGAAATAGGGTCCCTTTTTTCTTCTTTTAATATAGGAATAAAAAACTTAGAAATAAAGATTCATTGTTTTGAATGACTCATTGCATATCTTTGTTACCAAGTGTGTACAAACAAACACAACATTCAAAACTTACGATCCGATCAAATATAAAAGAATTTATTATAGAAAATAAATCAATTGCAAAATTTCCATGAACAGTAATCGGAAATCGGAGATCGGAAAAATATTTGAGAGAAGTTTTACATACATGTTCAAAATCTCCAATGCGATTAGTCCAATCGCAAATCTCCAATCGCAAAGGATTTAAGTTATTCATTCACATATCTCCGATGCGATGCGATTAATCGCAATCGCGTGATCGGGGCACTTTTAATAAATTCCTTTTGGTCAATCGAAAATTCCCTGATGCGATGCGCTTTATTATAAAACACTTTTCAAAAGGAAATAAACATTTTTTTTCGCTTAAATGAGAAGAATCTCTATATGGTAGACCCCACCATATCGTAATCGGAAATCGGAGAAAAGTCATTAATCATTCTTTTCGATTGAAGCTCCCCGATGCGATATACCATCATCGCAATCGAAAATCGGAGAAGTTCGGTTAACATAATCGGAAATCGGAGAAATATTTATTGTGATATTTATACACCATTTTGAATACTTCTGATGCGATTGATATTCATATACTATAGACTTGCACATCGGAAGAGTTCATAATAGGTAATTTAATATTATTTTCACAAACGCTAAAACTCCAATAGTACGATCAACATTGAATAGAAAATCAAATGATTATTGGTTTACGATTCTATTTTGAATATGTGAGTGTGACCCAAACAAAATATTTAAGTGTTACACGGATTCAATAAATAATGAATCATGAACCATAATTTTTATAATCGTTCTTTTCAATTTCTTGTTTATCACGATTGAGAGCTTATTGCTTTGCAGAATCAAATAACGCCAAATCCTTTCATTCGCAGACCGAGGGAAACAATATCAGACACAGAAATGTCGAAGAGAACAAGGAGAATGAAGACTACTGTTGCCGCTAAGTTTGTTGAGAGTCCTACAGTCTCGAAGGAAAAACCAGTAAAGTTGAAGCTAGTTACAGATACATCATGTCAAGGGCTCGGCATAATGACATGGGAAGGAGTTTATAATCTATTGGAGAGTGAAAACCCTAAAGTCACAATAGCAAAGGTATCAGTTCCAGATGAAGATACCTCAGATTCCGACTCTGAAATTACTGAAAGAACACTTGCGAATTCATTCCTACATCGAATTGCAGCTAGAGCAAACATCATTCCTTATTATGATGTGATTCAATGGGTCATAGATAGTGTAGAAATTAAGGACAGAATGTTTATTTTGGCTTCTGGAACATCTTCTGGATCATTCAAAGCAGAAGACCTCAAAGCAATGTATCACCTCCCTGCTCCGCAGAAGGTCTATAATAAAGAATTTGTCAAAGAGTTTGCTGACAGTAATAAAGTTCAATCTGAACCTATCAAAGATTGGAGGAAAAATCCTGAAAAGCACAAAAATGAATCATCCGGTATGTATTCAATAGATTCTCTTTCACCCCCATACTACTCTGTCGCTGCTATGATGTGTAGATTATTTGGCAATAACAATTCTACTAGGTTTTCTATACAAATGGTTCCTTTAATCCTACCTGCTGTCAATTCCGAAATTATGGACTGGGCTCTTATTATTTCTGATAGGATAACTAATAGGATTCTCGAATACAGACAAGATAAAATCACTAGAAATACCACTCCCTTTTTCTTTTGTGCTTATGTTCTAGACGCTCTTTGTTTTAATTCTGAGTTTCCCTTGTTAGGATGGAAATGGACTGCCAAATATCCCACCCCGATTCATATATATCATAAACTCCTTTGGAAAGCTCATTTCAAAGATCATGTGTATAGAATATGTCATGGGTTCCTTATTCCATTTTTTCAAACCATTTTCAATCGCTTTCCCCCTAGATTCTCCGACAAAGCTAAAACTGACTTATCCTCAATAGGAGACTGGTTTGGAGAGGAAAAATTCACGTATGTCAGGATTTTCGGGAGTATTTTGGAACCCCATGTTCTCCCTCTTTTTGTTCCAGATAAAATTCTAGCTCAGGAAATCTCCTATCAATTGACAGTTGAAGGAATGTCCAGATCTCTGAGCAATAGTAAGAAAATAATTGGCCTTCGTTTCCATTCAATTGTGGACATTTTACTTTGAATGACTTCAAGCATGCAGAAAAGGAAGTCGCCAAAACAAAGGGTTTTAAATTGGCAACAATCCCGGGGAGACAGTATGATCCACAAAAGATAGCTTTTAATGTTACTTCTTCAGTTTCGATTGCTCGATTCGAGCATGAACCGGATGAATTTGATGATTTGTTTGTTTCATTAAATGACTTTTCTCAAGTTTATAATTTGGCCAAGTCCAAATTCCAGAAAGAAGAAATGAATAAATTTATGCTATTTAGAAGTCAAAGATTGTTGAAAGTTCCTCTAGACCAATTGAGAGTTCCTATACAAGGGTCAGAAGCAGAGGATACATCTGGAAAAACAGCAGGAGAAACATCTACCAGTAAGGTCACTACACAATCAGCTACTGACCAGTCCATTGCACAGATACAAAAGGAAGTAATAGGAAATGATCCTGTTATACATGCTGAAAAGGTGAGCACTGATGGCAAATCCGATGTAAATACTGATCAGCAGTCCACAGCTCAAACAGGGAAAGAATGCACAAGTACTGATACTAATGTGCATAATCAAAAAGAAGGATCAGGCAGCAAAGCCAATGAACAGGAAACAAATACAGAGAAATCGGATACACAACTTGGAGGAAACAAAACTACTGAGAAAATGGTAGACTCTGTTGATCTTAATGTTTCCTCACAATTGTTGAAACAATATAATCAATTTGCTCATCAATTAGGACTGCAGGATAATCCTGAAAAGAAAAATCCAGAAGATCAGGAGGTTGAAATCATTCCTGAACATCCTACAGGAAAAATTGTGTTGAAAATTGAGGAGATCCCTCCTCTGGATGTATTCTACAGCCCTAAACATAAGGCTGTTGTTGAAAAACAGAGAAAAAGAAGGAAGATGGATCAGGACACAACTTTTGCTTCACAGGAACAATTCATGAGTATTGTTTATAAGAATGCCGAAGTGAATCCATCTGAGGATCTCACTAAGTTATCCCAATATGCAGGAGCATACAGTGCTGCGACAATAGATAAAGCTGCAGAAGTTTCTCAGTTGATGACTCAGAAAGATCTACATCTAGCTTTACTTGAAAAACAAGCTAATGAAAATCAGCAGAAGATTGCTTAATTTGAACGGCAATTTCAAAATCAAGAGCTCAGAATTAAAGAGCTAGAAGAACAGCTGGCCACAGAAAAGAAGAAAGTTGATGAACAAGCTCTAAACAAACAGCAACAGATGAATCAAGAAATTTCAAAGTTACAAAATTTGTTGCAAGATGAGCAAAATACAAAGATTGTACAAGAAAAATAATTTCAAGCAGATTTAGATAAATTCAAGGATTTTCCCAAATTAAATGAATTCAAAACAGAAGCTCTTGAAGCCAATAAACTGCTATCTCATCAGTTAAATAATTTTTGTACAAAATTAACTCAGACAGAGCCATTTATTGATATCACATCATCTTTGATACAGGACATAGTTACTCTCAGGCAAGAGATTGATGATGCCGATGAAAAGATTTATGAATTTCTTATTTGGCAAGATACAGAAAAGGGAAAAGAAGCTAATCTACCTCGGATAGAAGAAAGACATAAGGAAATCCTGTTTACAGAGTGGGAGCAGCAGTTGATGAAAGCCGAGAGAGCTATATCAAGAGCTAGAAGCATGATGGGTAATATAACACAATTTATCAATGACAGCTTGTATGCATGTAATCTCATTTTAGATTGTGTTCCAGGCAGTTTACTCAAATTCAAAGAAACTGATCGCAGATGGAAAGAAGAAATAATGAATAAAAATCAACAGATCAATAAGCTTCAAAAAATATCTTGGGATAATATGTGGACCTATCTGATTAAGCCACTCAATCAACAGTCAGCTATTAAATGCCTATCAAATGCTGTTGATTGTTTGATTCCAGAATTCTCCGATGCCACATACGCTGGACAGTTACATTCCAAGATGAGTCATCCGTTAGAAGTACAGGAAATGTTGAAAATTTGCCACCTGGCTACATCGAGCGAGAAGGAAAAGCAATGAATCAGTTCCATTTTAAGATAATATTTATGTTTTTAATTTGATAGATTGTAGCAGTAGTAGTAGGATTCTTTTTTCATGTAATTTCATATTTAAACCCTTCTCATGCATTGGAGAAGGGGTCATGAGTTGTAATATTTTTGACTTGGAGATTACATTTCTGTACTCCACTACCTCTTATATTTCATAACGGATCACATCTGGTGATTTTATGCGGAATTATCTTTAAAGTGTTGCATTTTTGTACCTTGAATTTAATTTTGCATCGGAATCACTGGATTTGAGTATCAGATTTCATTTGAAAGCTTTCAAGATGGATAAGGTATTTTTATCTATTCACTGTTGATTTCTTTTGTCATATGATATCCGCTTTAAAATTTTCTATCATTTATATATATATTTGGTTTTCACAACGTTTCTTTAATATATCATTTTTTAGTATAATTGAAATGTTATCTTTCATAAGTGTATGTAGATGATATACAATGATGAATACAATATGCTAATATAACTCTGTTTAATTTCTTAAACAGAGTTATCTTTATTTGTTACTGCACAATTTCAATTAAACTTTAATAAATTTTTATGGTTATTGTTAAATTGGAATAATTTTAAGTTGTATTCACATATGATACCCGGGTTAACTTTAGAATTTCTTTATTAGTATTTAAATTAAATTAGATAGTTTCATTTCAGTTATTTAGTCCCATTTTCACTCATCCAAATCAACCCATCACCAACCCATTAGTTATAAGGAAACTGGTCCTTTCAATCCAGTCGGAGCCACCATACCAAACAAATAAGGAGTTGTCCTAAGGTCCCGACCGGGTGGTTTTCCCCAATGTTTGAAGCAGAGATTTTATAGGCTTCAACATTTTTGGCACTAGAAGGAGGGCCTGAGCTATGAATGGCAAGTAAATCTTTACCCACAAGCCATTTTGAGAGCAAAACACCCTCATTAACTTCTTCAATTTCTTCTGAATTACAAAATCCTATAGAAAAAATTGAGAAGAATATTCAGACACCCACTACCAAAATCTCAAAACAATCAGACAATCAAAATCCTGAGTCTCCTGAAGTACAAGATTTAATTCATAAATTGAAAGGATTCTCATTATCTCTAGAAGAGTCTGAAATATCTGAAGGTAGTGTAAGCTCAAAATTTGTTCCTTCAAAACCTCTTACTAGGCTTCAAAGTGAAAAACTTGGTATTTCTCCGAAAGAATTCCCTTTACCTAGTAGAGTCAAGACAAGAAGAACTCAATCAGAATTAGAAAGTGATATAAGTTCTTCATCTCATATTCAATCACCTGTTTCCGAAACCCCAACTCAGCAAAGTGCAATTGTTTCCACGTCGTCTGCTCAATCATCATCTGCTCAATCATCATCAATCTCAACATCATCTATTCCAACAACTTTTGTTCCAACATCACCAGTCTCTACTACTCCTCCAACATTTGTTACAATAATGGCTATACCATGGGCTAGTCCAGGGGCTGTCAACATGCCTGCACCTTTACATGATTTACCTGACAATCCTGGAAAATGGCTTCCAAAGTTCAGTCCAGAGCTTAACATTCAAGCTGAAGAACACATCAATAACTTTATGTTGGCTGTAAATTTGAATGGAGTCGTAGAAGAAGATGTTGTAGTCAGACTATTCCCTTATACTCTTCAAGGGGCAGCAGGATCTTGGTACTTTTCATTACCTTCAGGATCCATAACGAGTTGGGCCATTTTTACAGATCATTTTTTAACTAAATTTGGAGATGACAGATCAATAGCTACTTTAATCAACGATCTCTCAAATTTGAAGACAGAACCCAAGGAGCCCATTAAAGATTTCAACGCTAGATTCAACAAACTCTTGAACAAAATCCACACAGATTCAAGACCTAGTGAACAAGTCAGAAGTGAATGGTACATAACTACTTTGCCCTCAAACATAGCAATTTTTGTAGATAGAGCTGCAAAACCTACGTTAGCCGAGAATATGAAAGAGGCTATTGCAGTAGAAAAACGAATTATTTCTCTAGAAAAGAAAAATGCTATTGAGGAAAGGAAATCCAAGAAGGTCAGCTTCAAAGATGATTCGAGGAAAAAGGCCAAAGACCCATACGACATGGAAGGTTTATAGAAAGTTCTTAAAACCATGTCGAATGAAATGGTTGAAATAAAAAAACAAGTAGCTGAAACTTCTACCAAAAAACCATTTCGAAATTTCAAAAGAAATCAACTGGAAACTAAACCTCCCAATTCAATCTCTAATGCAGAATCAGAAGAGGAAGAAGAAGAAGATACATCTCTAGTATCAGATGAAGAAGAAGAGAATGAAGAAATAGCTGAATTGCATGGAATGTGAGATTTTATTCTCCCTAATTCTAATAATGAGGTAGATCAAGAAGCCATGCCTGTAAGTACTAGGAGTAAATCTACGTTGGAGTCTGTACAAACAGTTCCTAAAAAGAAAACTACAACTCCAAGTACCAAAGACAAATCCCCTGCAAAGAAAACTTCTCCATTACCTACTCAAAATCAGCCATCTTCTTCTAATCCTCCTACATCGACATCAAAGACTTTAGTGGTATGAGATCCTATGGAGTATAACATTGTTGAAGACATGAAAAAGATTAAAGCCAATATTTCCTTACATGAACTCAGCAAACTAAAACACCAGCAGAAGTTGCTATTAAAAGAATTAAATGCTACACCAATTGCTCCTTTACCAAGTGGTGTAGTTGCAAAAGCAGCTAAAGGAATTGGTAAACCACCAGACAAAGTAGATGCTACGGATACTGTGCTCATTGGAGAAAGATCAAATTCTCAGACTCCTCCTTTTATTTTGACTTATGAAATGTACAATAAGAATATGCATAATTGTTTAATTGATTCTGGAGCATCCTCTAATATAATGCCTACTTCTGTTTGTGCCAAATTGAATATTGAACCACAGAAATCGGCAGTTCATATCGTTCAATTGGATTTCTCTAAAGTTCAAGTTGTAGGAGAAATCAATTTAGTTACTATCAGACTAGCTTCTGATCCTAGGATTGTCCAAAGAATTGATATTTTGATTGCAGATATTCCTGAATTCTATGGATTAGTCTTAAGTAGGGACTGGTCTGCGAAACTTAATGGTTATATCGCAACTGATTATTCACATATGTGGCTTCCTTACAAAGGGAAACCAAATCAAATCAAGGTTGAACGAGAAAAACATATGATGCACACTGTCACTGAATTTGAACAATCTAATGAACCTATGCCTTTCAACAATAATATTCCTGGAGGTTATTCTGCTGAGTCATTCCTTGGAAACTTCAAAGCACCACAATCACCCTTTTCTGTAAATACTTTTGTTTCTCAAATAGAAATTTTTTCACAATCTGATTCTTCCAGAATTGTAAATATTTCTGATGTAATTATAGATGAGCCAATAGATAAATCTTTATTTTGGTCATTATATTTTGATGGATCAAAATCTAGTGATGGAGTTGGAGCAGGATGCATCTTAATTGATCCAGATGGAGAAAAAACCATGCTATCATGTAGGTTAGAATTTGAGTGTACAAACAATACTGCAGAATATGAAGCCTTGATTCAAGGACTTTATAAAGCTATAGGGTTAGATGTTAAATACTTGAAAGTATTTGGTGATTCCGAAATTTTCATAAAACAAGATAGGAATACTATCCATTGCCTTTCAGGACATCTTAAACACTATCAAACCCTAGTGCAAGATCTTACCACTCATTTTCTAGCATTCAATATTTCTTCTATTCCTAGGAATCAAAATACATCAGCTGATTTGTTAGCTAATGTTGCATCCAAACTCCTTCCTGCTGAAGATTTCAGTCCTGATAGATTTTCAGTAGAATTGATTTTTCGCCCATCTGTCCCAGATAATGTCACAAATTGGAGAGTATTCTATCATGATCAAGACATTTTGAATTTCATGACTTCAGAGAAATCATATGATGAACAAATTATTGATGAGGACAATCATGATTTACAAATTGCCTCAAAATGTAATGAAAATCCCATTCCAAAATCTGTTGTTAAATTGGAGGACTTATATGATATAAAAGACAGATTCAAGAAAGTTACCAATGCTAAACTTCAAAGTTCCACTTTGAAGTTTGAATTAGTAAATCTTGGTTCTGACTCTAATCCTCAAAATGTTAATTTAGGACTCAATTTAACTCCAGAGGAAAGGAATGATTTCATTAAACTTCTGAACAAATATAAAAATGTTTTTTCTTGGAATTATGATGATTTAAAAATGTATGATACTTCTGTTATTCAACACACAATTCCCATGCTTCCTGATATTAAACCTATTCAACAGAAGTTAAGAAAAATTCATCCAAATCTCGAAGGTCAAATCAAATCAGAACTTAATAAACTTTTAAAAGCCAAAATCATTTTTCCTGTAAGGCACTCCAATTGGGTTTCCAATATGGTACCTGTAAGGAAGAAGAATGGTGATATAAGAATCTGTATTGATTTTAGAAATTTAAACAAAGCATGTTTAAAAGACAATTTCCCATTGCCAACTATGGAACAGATACTTCAAAAGGTAGCTGTTTCTGAACTCATGTCCTTTCTTGATGGATTTTCAGGCTATAATCAAGTTTTAGTTCATCCAAATGACAGATTGAAAACAACTTTCAAAACCAAATGGGGAACCTATGCTTATCAAAAAATTCCTTTTGGTCTAATAAATGCAGAAGCAACTTTCCAAAGAGCCATGGACATAGCATTTAAAGGTCTGATCAATAGATCAGTTGTTATTTATCTTGATGACATAAAAATATTTTCAAAAAAGAGAGCCGATCATCTACATGATTTAAAGCAAATATTTGAAAGATGTAGAAGGTTTGGTATTTCCTTAAATCCAAAGAAATCTTTCTTTGCTCTTGATGAAGGAAAACTCTTAGATTTGTTGTGTCAAAAGATGGTATATATATTGATCCAGATAGAGTAAAAGAAATTTCTGATAATTCTTTACCTCATAACAAAAAATCCATGCAATCATTTCTTGGGCAAATCAATTTTGTAAAAAGATTCATTCCCGATTTCTCTCAAATTGTTTTACCTATGAAAAATATGATCAAGAAAAATTCAGTATTCAAATGGGGGCATAAAGAGAAAGAAACCTTTGAGGCAATCAAACAAGCAATCATTAATGCACTAGCATTGAATACCCCTGATTTTTCTAAAGATTTTACTTTGTATACTTTGGCCACCGAAACATCCTATGCTGTTGTTTTAACACAGCTCAATGATCAAAAAATTGAGGCACCAATTTCTTTCTTTAGCTCAAATCTGCAAGGAGCTGAGCTTAATTATTCTGATGTTGAAAAACAAGCCTTTTCCGTGTTTAAATCAATCAAACATTTCAGACCTTTTCTCTTGAAAACACACACAAAAATCATTGTCCCATTCTCTGCAGTGAGACAATTATTAATTCAAAAAGAAGTAGGAGAAAAGAGAGCTAACTGGGTAACATCTTTGCAAGAATATGATATTGATATTAAACCAGCTAAGATTGTTAGAGGACAAGGGTTTTGCAGATTATTGGCAGGAGCTCATAACATATCAGAAAATCAAGATCCAAACAATGATATTCAAGTTAGTCAGATAAGTATTACAGATTCTGAATTTCAGTAAGCTGATCTCATCTATTACTTGAAAAATGGGTATGCTCCTTCTAATCTCAGCTATAAGAACAAATGTGCTTTAAGATTGAAGGCTATTAAATATGAGATCATTGATAATGTGTTATTCAGAAAGAATTATGATTCAATCCTATTAAGATATCTTGAAAAGACTGAAGCTGAAAAGGTGTTGCAGGATTTTCATGATGGACCAGCAGGAGGTCATTTTGGAGGTGATACCACAGCTCACAAAATAATTCATGGTGGTTATTACTGGCCTACCCTTTTTAAAGATACGCATGATTATGTGAGGAAGTGCAAAATTTGTCAAACTGCTAGTGGAAGACAAAAGAAACCAGCTTTCCCTTTGCAACCAGTAAATATTGAGCAACCATTTGAGCAATGGGGGCTTGACATTATTGGTGAGATAGTACCTCATTCTTCCAAACAACACAAATACATCCTTACAGCAACAGATTACTTTACAAAATGGGTAGAAGCAATCCCTTTGAAGGTAGCCAATTCTGATACAATTATTGATTTCATAGATCAATTCATCATAACCAGGTTTGGTGTACCTAACGCTCTTGTCTTTGATAATGCATCTTATTTTTCTGGAAAAAGTATAATGGAATTTGCAGTCAAAATAGGTTTTAAATTGAAATATTCAGCAAATTATTATCCACAAGGTAATGGTTTGGCTGAATCCACTAACAAAAATCTTATCAAAATCATTAAAAGGACCATTGATCAAAATCAAAAGAATTGGCACAAGTCTTTAATCTTTGCACTATGGGCTGATCGTATTACTAAAAAAGCTTCAATAGGAACTTCACCTTTCAATTTAGTTTATGGAAAAGAAGCTGTGATACCATCAAATTTAGCTCTTCCATCATTAGCCTTAGTGCAATTTATTGAAGAAAATCCTTCTTCATCCATTCAATTGAGATATGATCAAATCCTTAAACTAGAAGAAGATAGAGATAAAGCAAAAATTATTCATGAAAAACATCAACAACTTGTAAAATCTTCTTTTGATGCAAGTTCTACCGGCTCAAAGATTTTTTCAATTGGTGATCTTGTTCTGAAATGGGATAAAGCACATGAAGAAAAAGGTAAGAATACCAAGTTTCAGAAAATGTGGCTTGGACCATTTCAGATAGCTGAAAAGATAGGCTCAAATACATTCATACTCCAAGATTTAACAGGAAAGAGAGAATCTCTTCCTGTAAATGGGCTTGTCTTGAAGAAATTCTTTTCATAAGGAGGTAACCCCTTCTTACTTGTACATATTCCTTTCTGCAAAGATTTTTATTGTTTTGAAAATAAATGTTGTTAATAAGTATCTAATTGACTGTTTACTATTAAGAAAATTTCTTAGGAAGAATATTATAAATATTTATTTTGTGTAAATAAGAATTTTTAAAGAAATGATCACAGTTTTTAGATAGTCTAAAATAAGATGTTAAACTTTGAAAGATTATTCCAATTATTTGCATGATATTTTGAAAACTTGAGGAGAATGTAAATCATTATAAGTTTATTGAGCAGAGAAAGGTTATCTATAAAAGTAAAGATTTTTCGAAGTCTTGGTACTCAAAAAACTCTGAAAATCGTCATCCATTGATTCTTAAGGATAAAACTATTTCACCCCATCCATTTAAGTTGTGATTTTTTAGAATGTAATTCTAAGAAATTATATGAAAATTTTAAGAGATAAGAGGTCTCATCACGAGCCTGCTTACCATGTTCATAAGAAGTAATAAAACTGACATTACCAATACTGCATATCAAAACAGGGTAATGGCTTATAAATATAAGACAAGGGGTCTCATCACGAGCCAACTTATTCAATTTAAATTACAACTAGTGAATGGCATTGTTATTAACTGGCTACCAAACCAGAACAATGGCTCTTAAAAATAAAAAAAATAAGTAAAAGACAAAAACATGAGATAAAATGTCTTATGAATTTATCTTTTAAAAAGTCATAATTTTAGTTGGATGGGACAATGAATAAGTTAATGGTTAAAAGGTAACCCTGTTGAGACTATGAACGTTTGCAGGCAGCAGAGGCAATGCCTATGAAAATAGAGTATATTATAAAAACCAGACTTGGAGAAATCCACTTACTTCATTATTAACACCAATCAAAGTTTGAGATAACCCAAAAATGTTTTTATTCTCAAGAAATTAGAAAGAAATTGTAGGTAATTTTTATTTTTTTTCATAGTTAGATTTTATTTTTGATTATCCTAAGATAGTTTTCATTATCTATAAAAATCTTTACTTACTAGAAATATAGTATTCATTTTATTTTTCAGAGATAATTGTTTCTTTCAGTGAATCGCCAATTGTTGTATTGTACAAAAAACCTCCCTTTTTCCAAAATTTTAGAATAAAATTCATTTAGAAATAGGGTCCCTTTTTTCTTCTTTTAATATAGGAATAAAAGACTTAGAAATAAAGATTCATTGTTTTGAATGACTCATTGCATATCTTTGTTACCAAGTGTGTACAAACAAATACAACATTCAAAAACTTCCGATCCGATCAAATATAAAAGAATTTATTATAGAAAATAAATCAATTGCAAAAGTCCCATGAACAGTAATTGGAAATCGGAAATCGGAAAAATCTTTGAAAGAAGTTTTACATACATGTTCAAAATCTCCGATACGATTATTCCAATCGAAAATCTCCAATCGCAAAGGATTTAAGTTGTTCATTCACATATCTCCGATGCAATGCGATCAATCGCAATCGTGTGATCGGGGCACTTTTAATAAATTCCTTTTGGTCAATCAAAAATTCCCCGATGCGATGCGCTTTATTATAAAACACTTTTCAAAAGGAAATAAACATTTGTTTTCGTTTAAATGAGAAGAATCTCTATATGGTAGACCCCACCATATCGTAATCGGAAATCGGAGAAAAGTCATTAATCATTCTTTTCGATTGAAGCTCCCCGATGCGATATACCATCATCGCAATCGAAAATCGGAGAAGTTCGGTTAACATAATCGGAAATCGGAGAAATATTTATTGTGATATTTATACACCATTTTGAATACTTCTGATGCGATTGATATTCATATACTATAGACTTGCACATCGGAAGAGTTCATAATAGGTAATTTAATATTATTTTCACAAACGCTAAAACTCCAATAGTACGATCAACATTGAATAGAAAATCAAATGATTATTGGTTTACGATTCTGTTTTGAATACGTGAGTGTGACCCAAACAAAATATTTAAGTGTTACACGGATTCAATAAATAATGAATCATGAACCCATAATTTTTATAATCATTCTTTTCAATTGCTTGTTTATCACGACTGAGAGCTTATTGCCTTGCAGAATCAAAGAACGCCAAATCCTTTCATTCGCAGACCAAGAGAAACAATATCAGACACAGAAATGTCGAAGAGAACAAGGAGAATGAAGACTGTTGTTGCCGCTAAGTTTGTTGAGAGTCCTACAGTCTCGAAGGAAAAACCAATAAAGCTGAAGCTAGTTACAGATACATCATGTCAAGGGCTAGGAAAAATGACATGGGAAGGAGTTTATAATCTAATTGAGAGTGAAAACCCTAAAGTCACAGTAGCAAAGGTATCAGTTCCGGATGAAGATAACTCAGATTCCGACTCTGATATTACTGAGAGAACACTTGCGAATTCATTCCTACATCGAATTGCAGCCAGAGCAAACATCATTCCTTATTATGATGTGATTCGATGGGTCATCGATAGTGTAGAAATTAAGGACAGAATGTTTATTTCAGCTTCTGGAGCATCTTTTGGATCATTCAAAGTAGAAGACCTCAAAGCAATGTATCATCTCCCTGATCCGCAGAAGTTCTATAACAAAGAATTTGTCAAAGAGTTTGCTGACAGTAATAAATTTCAATCTGAACCTATCAAAGAATGGAGGAAAAATCCTGAAAAGCACAAAAATGAATCATCCGGTATGTATTCAGTAGATTCTCTTTTACCCCCATACTGCTATGTCGCTGCTATGATGTGTAGATTATTCAGCAATAACAATTCTGTTAGGTTTTCTATACAAATGGTTCCTTTAATCCTAGCTGCTATCAATTCCGAAATTATGGACTGGGATGTTATTATTTCTGATAGGATAGCTAATAGGATACTTGAATACAGACAAGATAAAATCGCTGGAAATACCACTCCCTTTTTCTTTTGTGCTTATATTCTAGACGCCCTTTGTTTCAATTCTGAGTTTCCCTTGTTAGGATGGAAATGGACTTCTAAAGATCCTACCCCGATTCATATATACCATAAACTCCTTTGGAAAGTTTATTTCAAAGATCATGTGTATAGAATATGTCATGGTTTCCTTATTCCAGTTTTTCAAACCATTTTCAATCGCTTTCCCCCTAGATTCTCCGACAAAGCTAAAACTGACTTATCCTCAATAGGAGATTGGTTTGGAGAGGAAAAATTCACATATGTCAGGATTTTCGGGAGTATTGTGGAACCCCATGTTCTCCCTCTTTTTGTTCCAGATAAGCTTCTAGCTCAGGAAATCTCCTATCAATTGACAGTTGAAGGAATATCCAGATCTCTGAGCAATAGTAAGAAAAGAATGTGGCCTTCATTTCCATTCAATTGTGGACATTTTACTTTCAATGACTTCAAGCATGTAGAAAAGGAAGTCGCCAAAATAAAGGGTTTTAAATTGGCAACAATCCCGGGGAGACAGTATGATCCACAAAAGATAGCTTTTAATGTTACTTCTTCAGTTTCGATTGCTCGGTTTGAGCATGAACCGGATGAATTTGATGATTTGTTTGTTTCATTAAATGAATTTTCTCAAGTTTATAATTTGGCCAAGTCCAAATTCCAGAAAGAAGAAATGAATAAATTTATTCTATTTAGAAGTCAAATATTATTGAAAGTTCCTCTAGACCAATTGAGAGTTCCTATACAAGGGTCAGAAGCAGAGGATACATCTGGAAAAACAGTAGGAGAAACATCTACCAGTAAGGCCATTACATAGTCATCTACTGGCCAGCCCATTATACAGACACAAGAAGAAGCAACAGGAAATGATCCGATTGTACACATTCAGAAAGAAATCACTGATGGCAAACTCGACGAAAATACTGATCAGCAATCCACAGTTCAAACAGAGAAAGAATGCACAAGTACTGATACTAATGTGCATATTCAAAAGGAAGGTTCAGACAGCAAAACTGATAAACAAGAAAGAAATACAGAGAAATCAGATACACAACTTGGAGGAAGCAAAACTGATGAAATTATAGACTCTGTTGATCTTAATGTTTCATCTCAATTGTTGAAGCAGTATAATCAATTTGCTCATCAATTAGGACTGCAGGATAATCCTGAAGAGAAAAATCCAGAAGATCAGGATGTTGAAATCATTCCTGAACATCCTACAGGACAAAGTGTGTTGAAAATTGAGAAATCCCTCCTCTGGATGTATTCTACAGCCCTAAACATAAGGCTGTTGTTAAAAAACAGAGAAAAAGAAAGAAAATAGATCAAGATACAATTTTTGCTTCACAAGAGGAATTCATGAGTATTGTTTATAAGAATGTTGAAGTGAATCCATCTGAGGATCTCACTAAGTTATCCCAATATGCAGGAGCATACAGTGCTGCGACAATAGATAAAGCTGCAGAGGTTTCTCAGTTGATGACTCAGAAAGATCTACATCTAGCTTTACTTGAAAAACAAGCTAATGAAAATCAGCAGAAGATTGCTCAATTTGAACAGCAATTTCAAAATCAAGAGCTCAAAACTAAAGAGCTAGAAGAGCAGCTGACCACAGAAAAGAAGAAAGTTGATGAACAAGCTCTAAACAAACAGCAATAGATGAATCAAGAAATTTCAAAGTTACAAAATTTGTTGCAAGATGAGCAAAATAAAAAGATTGTACAAGAAAAAGAATTTCAAGCAGCTTTAGACAAATTCAAGGATTTTCCCAAATTAAATTAATTCAAAACAGAAGCTCTTGAAGCCAATAAACTGCTGTCTCGGCAGTTAAATAATTTTTGTACGAAATTAACTCCAACAGAGCCATTTATTGATATCACATCATCTTTAATACAGGACATAGTTACTCTCATGCAAGAGATTGATGATGCCGATGAAAATATTTCTGAATTTCTTATTTGGCAAGATACAGAGAAGGGAAAAGAAGCTAATCTACCTCAGATAGAAGAAATACATAAGGAAATCCTGTTTACAGAGTGGGAGCACCAATTGATGAAAGCCGAGAGAGCTATATCAAGAGCTAGAAGTATGATGGCTAATATAACACAATTTATCAATGACAGCTTGTATGCATGTAATCTCACTTCAGATTGTGTTCCAGACAGTTTACTCAAAGTCAAAGAAACTGATCGCAGATGGAAAGAAGAAATGATGAATAAAAATCAACAGATCAATAAGCTTCAAACAATATCTTGGGATAATATGTGGACCTATCTGATTAAGCCACTCAATCAACAATCAGCTATTAAATGCCTATCAAATGTTGTTGATTGTTTGATTCCAGAATTCTCCGATGCCACATACGCTGGACAGTTACATTCCAAGATGAGTCATCCATCATAAGTACAGGAAATGTTGAAAATTTGCCACCTGGCTACATCGAGCGAGAAGGAGAAGCAATGAATCAGTTCCATTTTAAGATAGTATTTCTATTTTAATTTGATAGATTGTAGCAGTAGTAGTAGGATTCTGTTTTCATGTAATTTCATATTTAAACCCTTCTCATGCATTGGAGAAGGGGTCCGGAGTTGTAATATTTTTGACTTGGAGATTACATTTCTGTACTCCACTGCCTCTTATATTTTATAAAGGATCACATCTGGTGATTTTATGCGGAATTATCTTTAAAGTGTTGCATTTCTGTACCTTGGATTTGATTTTGCATCGGAATTACTGGATTAGAGTATCATATTTCATTTGAAAGCTTTCAAGATGGATAAGGTATTTTTATCTATTCACTGTTGATTTATTTTGTCATATGATATTCGCTTTAAAATTTTCTATCATTTATATATATTTGGTTTTCACAACGTTTCTTTATATATCATTTTTTAGTATAATTGAAATGTTATCTTTCATAAGTGTATGTAGATGATATACAATGATGAATACAATATGCTAATATAACTCTGTTTAATTTCTTAAACAGAGTTATCTTTATTTGTTTCTACACATTTCAATTAAACGATAATACATTTTTATGGTTATTGTTAAATTGGAATAATTTTAAGTTGTATTCACATATGATACCCGGGTTAATTTTAGAATTTCTTTATCAGTATTTAGATTAAATTAGATAGTTTCATTTCAGTTATTTAGTCCCATTTTCACTCATCCAAATCAACCCATCACCAACCCATTAGTTATAAGGAAATTGGTCCTTTCAATCCAGTCGGAGCCACCATACCAAACGGATAAGGAGCTGTCCTAAGGTCCCGACCGGGTGGTTTTCCCCAATGTCTGAAGTAGAGATTTTCTAGGCTTCAACATTTTTGGTGCTAGAAGGAGGGTCTGAGCTATGAATGGCAAGTAAATCTTTACCCACAAGCCATTCTGAGAGAAAAACACCCTCATTAACTTCTTCAATTTCTTCTGAATTACAAAATCCTATAGAAGGAATTGAGAAGAATATTCAGACACCCACTACCAAAATCTCAAAACAATCAGACAATCAAAATCTTGAGTCTCCTGAAGTACAAGATTTAATTCATAAATTGAAAGGATTCTCATTATCTCTAGAAGAATTTGAAATATCTGAAGGTAGTGTAAGCTCAAAATTTGTTCCTTCAAAACCTCTTACTAGGCTTCAAAGTGAAAAACTTGGTATTTCTCCAAAAGAATTTCCTTTACCTAGTAGATTCAAGACAAGAAGAACTCAATCGGAATCAGAAAGTGATATAAGTTGTTCATCTTATATTAAATCACCTGTTTCCGAAACCCCAACTCAACAAAGTGCAGTTGTTTCCACATCATCTGCTCAATCATCATCAATCTCAATCTCATCTATTCCAACAACTTCTGTTCCGACACCACCAGTCTCTACTACTTCTTCACCAGTTGTTACAATAATGGCTAGACCATGGGCTAGTCCAGGAGCTGTCAACATGCCTGCACCTTTACATGATTTACCTGACAATCCTGGAAAATGGCTTCCAAAGTTCAGTCCAGAGCTTAACATTCAAGGTGAAGAACACATCAATAACTTTATGCTGGCTGTAAATTTGAATGGAGTCGT
Organism: Pinus albicaulis; assembly: GCA_034641835.2. Classification (NCBI taxonomy): domain Eukaryota; kingdom Viridiplantae; phylum Streptophyta; class Pinopsida; order Pinales; family Pinaceae; genus Pinus; species Pinus albicaulis. The sequence continues at coordinate 28,364,069 of CM076573.1, forward strand.
AGAAGAAGATGTTGTAGTCAGACTATTCCCTTATACTCTTCAAGGAGCAGCAGGATCCTGGTACTTTTCATTACCTTCAGGATCCATAGCAAGTTGGGCCATTTTTGCAGATCATTTTTTAACCAAATTTGGAGATGACAGATCAATAGCTACTTTAATCAACGATCTCTCAAATTTGAAGACAGAACCCAAGGAGCCCATTAAAGATTTCAACGCTAGATTCAATAAACTCTTGAACAAAATCCACACAGATTCAAGGCCTAGTGAACAAGTCAGAAGTGAATGGTACATAACTGCTTTGCCCTCAAACATAGCAATTTTTGTAGATAGAGCTACAAAACCTACGTTAGCCGAGAATATGAAAGAGGCCATTGCAGTAGAAAAACGAATTATTTCTCTAGAAAAGAAAAATGCTATTGAGGAAAGGAAATCCAAGAAGGTCAGCTTCAAAGATGATTCGAGGAAAAAGGCCAAAGACCCATACGACATGGAAGGTTTACAGAAAGTTCTCAAAACCATGTCGAATGAAATGGTTGAAATAAAAAAACAAGTAGTTGAAACTTCTACCAAAAAACCGTTCCGAAATTTCAAAAGAAATCAACTTGAAACTAAACCTCCCAATTCAATCTCTAATGCAGAATCAGAAGAGGAAGAAGAAGAAGATACATCTCTAGTATCAGATGAAGAAGAAGAGAATGAAGAAATAGTTGAATTGCATGGAATGTGGGATTTTATTCTCCCTAATTCTGATAATGAGGTAAATCAAGAAGCCATGCCTGTAAGTACTAGGAGTAAATCTACATCAGAGCCTCTACAAACAGTTCCTAAAAAGAAAACTACAACTCCAAGTACCAAAGACAAATCCCCTGCAAAGAAAACTTCTCCATTACCTACTCAAAATCAGCCATCTTCTTCTAATCCTCCTACATCGACATGAAAGACTTTAGTGGTATCAGATCCTATGGAGTATAACATTGTTGAAGACATGAAAAATATTAAAGCCAACATTTCCTTACATGAACTTAGCAAACTAAAACACCAGCAGAAGTTGATATTAAAAGAATTAAATGCTACACCAATTAGTCCTTTACCAAGTGGTGTAGTTGCAAAAGCAGCTAAAGGGACTGGTAAGCCACCAGACAAAGTAGATGCTACTGATACTGTGCTCATTGGAGAAAGATCGAATTCTCAGACTCCTTTTCTTTTGACTTATGAAATGTACAATAAGAATCTGCATAATTGTTTAATCGATTCTGGAGCATCCTCTAATATTGCCTTCTTCTGTTTGTGCCAAATTGAATATTGAACCACAAAAATCGGCAGTTCATATTGTTCAATTGGATCGCTCTAAAGTTCAAGTTGTAGGAGAAATCAATTCAGTTACTATCAGACTAGCTTCTGATCCTAGGATTGTCCAAAGAATTGATATTTTGATTGCAGATATTCCTGAATTATATGGATTAGTCTTAAGCAGGGACTGGTCTGCGAAACTTAATAGTTATATCGCAACTGATTATTCACATATGTGGCTTCCTTACAAAGGGAAACCAAATCAAATCAAAGTTGAACGAGAAAAACATATGATGCACACTGTCACTGAATTTGAACAATCTAATGAACCTGTGGCTTTCAACAACAATATTCTTGGAGGTTATTCTGCTGAGTCATTCCTTGGAAACTTCAAAGCACCACAATCACCCTTTTCTGTAAATAATTTTGTTTCTCAAATAGAAAATTTTTCACAATCTGATTCTTCCAGAATTGTAAATATTTATGATGTAATTGTAGATAAGCCAATAGATAAATCTTTATTTTGGTCATTATATTTTGATGGATCAAAATCTAGTGATGGAGCTGGAGCAGGATGCATCTTAATTGATCCAGATGGAGAGAAAACCATGCTATTATGTAGGTTATAATTTGAGTGTACAAACAATACTACAGAATATGAAGCCTTGATTCAAGGACTTTATAAAGCTATAAGGTTAGATGTTAAATACTTGAAAGTCTTTGGTGATTCCGAAATTGTCATAAAACAAGTTAGGAATACTATCCATTGCCTTTCAGGACATCTTAAACACTATCAAACCCTAGTGCAAGATCTTACCACTCATTTTTTAGCATTCAATATTTCTTCTATTCCTAGGAATCAAATACATCAGTTGATTTGTTAGCTAATGTTGCATCCAAACTCCTTCCTACTGAAGATTGCAGTCCTGATAGATTTTCAGTAGAATTGATTTTTCGCCCATCTGTTCCAGATAATATCACAAATTGGAGAGTATTTTACCATGATCAAGATATTTTAAATTTCATGACTTCAGAGAAATCATATGATGAACAAATTATTGATGAGGATGATCATGATTTACAAATTGCCTCAAAAGGTAATGAAAATCCCATTCCGAAATCTATTGTTAAATTGGAGGACTTATATGATATAAAAGACAGATTCAAGAAGGTTACCAATGCTAAACTTCAAAGTTCCACTTTGAAGTTTGAATTAGTAAATCTTGGTTCTGACTCTAATCCTCAAAATGTTAATTTAGGACTCAATTTAACTCCAGAGGAAAGGAATGCTTTCATTAAACTTCTGAACAAATATAAAAATGTTTTTGCTTGGAATTATGATGATTTAAAAACGTATGATACCTCTGTTATTCAACACACAATTCCAATGATTCCTGATATTAAACCTGTTCAACAGAAGTTAAGAAAGATTCATCCAAATCTCAAAAGTCAGATCAAATCAGAACTTAATAAACTTTTAAAAGCCAAAATCATTTTTCCTGTAAGGCATTCCAATTGGGTTTCCAATATGGTACCTGTAAGGAAGAAAAATGGTGATATAAGAATTTGTATTGATTTTAGAAATTTAAACAAGGCATGTTTAAAAGACAATTTCCCATTGCCAACCATGGAACAGATACTTCAAAAGGTAGCTGGTTCTGAACTCATGTCCTTTCTTGATGGATTTTCAGGCTATAATCAAGTTTTAGTTCATCCAGATGACAGATTGAAAACAAATTTCAGAACCAAATGGGGAACCTAAGCTTATCAGAAAATGTCTTTTGGTCTAATAAATGCAGGAGCAACTTTCCAAAGAGCCATGGACATAGCATTTAAAGGTCTGATCAATAGATCAGTTGTTATTTATCTTGATGACATAACAGTATTTTCAAAAAAGAGAGCCAATCATCTACATGATTTAAAGCAAATATTTGAAAGATGTAGAAGGTTTGGTATTTCCTTAAATCCAAAGAAATTTTTCTTTGCTCTTGATGAAGGAAAACTCTTAGGATTTGTTGTGTCAAAAGATGGTATATATATTGATCCAGATAGAGTAAAAGAAATTTCTAATATTTCTTTACCTCATAACAAAAAATCCATGCAATCATTTCTTGGGAAAATCAATTTTGTAAAAAGATTCATTCTCGATTTCTCTCAAATTGTTTTACCTATGCAAAATATGATCAAGAAAAATTCAGTATTCAAATGGGGGCATAAAGAGAAAGAAGCTTTTGAGGCAATCAAACAAGCAATCATTAATGCACCAGCATTGAATACCCCTGATTTTTCTAAAGATTTTACTTTGTATACTTTGGCCACCGAAACATCCTATGCTGTTGTTTTAACACAGCTCAATGATCAGAAAATTGAGGCACCAATTTCTTTTTTTAGCTCAAATCTGCAAGGAGCTGAGCTTAATTATTCCGATGTTGAAAAACAAGCCTTTTCCGTGTTTAAATCAATCAAACATTTTAGACCTTTTCTCTTGAAAACACACACAAAAATCATTGTCCCATTCTCTGCAGTGAGACAGCTATTAATTCAAAAAGAAGTAGGAGAAAAGAGAGCTAACTGGGTAACAGCTTTGCAAGAATATGATATTGATATTAAACCAGCTAAGATTGTTAGAGGACAAGGTTTTTGCAGATTATTGGCAGGAGCTCATAACATATCAGAAAATCAAGATCCAAACAATGACATTCAAGTTAATCAGATAAGTGTTACAGATTCTGAATCTCAGTATGTTGATCTCATCTATTACTTAAAAAATGGGTATGCTCCTTCTAATCTCAGCTATAAGAAAAAACGTGCTTTAAGATTCAAGGCTATTAAATATGAGATCATTGATAATGTGTTATTCAGAAAGAATTATGATTCAATCCTATTAAGATGTCTTGAAAAGATCAATAAGATCAAGCCGAAAGGTGTAGCGAATGGTTACGTGACCGGCTATATGTCATTTTGGAGGTGATACCACAGCTCACAAAATAATTCGTGTTGGTTATTACTGGCCTACCCTTTTTAAAGATACGCATGATTACGTAAGGAAGTGCAGAATTTGTCAAACTGCAAGTGGAAGACAAAGGAAACCAATTTTTCCTTTGCAACCAGTGAGTATTGAGCAACCATTCGAACAATGGAGGCTTGACATTATTGGTGAGATAGTACCTCATTCTTCCAAACAACACAAATACATCCTTACTGCAACTGATTAATTTACAAAATGGGTAGAAGCAATCCCGTTGAAGGTATCCAATTCTGATGCAATTATTGATTTTATAGATCAATTCATCATAACCAGGTTTGGTGTACCTAATGCTCTTGTCTTTGATAATGCATCTTACTTTTCCGAAAATAGTATAATGGAATTTGCAGTCAAAAGAGGTTTTAAATTAAAATATTCAGCAAATTATTATCCATAAGGTAATGGTTTAGCTGAATCCACTAACAAAAATCTTATCAAAATCATTAAAAGGATCATTGATCAAAATCAAAAGAATTGGCACAAGTCTTTAATCTTTGCACTATGGGCTGATCGTATCACTGAAAAAGCTTCAATAGTAACTTCACCTTTCAATTTAGTTTATGGGAAAGAAGTTGTGATACCATCAAATTTAGCTCTTCCATCATTAGCCCTAGTGCAGTTTATTGAAGAAAATCCTTCTTCATCCATTCAATCGAGATATGATCAAATCCTTAAACTAGAAGAAGACAGAGATAAAGCAAAAATTATTCATGAAAAACATCAACATCTTGTAAAATCTTCTTTTGATGCAAGTTCTACCGACTCAAAGATTTTGTCAATTGGTGAGCTTGTTCTGAAATGGGATAAAGCACATGAAGAAAAAGGTAAGCATACCAAATTTCAGAAAATGTGGCTTGGACCATTTCAGAATGCTGAAAAGATAGACTCAAATACATTCATACTCCAAGATTTAACAAGAAAGAGAGAATCTCTTCCTGTAAATGGGCTTGTCTTGAAGAAATTCTTTTCATAAGGAGGTAACCCCTTCTTAAACTGTACATATTTCTTTCTGCAAATTTTTTAATTGTTTTTTCAAATAAAGGTTGTTAATGAGTCTCTAACTAACTGTTTACTATTTAGAAAATTTCTTAGGAATATTATAAATATTTATTTTGTGTAAATGAGAATTTTTAAAGAGATGATCAGCGCTTTTAGATAGTTTAAAAGCAGATGTTAAACTTTGGAAAGATTATTCCACTATTTGCACAGATCTTTGAAAAACTTGGATAGAATGTAAATCATCACAAGTTTATTGAGCAGAGAAAGGTTATCTATAAAAGTAAAGATTTTTCAAAGTCCTGGTACTCAAGAAACTCTGAAAATTGTCATCCATTGATTCTTAAGGATAAAACTAGTTCACCCCATCCATTTAAGTTGTGATTTTTTAGAATGTAATTCTAAGAAATTATATGAAAATTTTAAGAGATACGAGATCTCATCACGAGCCTGCTTACCATGTTCATAAGAAGTAATAAAACTGACATTACCAATACTGCATATCAAAACAGGGGAATGGCTTATAAATATAAGATAAGGGGTCTCATCACGAGCCAGCTTGTTCAGTTTAATTACAACTAGTGAATGACATTGTTATTAACTGGCTACCAAACCAGAACAATGGCTCTTAAAAATAAAAAATAAGTAAAAGACAAAAACATGAGATAAAACGTCTTATGAATTTATCTTTTAAAAAGTCATAATTTTAGTTGGATGGGACAATACTGTTAATGGTTAAAAAGGTAACCTCCGTTTTAGGACTATGAACGCTTATGGTGGTGCGTAGGCAATGCCTATGACACAGAGTATATTATAAAACCTTGATTTGGAGAAATTCACTTACTTCATTATTAACACCAATCAAAGTTTGAGATAACCCAAAATGCTTTTATTCTCAAGAAATTAGAAAGAAATTGTAAGCAATTTTTATTCTTTTTCATAGTTAGATTTTATTTTTTATTATCCTAAGATAGTTCTCATCATCTTTAAAAAAATTTACTTACTAGAAATATATTATTCATTTTATTTTTTCAGAGATAACTGTTTCTTTCAGTGAATCGCCAATTGTTGTACTTTACAACAACCCTCCCTTTTATCCAAAATTTTAGAATAAAATTCATTTAGAAATAGGGTCCCTTTTTTCTTCTTTTAATATAGGAATAAAAGACTTAGAAATAAAGATTCATTGTTTTGAATGAATCATTGCATATCTTTGTTACCAAGTGTGTACAAACAAATACAACATTCAAAAACTTCCGATCCGATCAAATATAAAAGACTTTATTATAGAAAATAAATCAATTGCAAAAGTCCCATGAACAGTAATCGGAAATCGGAAATCGGAAAAATCTTTGAGAGAAGTTTTACATACATGTTCAAAATCTCTGATGCGATTAGTCCAATCGCAAATATCCAATCGCAAAGGATTTAAGTTATTCATTCACATATCTCCGATGCGATGCGATCAATCGCAATCGCGTGATCGGGGCACTTTTAATAAATTCCTCTTGGTCAATCGAAAATTCCCCGATGCGATGCGCTTTATTATAAAACACTTTTCAAAAGGAAATAAACATTTGTTTTCACTTAAATGAGAAGAATATCTATATGGTAGACCCCACCATATCGTAATCAGAAATCAGAGAAAAGTCATTAATCATTCTTTTCGATTGAAGCTCCCCGATGCGATATACCATCATCGCAATCGGAAATCAGAGAAGTTTAGTTAACATAATCGGAAATCGGAGAAATATTTATTGTGATATTTATACACCATTTGAATGCTTCCGATGCGATTGATATTCATATACTATAGACTTGTCACATCGGAAGAGTTCATAATAAGTAATTTAATATTATTTTCACAAACGCTAAAACTCCAATAGTACGATTAACATTGAATAGAAAATAAAATGATTATTGGTTTACGATTCTGTTTTGAATACGTGAGTGTGACCCAAAAAAAATATTTAAGTGTTACACGGATTCAATAAATAATGAATCATGAACCCATAATTTTTATAATCGTTCTTTTCAATTGCTTGTTTATCACGACTGAGAGCTTATTGCCTTGCATAATAAAAAAACACCAAATCCTTTCATTCGCAGACAGAGGGAAACAATATCAGACAAAGAAATGTCGAAGAGAACGAGGAGAACCAAGACTGTTGTTGTCGCTAAGTTTGTTGAGATTCCTACAGTCTCAAAGGAAAAGCCAGCAAAGCTGAGACTAGTTACGGATACATCATGTCAAGGGCTCGGCAGAATGACATGGGAAGGAGTTTATAATCTATTGGAGAGTGAAAACCCTAAAGTCACAATAGCAAAGGTATCAGTTCCTGATGAAGATACCTCTGATTCCGACTCTGAGGTTACTGACAGAACACTTGCAAATTCATTTCTACATCGAATTGCAGCCAGAGCAAACATCATTCCTTATTATGATGTGATTTGATGGGTCATCGATAATGTGGAAATAAATGACAGAATGTTTATTTCATCTTCTGGAGCATCTTTTGGATCATTTAAAGCAGAAGACATTAAGGCAATGTATCATCTTCTTGATCCGCAGAAGGTTTATAACAAAGAATTTGTCAAAGAGTTTGCTGATAAAAATAAGGTTCAATCTGAACCTATCAAAGAATGCAAGAAAAATCCTGAAAAGCACAAAAATGAATCATCTGGTATGTATTCAGTAGATTCCCTTTCACCCCCATACTGCTATGCCGCTGCCATGATGTGTAGATTATTTGGTAATGACAATTCTACTAGGTTTTCAATACAAATGGTTCCTTTAATCCTATCTTCTATCAATTCCAAAATTATGGACTGGGCTGTCATCCTCTCTGATAGGATAGCTAACAGGATTCTCGAGTATAGAAAAGATAAAAACGCCGGAAATGCCACCCCCTTTTTCTTCTGTGCTTTTATTCTAGATGCTCTTTGTTTTAATTCTGAGTTTCCCTTGTTAGGATGGAAATGGGCTGCTAAAGATCCCACTCCAATTCATATATATCATAAAATCCTTTGGAAAGTTCATTTCAAAGATCATGTTTATAGGATATGTCATGGTTTCCTTATCCAGTCTTTCAAACCATTTTCAATCGCTTTCCCCCTATATTCTCCGACAAAGCTAAAGCTGACTTATCCTCAATAGGAGATTGGTTTGGAGAAGAAAAATTCACATATGTCAGGATTTTCGAGAGTATTGTGGAACCCCATGTTCTCCCTCTTATTGTCCCAGATAAACTTCTAGCCCAAAAAATATCCTATCAATTGATAGTTGAAGGAATGTCCAGATCTCTGAGCAATAGTAAGAAAATAATGTGGCCTTCGTTTCCATTCAATTGTGGACATTTTACTTTGAATGACTTCAAGCATGCAGAAAAGGAAGTCGCCAAAATAAAGGGTTTTAAATTGGCAACAATCCCGGGGAGACAGTATGATCCACAAAAGATAGCTTTTAATGTTACTTCTTCAGTTTCGATTGCTCGGTTCGAGCATGAACCGGATGAATTTGATGATTTGTTTGCTTCATTAAATGACTTTTCTCAAGTTTATAATTTTGCCAAGTCCAAATTCCAGAAATAAGAAATGAATAAATTTATGCTATTTAGAAGCCAAAGATTGTTGAAAGTTTCTCTAGACCAATTGAGAGTTCCTATACAAGGGTCAGAAGCAGGGGATACATCTGGAAAAACAGCAAGAGAAACATCTACCAGTAAGGCCATTACACAGTCATCTACTGGCCAGCCCATTATACAGACACAAGAAGAAGCAATAGGAAATGATTTGATTGTACACATTCAAAAAGAAATCACTGATGGCAAACCCGATGAAAATACTGATCAGCAATCCACAGTTCAAACAGAGAAAGAATGCACAAGTACTGATACTAATGTGCATATTCAAAAGGAAGGTTCAGACAACAAAACTGATAAACAAGAAATAAATACAGAGAAATCATATACACAACTTGGAGGAAGAAAAACTGATGAAATTATAGACTCTGTTGATCTTAATGTTTCATCTCAATTGTTGAAGCAGTATAATCAATTTTCTCATCAATTAGGACTGCAGGATAATCCTGAAGAGAAAAATCCAGAAGATCAGGATGTTGAAATCATTCCTGAACATCCTACAAGACAAATTGTGTTGAAAATTGAGGAAATCCCTCCTCTGGATGTATTCTACAGCCCTAAACATAAGGCTGTTGTTAAAAAATAGAGAAAAGGAAAGAAAATGGATCAAGACATAATTTTTGCTTCACAAGAGGAATTCATGAGTATTGTTTATAAGAATGCTGAAGTGAATCCATCTGAGGATCTCACTAAGTTATCCCAATATGCAGGAGCATACAGTGCTGCGACAATAGATAAAGCTGCAGAGGTTTCTCAGTTGATGACTCAGAAAGATCTACATCTAGCTTTACTTGAAAAACAAGCTAATGAAAATCAGCAGAAGATTGCTCAATTTGAACAGCAATTTCAAAATCAAGAGCTCAGAATTAAAGAGCTAGAAGAGCAGCTGACCACAGAAAAGAAGAAATTTGATGAACAAGCTCTAAACAAATAGCAACAGATGAATCAAGAAATTTCAAAGTTACAAAATTTGTTGCAAGATGAGCAAAATAAAAAGATTGTACAAGAAAAAGAATTTCAAGAAACTTTAGACAAATTCAAGGATTTTCTCAAATTAAATGAATTCAAAGCAGAAGCTCTTGAAGCCAATAAACTGCTATCTCAGCAGTTAAATAATTTTTGTACGAAATTAACTCAAACAAAGTCATTTATTGATATCACATCATCTTTAATACAGGACATAGTTACTCTCAGGCAAGAGATTGATGATGCCGATGAAAAGATTTCTGAATTTCTTATTTGGCAAGATACAGAGAAGGGAAAAGAAGCTAATCTACCTCAGATAGAAGAAAGACATAAGGAAATCCTGTTTACAGAGTGGGAGCACCAGTTGATGAAAGCCGACAGAGCTATATCAAGAGCTAGAAGTATGATGGGTAATATAACACAATTTATCAATGACAGCTTGTATGCATGTAATCTCTTTTCAGATTGTGTTCCAGGAAATTTACTCAAAGTCAAAGAAACTGATCGCAGATGGAAAGAAGAAATGATGAATAAAAATCAACAGATCAATAAGCTTCAAACAATATCTTGGGATAATATGTGGACCTATCTGATTAAGCCACTCAATCAACAATCAGTTATTAAATGCCTATCAAATGTTGTTGATTGTTTGATTCCAGAATTCTCCGATGCCACATACGCTAGACAGTTACATTCCAAGATGAGTCATCCATCATAAGTACAGGAAATTTTGAAAATTTGCCACCTGGCTACATCGAGCGAGAAGGAGAAGCAATGAATCAGTTCCATTTTAAGATAGTATTTCTATTTTAATTTGATAGATTGTAGCTGTAGTAGTAGGATTCTGTTTTCATGTAATTTCATATTTAAACCCTTCTCATGCATTGGAGAAGGGGTCCGGAGTTGTAATATTTTTGATTTGGAGATTACATTTCTGTACTCCACTGCCTCTTATATTTTATAAAGGATCACATTTGGTGATTTTATGCGGAATTATCTTTAAAGTGTTGCATTTATGTACCTTGGATTTGATTTTGCATCGGAATTACTAGATTAGAGTATCATATTTCATTTGAAAGCTTTCAAGATGGATAAGGTATTTTTATCTATTCACTGTTGATTTCTTTTGTCATGTGATATTCGCTTTAAAATTTGCTATCATTTATATATATTTGGTTTTCACAACGTTTCTTTCTATATCATTTTTTCGTATAATTGAAATGTTATCTTTCATAAGTGTATGTAGATAATATACAATGATGAATACAATATGCTAATATAACTCTGTTTAATTTCTTAAACAGAGTTATCTTTATTTGTTTCTGCACATTTCAATTAAACGATAATACATTTTTATGGTTATTATTAAATTGGAATAATTTTAAGTTGTATTCACATATGATACCCGGGTTAATTTTAGAATTTCTTTATCAGTATTTAGATTAAATTAGATAGTTTCATTTCAGTTATTTAGTCCCATTTTCACTCATCCAAATCAACCCATCACCAACCCATTAGTTATAAGGAAATGGGTCCTTTCAATCCAGTCGGAGCCACCATACCAAACGGATAAGGAGCTGTCCTAAGGTCCCGACCGGGTGGTTTTCCCCAATGTCTGAACTAGAGATTTTCTAGGCTTCAATAGTAGGATATTGTATATGTATCCTGATTGCGTATAGATCAGTTCAAGTTGTTGGGCTTTACTAATTGCATCCTCTTCGGATGTGGGGTTTCACTACGCCACATCCTTTGAAATCTCCGTCATCAGAGTTTTCAAGAATAAATCTAAAAGGACTCAGTCGTCGAGTTGAGCTTTGCATAAGCTACGATGTTGTCTCCACTCATGGAGGTGTTCAGAAATGTGGGTAGAGGGAGATTGTCTGAAATGATTGAGCAACTCCATTCCCAAATCGTGGTGAATGGGTAGCTGAAAATATGTGAGGAACGCAGTAGTGAGAGTGCCAAAGGTTCCATGTCAAGCAAGGGGTTGCTCGACGTACCATTTCGTGGCCACTCCCATGAGAGTGCATTGAAACAGCCTCAATTGAATAGTATCATCAATGATGGTATTCGATGAGCACCACAGGTGAAAGGTCATTATATGATTCCCTGGGTCTTCTGCTTGCTTGCCCTCAAACTTTGGTATGTCATAAGGGAGGTTCGTGGGCATGGGAGGCCAATTGGGGTCGTGTGCGATGGGGTCATTGGTGAGCTTGGTTAAATATTATAGATTTAACGCTGCTAAGAAGGGTGACTAAGAGGTTGATGCCATGGCAACGTGTGAAGACACGAAGTTTTGGTTAGAACGAGGGTTAGTCTGTGACGTACCCAGTTGTGAATTTAGCTGGCTTCCCGTATGGGATGCACTCTTCTGCTCCCTAGGGGATGAGGGGGGAGTGATGTGCGGTGTGGTGTTGGGAGACCAACTAGGGTTTCCAACTAAGGTTGCTCCAATAAAGGAGGAACCAACCACTGTGGCAACGTTCCGTCTTTGACGCCTAAACGGGGAAAGACCTGGAACCCCTCCCGATAATGGGGGGAGGTCCAAAAGACGCCTGGACCGACGAGGTTCCGTTGGAACCATTTGAGGGTCGTCCAGGTTGGGTTTTGGAAAAAAAAATTGATTAGATTGAGTCTGTGATCACGACAATTTTATGGCCACATACATAAGACAAAGCGAAAATGAAATGAATTTTCCTTTAACTTAATCTATGTGAGCAATCAAGAAAAAAAAATGGTTTTATTTGTTTGCACATGATACTCAAAAAATCCTAAAAGACCTAATAACATCCTCACACACTCAAAAGTAACTAGGCTTTGAGAGGATTTCTTGCGAGTGCTGGCACAATGTCCCGTAAGAGCTGGCAACGCTGCCAGTCAGCCGAAGAGAATCAACCAAGGTAAGGGTAGAGGGTCTTGTGCTTGCCTGAACCGTCACCTATAGGGTAAAGGATGCCCTAGTTTTTGCCACTAAGAATCACCATCCCACGTGAGCATTCAATTCTTGGGCTTCTTGGTAGTTAGCTAACAGTACCAAGTATCAATCGGGTCAGGTAGCCCCAACTGATACCGCACGCACTGCGCCTAAGCCTAACCCCCTCTGAATCGGGTCTCTGCCGCGGTCGAGTTTTTTTTTCTGTGGGATGATAGGTGGATTTTAAAACTCCCAAAAAACTCAAATTCTATGTTTTAGATGTGAAGTGTGATCAAGGCGGCTTATTGGATGCCTACCCCCTTGATCCTAACTTAAACTATAATTTCTCTTGTGGCCCCTGTGGGGAGAGTTTAGTGAGTTGGTTTAAGTTACTTTTAGGTGGCTTTCTTTTCTTAGTGGGTGAATGTGTGTGAGCGTATGGTGAAAAATCTCATAATTTGAGCATATGGATATCGGTGATCCTTTACAAAAGTCCCCTAGTTAAACTACGTGACGTTGTTCCTTGCTCAAATAAAAATCATTTGCGGATAATGGGCCACTTCCAAAACCTCCTAATTAGTGTATGTGAGTGACTAAAGGGAGATGGAGAATCCAAATATAGAGTGTTCATATGCTTTTCTAGGGTCACCCAATGGCACAAAGACAGCATAGATTACTTGCTCTAACTTGCGATTCAATCCTAGTCCCGCAATTTCCTAAATGCAAAAATTGAAATTTAAACTAAACAATTTCTACACTAGCTTATGCATGTGTGGTCATGAGCCACTTACTTGGACTAGTTAAACTAAGTGTGCATACCAAAATTTGCAACAAACATAAATTGTTCGGAAAGCAATGGTTAATTTTCCCCCTACTTAAACTATGTGAACACTTTTTGCAAAAAACCAACTTAAATGAAAACTAACTAAATACCTACAAAAAATAGCAAAAATCAGTCTTCAGAAGCTGTGGGGTATCAACATAGGTGTTGGCAGATACATTAGGGGTTGCCCAACACACTTACAAGCAGAAAAAATGCAGAATATAGGGATAAAAACTCTCTCTGCAAATTGCGCGCAAAAACCTCTGATAGGTGCACTTTCCTGTGCACAGGTCACCTCTGAACGCGCGCCCTGTGCGTCTGTGTGAAAAAACAGCGCTCAAAATTCCTGCAAGTAAAAACAAAAAGAGCAGCTACCTTCTTTAGTCTATCACCTCAATGAGTCTAGGGACTACAAGATGGGTCGGAGGACTGTCAGCTCCACTCCAGCATAGACTAAGGGTCTCCTGCAAAAGATGGCACAACCACATAAACTTGAAACACATCAAAGGAGTCACCAATCCTGTTGTGGTGGATTCGACACACGGGTGTATGAAATACACGATTTTAGAGAGTGTGGTCTACCCTCTAAACTATAGGTAACAGGCAATATCTGGGGGGAGCTCAGAAGTATAAAAACTTAAATGAAGTAATATACTGAAGTATGCTCTGTTAAAAAGCTAAAACTAAAAACACAAAAGAAGCTAACATAGAGAGTTCCAAACAGTAACAAGGTAAACAACAGCTCGATGGCCTTCTTCTTATTGAATGCTTGGAATGAAAAAAAATATTACCCACTTGCCAAAGGGCCTAGGCAGTGGCTCTAGGACCCGATGCAAGGATGTTTTTCCTTCAAGTTCTTCCCTCTGACGTAGTTCAACTCTCTCTCTCTGCTGCAATGGACTAAAATTTTTGGGTGGCCAACAATCGAGTCCTCTTCTTCAGCTCCTACTCCTTGGGTCACACAAGACACTGGTGTTGCTTGGGCAACTTTGGCCAGCATAACTTTGTGATCACACCTTGTTCATCTCTTTGTGGGTTTATATAGGTGAGCTTTCAAACCTCCTTCCCTCCCTTGGTACATGATGGATGGTGACCCAAGGGGGGGGAATGATTCCATTGTGTGCTGGAATATGCTTTTGTGTGCTCACACAATGCCTAAGGGGGCACTAGTGTTGTCCTTAGGCAGCTTTCACATAAGGAGAAATTGTCCTTTGCTTGTTTGTGGTCCCGTAAAGAGACTGTTTTCCACTTCCAGGAATACACGCTTATCGGGCTCCAGTGCACGCAGAAGGTGCTCTTTTCGAAGGAAAAAACGTGCATTTGAGCATTTATGATGAGTTCAAATTTGATGTTCTCAAAACCTTAGAGATTTTAAATACTTTTATTTCCATAATGTATCTCTGTCCTGTAAATCCTTAGGCTCGACATTAACTGATGTTATCTTATGTTGTATGATTTTCCAGTGTTAACAAGGGTAGTCCAAGATTCACATGGGAGATGAATGATCACACCATTTGTTATATATACACCCTCATTGTACATGAAAAGTACTTTCACCTTGGATCCTCCTACGAGACAATAGAGAGGAAGATAGTTGTTTTGGAGGAGAAACTGACTGCTCTAATTCTCCACTATTGAGGCTATTGGTGTTCGTTGTCTTGATGTATCTTGGAAATTTTACTTAATTCAGAAGCTCGTTGAGCTTGCTCACTTTCATGCATATGCCGTGAGTATTGTAAGGTTTTTTGTTGGATGTTTGCGATGTATGTTGTTTCTCATATCTACTAAGGAAATTTAACTATTTCAGTGGATTTGGTACTTATATTGTTAAAAGTGTGTTGTATTTTCTTTAACAATCATTGCTTCCTTGTGAACTATTTCGTTGGTTGATCAATGATTCATTCTTATGTGTGTGTTCATGTGCCTTTTCTAGATTAGTACTATTACTTGTCTCTAAATGGCCCACTTTTCTCTCCCCTTTCGGTAGAAGGACCTTGATAATTGCTATAGTTGAATATTTCACAAGGCATACTCACTTGTTGGTCTGAAGATACTTGTGTATTACTATATTGTGCTAAACTTTGTATACAAGGAAAATGTACAACAATACATGGAATTCAGGCTGATACTCTGGATAGGGATCGTACTCCAAACGATGTGAGGTATAATTGGAACTTCAAATTGGGGAGACCCCCTGGTTAACGGATTTCCAGCACCATCAACAGGAGGGGAAGAAGAAGTAGAAAGGGGAGGAAGATAAAATTATAGTATCCATAACACACCATTACAAGGATACTAACAAAAACTATACCATTGATGGTCATACAGAGGAGAAGTTTTGGAAGTTACATCTATAGCTTAACTCGAAGAAAAAAAGAAAGAAAGATAATAAGGAATAACCTCATGGCCACTAATGCTTGCAACCAGGTTGAAATTAGCTTCAACATGAATGAGAATATAGTCTATACATTAGTGCAGAAGGAGGTTATTATGAGTATCCTTTACCAATAGGAAGAGGATGAAAATACCATGATATTCCTTATAAATATACGGTTAAGAAGACAAAGATTGATGCTCTGTTTGACTCGGGAAAGGATAAATAATGAAGAACTCTTTGGAGGGTGTGTATGAAGAACGAAGCATATTTTTCATGAATATGAAGTATTGGATATATCTCTTTTAATTGAAGACAAAAAGAAAGAGGCAACTAGTAGGACAACTTGACACTGCCACATTATCATGTAGTCTATGTCATCAATGTCATGTCATGTCATGTCACGAGTCATCATGTGCCACATTATTTTTGGGTTATGTAAATCTTATATTGGAAAATGTAATGTAAAGTGGAAGTCCAATAGTCATCCATGTAATGTGAAAATTTATGTGGGAGTTGAAAGGTCATAGAAAAGTCAAAAAATCATAAGGGTAGTCCAAGATTCACATGGGAGATGAATGATCACCCCATTTGTTATATATACACCCTCATTATACATGCAAAGTACTTTCACCTTGGCTCCTCCTACCTAACAATAGAGAGGAAGATAGTTGTTTTGGAGGATCAACTAACTGCTCTAATTCTCCACTATTGAGGCTATCGGTGTTCGTTGTCTTGATGTATCTTAGAAATTTTACTTTATTCAGAAGCTTGTTGAGCTTACTCACTTTCATGCATATGTCGTGAGTATTGTAAGTTTTTTCTTTGGATATTTGTGATGTATGTTGTTTCTCATATCTACTAAGGAAATTTAACTATTTCAGTGGATTTGGTACTTTTCTTGTTAAAAGTGTGTTGTATTTACTTTAACAATCATTGCTTCCTTGTGAAATATTTCATTGGTTGATCAATGATCTATTCCTATGTATGTGCTCATGTGCCTTTTCTAGATTAGTACTATTACTTGTCTCTAAATGGCCCACTTTTCTCTCCCCTTTCAGTAGAAGGACCTTGATAATTTCTACTGTTGAATATTTCACAAGGCATACTCACTTGTTGGTCCGAAGATACTTGTGTATTATTATCTTGTGCTAAACTTTGTATCCAAGGAAAATGTAAAACAATACATGTAATTCAGGCTGATACTCTGGATAGGGATCCTACTCCAAATGATGTGAGGTATAATTGGAACTTCACATCGGGGAGACCCCCTGGTTAACGGATTTCCAGCACCATCAACAGAAGGGGAAGAAGAGGTGGAAAGGGGGGGAAGATAAAAATATAGTATCCATAACACACCATTACAAGGATACTAACAAAAATTATACCATTGATGGTCATACAGAGGAGAAGTGTTGGAAGTTACATCTATAGCTTAACACGAAGAAAAAAAAAAAGAAAGATAATAAGGAATAATCTCATGGCCACTAATTTGTGCAACCAGGTTGAAAGTAGCTTCAACATGAATGAGAATATAGTCCATACATTAGTGCAGAATGAGGTGAATATGAGTAGCCTTTGCCAATAGGAAGAGGACGAAAAGAAAAATATGTTCCTTATAAATATATGGTTAAGAAGACAAAGATTGATGCTCTATTTGACTCGGGAAAGAACGAAGAACGAATAACCCTTTGGAGGGTGTGTATGAATAACGAAGCATATTTCTCTTGAAGATGAAGTATTGGATATATCTCTTTTTCAAGACAGAAAGAAAGAAACAACTAGTAGGACAACTTGGCACTGCGACATTATCATGTAGTCCATGTCATTAGTGTCATGTCATATCCTGTCACGAGTCATCATGTGCCACATTATTTGCGGGTTATGTAAATCTTATATTGGAAAATTTAATGTAAAGTGGAAGTCCAATAGTCATCCATGTAATGTGAAAAGTCATGTGGGAATTGAAAGGTCATAGAGAAGTCACAAAATCATGAGGGTAGTCCAAGATTCACATGGGAGATGAATGATCACACCATTTGTTATATATACACCCTCATTGTACATGAAAAGTACTTTCACCTTGGATCCTCCTACGAGACAATAGAGAGGAAGATAGTTGTTTTGGAGGAGCAACTGACTGCTCTAATTCTCCACTATTCAGGCTATTGGCATTCGTTATCTTGATGTATCTTGTAACTTTTACTTAATTCATAAGCTCGTTGAGCTTGATCACTTTCATGCATATGTCGTGAGTATTGTAAGGTTGTTCTTTGGATGTATGCAATGTATGTTGTTTTTCATATCTACTAAGGAAATTTAATTATTTCAGTGGGTTTGGTACTTATCTTGTTAAAAGTGTGTTGTATTTTCTTTAACAATCATTTCTTCCTTGTGAACTATTTCGTTGGTTGATAAATGATCCATTATTATGTATGTGCTCATGTGCCTTTTCTAGATTAGTACTATTACTTGTCTCTAAATGGCCCACTTTTCTCTCCCCTTTCGGTAGAAGGACCTTGATAATTGCTATAGTTGAATATTTCACAAGGCATACTCACTTGTTGGTCTGAAGATACATGTGTATTACTATCTTATGCTAAAATTTGTATCCAAGGAAAATGTACAACAATACATGGAATTCGGGATGATACTCCAGATAGGGATCCTACTCCAAACGATGGGAGGTATAATTGGAACTTCGCAACGGGGAGACCCCCTAGTTAACGGATTTCCAGCACCATCAACAGGAGGGGAAGAAGAAGTGGAAAGGGGGGGAAGATAAAAATATGGTATCCATAACACACCATTACAAGGATCCTAACAAAAATTATACCATTGATGTTCATAGAGAGGAGAAGTTTTGGAAGTTACATCTATAGCTTAACATGAAGAAAAAAAATATATATGAAATAATCTCATGGCCACTAATTTGTGCAACCAGGTTGAAAGTAGCTTCAACATGAATGAGAATATAGTCCATACATTAGTGCATAAGGAGGTGAATATGAGTAGCCTTTACCAATAGGAAGAGGACGAAAAGACCAAAATCTTCCTTATAAATATACGGTTAAGAAGACAAATATCGATGCTCTGTTTGAATTGGGATTGCAGGAAAATATCATTGCAATAGATATATTAAAAAGAATAGGGTTAGAATTTCGTGATAATCCAAGCCCATATCCATTGGGATGGGTAAATAAGGATGTAGGATTAAAGGTAACAAAACAATGCAAAATTAGATTTTCTACTAGTTTTGATTTTATTAATCAAGTAGAACTAGATGTTGTTCCCCTTGATGTATATGGAGTGGTGTTTTGAAGTCCCTACATGTACATGTGAGATGAAATATTCTTGCGGGGAGCCAAACTATACCATTTGTTAGTGTGAATTCTAATTGCAAGCATACGAAAAAAAACTCAGTTTAGTTTAGCATAACAAACAGCCCTAACATCAAAGATGGTTGTCAATTTCCTTAGATATGCAGTTAGTGATCAGAAGAAATGTTACAGAAATATATATCTATGCAATTAAAGACATTAAACAACAAATAAAAGCAAGATTTGTTCCATGCATCCAATAGACAAGACAAGGATATTTTTAAATAATTTTGTATTTATGACACCTGGGAAGGGAACATAGAAATATGTTACCAGCCCCCCTCAATGGGATGGGTTATTGTATGTCCTCAACGCTTCGTATCTAAGATATCTCTCTCTTGATGGTGTAGAAAAACCAGACAAAAATGGAACTCAAGGGAAGCTCACAAGCAAAAAGTAGAAAAATATGAAAATGATGGAGGATCAAAGTCAGACCAAAAGTATAGATCCAGAGCGATCTTTAGGCAACAAAAGGTAGTGAATGAATGGAAAAACCCTTCTATTTATAACAAAATATTGAGTTAGTCTAGATATTGGTGCATAATTAAAATATTATTAACCAAATCTAGATCCAACTTTTATGGAATATTTTATTATTTTTGTTGGAGGGAAAAAGAATTTGAATTTGGTCAAATCCCTTTATTTGTAAACAATATATAAATAAATTATTTATTTATTATTTTAAGAATATGGTTGAGTAATAATTAAACAAATAGTGATTTATTCAATTATTTATAAATTATTTAGTCAAATTTAACAAGGAATATTATTTAAATAATGTTTTAAATAATTATTCCTAGAAAATAATACGATAAATAGTGATTTATCTAATTAATTTTCCTGTTTTGGGTTAAATATGACCAGTAATATTAATTAAACTGTGGTTTAATTAATTATCCCTTAAGGAAAATCAAACAAATAAGGATTTATTCGATTATTCCTCATGGGGTTTCCTGCTTAGACCATAAACAACTTAATAAATTATGGATTACTAAGTTATTTTTCATAGTGAAAGAAATTTTACAAGGGTAAAATTGGTCTTACATGGTGTACTTTGGTCCATCTAATAGTAACAGGTTATATGACCAAAAATTGTTGTAACATATTATCCCCCAGCGTGCAAGCGTTAGGAGCTAATCGTATGACCGAATACGTTGTGAGAACTCAATCACTAGACACCGAAGGGGGAGTCAGAGGGAGAGAAGTATAAGGTAGACTAAAGCGCTAGAGGACAAGACCCTGAGGAGGTGATACTTACAGGTGCAAAAAGTCTCTTTTATGAGTGAGTACCTGTTCTACATGAGGTGGGGGAGGCATACCTACGCCCGCCGAGATAACAAAGTACAAAGAATAATGCGTCCAGTAAACAAGGGACTGAACTATATAGTACATGCTGGCATAAACATGGGCCAGATAAAAACATGATAATGGATCCCACATACATACTTTTCCTAGGACAACAGCCAGGACTTATACAATAATATCTGAGTACATGAGATATAAGTATAACCAAAGAGGCCCTATAAAACAGGAAAGGGCTCTGAAAATCTAAATGATACATGCAAACTAAAGAGGTTTTATAAGCAGCTAAGGTCGTAACCTTCAAGTCTATGGATATGCATCCAAGGTTGTAGTAGAGAATTCATCCAGGTATGTGGGGGGCTATCTGAAGGGCCACCCCCTCATGAGGTTTGAAACATATCACACACACCTGGGAATCACTGGTAGAATCTGCTGCATCACTGAACCATCAAGTATATAGATCTCGATCATGCCATAAGGAGCTAGAGCTGAGAAATAATCAATTCAAAGGGCAATAAAAAGTCCCTTTGCCTAATCCGAGGCACCGAACAAGAGTGGAAGCTGGAACAAAAGTACACCGCCCTCTAGACCTGTCTTCTGGAATGAATAAGATGACATCGACAGAAGGAGGTCCACCATAGGTGAGACAATAATAAATCCTCAACTAAGGCATGAGGGATAATAGTAGAGCAACTGATAGACTGATACCAGGGATAATTGTGAAATGGGGGTTACTGAGTAGTGGGCTGACGACTTCCCTTGTTAGAGAATAAAGGGAATGGATGACATGGTAGTTACTGACTCGACACCGGAGGTGATAGGGCACATTATGACTGAAGGCCAAAATGGGTGACATGAGAGAGGAACAAAGCAATGAAGGATGGAGGACTATAGCGGGATACAAAGGAACTCGGGATAAACTCCATGGATGCGATGATGACTCAACTTGGATGCTCTAACAAAAGCAACTCAATGATGCTACCGCACAAAACAGGCCTAGTGGGGATGATAAAAACATAAGTACAAGATGGTTACTCATGACGAAAATCGACACGAGCATGGACAAGTATGAAGAAAAAGTGGTGCCCCAAGTACAAGTGTTGCAGGTGAAGAAATTTGATTTTGAGGAGTGGTGAAGTGACCCATCTTGGAAAAAGAAAGGTTTCCAAGTGAAGTATCAAATCAAAAAAATCAAAATCTGACTATCTAAAAGAAATAAAACGTGCATTTCAGGAGGGAAATGCTAAGGGTAATATATCTTAAGATAGAGTGCATTACAAGGATTAAGAAGAGGGTGGTCTTCGAAATCCTCTAGGAGGTATGCCCTTTACCCAAATCCTTACTAATGATGTAAGGGCCTAGCCATAATGAGTCAAACTTCCCATGACCGAGGACATCGTGAGCCTAGTCATACACTAGAACAAGATCACCTTCGTGAAAAGTACGAGGGTGTACTTTTCTGTCATATTGAGCTTTGTTGTGTTTCTTAGCCGCTTCGACGTTTTTCAATGCAAAAAATGGTCTTCCGAAGCACGCTCAAGCATGATAAGTCATTGTTATAAAGGTTGGGTGTCAAGGAGAATTTCCACAGCTAGATGAAGGGAAGGAATTTCACACTTGATTGATAGGACTGCCTCCTCACCAAAAACAAGATGAAAAGGAGTAAACCGGGTGGCAGTTTTAACAGAATTTCTATAGGCCCACAAAGCAGGGAAGAGCATAAGGTGCCAGTTGGTTTTTTTCTTATTCACTGTCCTTTGAAGCATGGTTTTAAGGATTTTATTGACCGCTTCAAATTGGCCATTACCTTGTGGGTAATAGGAGGATGAATATTGGTGCTCAAATCCCAACAGAGAGGATATCTCACACCATATCTCATCTTCAAAATGGAGGCCATGGTCAGAGACCAATTTTTTCAGCACTCTGATTCGAGCGATAACATGGTTAAATAAAAAGAGGTTTGCGGTAGTTGTTGTGTTGTTGAACGTTGGCATGGCCTCAACCCATTTTGTGAAATAGTCAACCACCACAATGATATACTTGTGGTTACCAGTAGATGGAGGTCGACACTCCATAAAGTCTATGGCCCACTTATAGAAGGGACCAGCTGAGATGACAGGATGGAGGACAGCCAGAGGAGATCTAGCCTTTGGGGTGAAATGTTGGCAATTGGAATAGTGTTTGACTGCTTCAATGCAATCACCGAAGAGAGAGGTCCAAAAGTACCTAGCGTGCATGATTTTCTAGGCAGTAGCAAGACCAAAGAGGTGGCCACCACAAGCGCCGCTATGGCAAGCATTAAGGACTTACTCAGCTTCAGCGTGTGTGAGACAAAAATGAAGGACAATATCTACACTGCGACGATAAAGGTCATCACCGATGAGAAGGTAATGGGGGGCTCGGTGTCGGATACAGCGTCGAGCATCACAATCAATATGGAGGGAAAAAATTTTGGTTCGCAAATAAGTGAGGATGTCACCATACAAAGGATCATCTGAAGTAATGGAAAAAAAAAAATTATCGGGAAAATCATCATTAACTAGAGGATCTTGTGTACCGATAGGTAATTTAGAAATGAGTTCAGCGAGGGCTAAACCTTTCTTACTCTTTGGTGTGACAAATTCAAGATCGAATTCCTAGAGGATAACGATCCAATGGGAATACTTCCCATTGATGATCTGACGGCTCAATAAGAAGGCCATAGGGTTGGAATTAGTCATGACCTTGGTGGAACACATGAGGATATAATGACAAAGTTTTCGGACCGAGAACACGATATCCAGTGCTAATTTCTCTTCATGTGAGTAGGACACAGAGGTTTCTACAAGGTTCTTACTGACATAATAGATGACATGCTCAATTTCTTTGTTATCTTCCTAAATAAGGACACCAGTGACCGAATGGGTGGATGCTGAGATGTACAGGATGAAATCCCTATCAAAGTCAGGGGTACGAATTAAGGGAGTGGAGGTGAGAGCATGTTTTCAGGGCATCAAAATAATCTTGAGCATAGTCATCCCAAACACATGGAATGTTAGATCTGAGGAGGCTAAGGAACCCATGCGCGGTGGTGCATAGTCAAGTACGAACCAACGAAGGAAATTAACTTTGCCTTGGAGGCTTTGTAACTGGCGTAAGGTACAAGGAATAGGAAGCTCGAGGATGGCTTTAACTTTCAAGGGGTCAAGTGTTATACCATCTTTAGACACAACGAAGCCTAAAAGACGGCTGGCAGGAACACAAAAGACACACTTCAGCGGGTTAAGGCGGATATTATACTTGCGAAATCAGAGGAGGATGGTACGAAAATCATGAAGGTGTTGCACCCGATGTTTAGAGTGCGTAGTGAGGTCATCTAAATAAGCAAGGATAATATGAGGCAGGTCATGAAAACAGTATGAAATGGCCCGCTAAAAAGTCACTTCAGCATTTTTAAGGTCAAATGGCATGACCCTATAAGCGAAGGTTCCCCACGAACTAATGAACGCAGTCTTAAGCTGATCAGCACAATGTATAATAATCTGGTTGTATTCATAGAAACCATCCATGAAGGATAGAACCTCATGCCTCGTACACTCATCAATGATTTGGTCAATGAATGGTGTGGGGTAGTTTTCTTTGGGACAAGCTTTGTTAAGGTCGCGAAAGTCAGTGTAGACACAAATGGTGCCTTGTTTCTTGAGAACGGGAACCGGATTGGACACCCCAAGTGGTGTATTCAATGGGATAGATAAAACTAGCCTGCTTGAGCTTATCGATTTTAGCTTTCATATCCTCTTGTTTGGAAGGATTAATGGGTCTCAAATTTTGACTGACAGGATTGGCATCATGCCATGTATCGATATGGTTTTTGACAATGGCCAGATCAAGTATGGGCATTTCTGAATAGGACCAAGCGAAAACATCGCGTAATTCCTTGAATAACTTGGTGTAAGCCTAAATTTATTCCGGGGTGCATTGGACACCCAAGGTAATGTTTTCTTCTACCCCTGGTTTATCATAAATGTTAATTTTAATGGTAGGAGAGATATTGGCCATATTTCCTTCTTCTGTAATATCTCAAAATGGAGAATGCAGTAATACTTAAACACAATATAAGAACTACAGCAAGGTAAACAATAAATCTTAAGACAACTCAAAATTTACAAAGAATCTCAGCCATTTTATTATATGGAGATGATTCAGTTATACAATGTACAAGAATATGAGTAAATCTAGCCAAAAATATGGTCTAGAATCACCCAGAAAACATGCTACAATAGGTATAGCGTAACTGGAGAGGCACTGAAGAAAATACTGCATTTTCCCTTTAGCGGAATATGAACATATAACTGCAGGCTGAAAAGGAAAATGCAGATCTACTCAAATATGGAGCTCAGATAACCTAGAAAGGATTTTCCAAATCTACAACTTTAGAAAATCACCTCCCTAGGATTTGATCCTTGATCTGCTGGGAAATATAGATCTGAAGCTAGATCTATCAAATAGATGGCTGAAATATGTTTCAAGATCATATCTAAGCTTGAAGGGTTGATCCCTTCTTCAGATCTACAAGCTAGAAGCTCTAGATCCAGCTTCTCAATCCTCCAAAATGATTGCAGTTGTTGCAACACAAATGCCAATAGAAACTGTGATGTGAGGAAAAGAGAGGCCTTCTGCCTGCTGAAAAATGTTACAATAAACTCCAGGATGATGGTAAGACTGATGGAAATGTGAGGGGATGATCCCTCACAGGATTACTAGCTAAAATGCTAGTAACTTCCTCCCTCCTTTTGGATCTGCAAATTGGACAACGTAATTCCTGAAGGAAATACTACTGCTTGGAGGTCAATAACTTTTGGCCTGATGCTAGATCTGAAATGAAGCTCTGGGAAGCTGATCTATAAGCCCAATGTGATAGGAATAAAACCTCACCAGTTCTCCAGTTGAAGCACTGAAGACAACTTCCACCTTCCAAACTGATCTTCATAAATCTACAATTTTTGAATATGAGTGTTCTGCAGAAAGTAGAGAAAGAGATGTGGCACCAATGCCTGATGTAGAATGAATTACAATACTCTTTCTAGAGCTATTATAAGAAAGAGGTGGGATTCCCGACCAGGAACACCCTGTGCTAAACAGCACTTGCAATCTCTGCTAAACATCCCGAGAAAGCAATGGAATGTCACATGAAAATTCCAAATCTGGAAAGATCTTTACATCAATAAAAACCATCATGCCTTCATCCTTGCCTTCATATTCTTTATATAATGTTTGAGCCTTCCCATGCCTTGGCCCTCATCTAGACTGTTATGTTCATGTGGACAAGATCCTCCAAGTTTGACTGCGCTGTTTGACCAAATCAACCATCATGTCTAGGTGCAATGTACACCCTATCCATCATGTGTTCTTTAATTGAAAAACATCCTCCATCACATTATCATGAATGTTCCATGATCTTCTATTTGACATCTTCAAGATCTTAGTTGATTGTTTCAACCTCCATAATCTATCTCGTAAATGAGACATGATCTCCAATTCCATTCACATTAGTAGTTGCTCAAATACCTTATTATGTAGATCTAGGCTTAATTAATCCACATTCACACACACAAAAGTGGATATTTATTCATAATGAGGATTATGGGTCCCTCCACCCTTTTATTTACTTAATTTATTAAGAAAATTAAGAACTCTAATATTCCAAATATCAGGTGAAAATTTGGGAATATTACAGTCCTCCCCAGCAAAATGTTGCTTGTCCTCAAGCAACTCAAAAGGTAGATGCAAAGCCATCTATTCCCCTCCCAATGGCATCCACATAAGGAAGGCTTCCTCCATTTTCTGTAATGTGTTATGTATGTTTGGTTCCAAAGTTGTCTTTCAAAAAGGTATAGAATGACTTCCAACTGCATGGTTAGATGCCCTCCTTCCACCATGAAGTACCAAGTGACAACCATATGATGTCCAACATCATCATTAATACATGAGGTACATAAAATAAAGTGGCTCTTTCCACAAAGGAAAAGCTCCATCTCACAATACATCTTCCCATCCCATGCTTCATGAATTTGATTGAGCATTGATATGCTCTCATCCTTAGCCCTATTGGCCTTGTTGGATCCAAGCATCATTCCAACATCATGCAAAAGAAGAAAATAAGATATATGGGTAGGCAAAGATGTCAAACCATATTCTCCTAATAGTAACCACTGGAGTAAGGCCCTTTGTTTCCATCCTCCATCTCCTCCATGTAAGATGGACAAGCCAAACTCCCCCAAAAGAAACCAAAGCAACAAGAGGTCTTGCTTCTTCCTCTCCTCCTCATGTGCATCATGGAGCAAAAACATACTAATGGACATATGGAATGTCACATCAGCCCAATACAAAGAAACATTATCAATTCACATCATGAGAGCATCATGCCAAGCTTTACCCAATACAAAACACATAGACATAGGAGATGTCATGTGGTGGCCAATCTCTCTCAAGGGAAACCAAAATGAACATGCCTTATTTTTTTTTGCATTCTATCATTGATACACAAGGCATGAATCAGAAAAATATGAGCTATTGGGTGGTAACCATACTCACCCAAGAGCAGCCAGCGCAGCCATGCCTCCTTCTTCATTTCATAAGTGTTCCTCAAGGCATGGATCAAAGAAATAGGAGCCTTTGGGCAGTGACAAGAATCTCCCAAGGGAAACCAACATAACCAAGCTTGCTGGCCCATGTCATAAATCTGAAAGTGGTCATGAAACCCCTTTCTTATCATCCTCACCCACTCACCCCAATATGGATGATGAGTGATGTGCTACATAATCATGGTATCCTCCCTTTGTGGAATACCATCTTCCCCAAACTGATGAAGAACTTTGAACTTCATGAAATGTTGAAGTGCACCTCCAATGAGATCTCTTAATGAGATTCTCTTTTCACCAAAGGCCCTCCAAAACCAATGAAGTTTTGGATCTGCTGCAAGTAGAAGTTTCTCTTTGAGCTATGAGATGCTCATTGAGAAAGGGTCATCTAGAAAGGAGAGAAGGTTTCTCATCTCAAGATGTCTACCATTTATCATATTTACCTCCATTTCTTCATGAGTGAAGCTACCTTCAGAATGCTCCAAGAATGATGGGACCTCCTCATATTCACAGCTACTAAGTGACAGCGTTGTAGATCTACATGATAATATATGTTTTATCTCAGAGCAAGGCACAACACTGATCTCATAACCAGTTATTGTACATAGGATTATGCTCATCCCATTTTCTGAAACTCTACATTTCAACTCAAAGGGTTGAATGTAGCTCAACAATGATGAACTGGAATAGTTCTTAACCTCCTCCCTGATTGGATCAAGGGTCCTCTGCGCTGTGATATGTTTTTGCTTCAAATCAACACTATGTTCTAACCCTTGGTTATGCATTGGCCCTGATGGCATGTCCTCATAAGTTTCAATAAGATCTACTGAAACAATATGTGATGAAATTTCATGCATACCTTGGATCAACTAATGTGTGGGAACCTCTTTCCAGAACACAAGAGTTCCTCCAACCCGGACAATAGTGTCTCCAACTACTGGTAAGAGTGATGGCTACTTTTCTCTAGGTGTACCAATGCTAGAATATTCCTCCTCCTCCTCATGCATCTCCTGAATCATGCATGGGACTCTATGTGTCTCTTCCCCGGATACAAGTACTTCTGCAGCTAGTGGTGAATGTAGTGACTCCTTGTCCAGAGTGACAAGATTGACATCCTCCTTTGTTTCCTTGGGTAATGTCACTTTGTGACACATCTCCGGTTTTCTCACATCAAATTCCTTTCTCAACTTGTGAAATAAATCTGAGTATTTAGTCACCTTTGCATGCTCCATGTGCCCAAACCACCAATCATTGGCTTCATCTAAAAGATGAAGTGTTGCAATCTGAACAGCCTCTCCTTCAGCTACAGGATGTAGCCTGAAAAATGCATCTAAATCTCTCCTCCAAGCTCTAACAGTGCTTGAGGAAGATCCATCAAATGTAGGCAAATAAAATCTATTATGCCTCTTCCTTCTATTGTTGCTATAGGATCCTCTTTCTTCTTTGATTCTGAAAAATTGTTGGATAGTTAGCTTCTCCTTGAATGTTCTAGACTTTTCTTTGTACTCTTCAAGATATAGACTGAGAGTCTCATGAGTCTCAGGTTCATTTCTTTCTTCATTTCCACACCTTCCACCTTCTCCAAAGAAAGTGGGCATAGTGGATCTATGGGGAGATCTAGGAGTCTCCAGTTTTCTTCTTTGTTGATAGGAAGTGCTTGGACCTTCCTCATCACATCTTCTCGGATCTTCTTTATGTCCTTCCTTCTTCATTGGATTAACCTCCTTGGAGAGATCTTGCATGGATATAAAGAAAGGAGTGGCAGAATTATCATCCTCCGTGATAGATCTCATCTATATTCTTCTTTTTTTGATGTAAAAGATGAAGTGTCCATAAGCTGAAACAAATATCATGCTCTGATACCACTATAATATCCCAAAATGGAGAATGCAATAATACTTAAACACAATATAAGAACTGCAGCAAGGTAAACAATAAATCTTAAGACAACATCAAAATTTACAGAGATGCTAAGCCATTTTATTATATGGAGATGATTCAGTTATACAATGTACAAGAATATGAGTAAATCTAGCCAAAAAGATAGTCTAGAATCACCCAGAAAACATGCTACAATAGGTACAGCGTAACTGGAGAGGCACTGGAGCAAATATTGTGATGTCCCTTCAGCAGAATATGAACATATAACTGCAAGCTAAAAAGGAAAATGCAGATCTACTCAAATCTGGAGCTCAGATGATGCCAAGATTCAAGATCCGGCCAATGTGATGGATTCCCAAGATAACCCAGAAAGGTTTTTCCAGATCTACAACTTTGGAAAATCACCTCCCTAGGATTTGATCCTTGATCTGCTGGGAAATACAAATCTGAAGCTAGATCTATCAAATATATGGCTGAAATATGTTGCAAGATCAGATCTAAGCTTGAAGGGTTGATCCCTTCTTTAGACCTACAAGCTAGAAGCTCTAGATCTAGCTTCTCAATCCTCCAAAATGATTGCAGCAGATACAACACAACTGCCAATAGAAACTGCGTTGTGAGGAAAAGAGAGGCCTTCTTCCTACTGAAAAATTTTGCAATAAAGTCCAGGCTGATGGTAAGACTGATGGCAATGTGAGGGGATGATCCCTCACTGGATTACTAGCTGAAATGCTAGTAACTTTCTCCCTCCTTTTGGATCTGCAAATTGGACAACGTAATTCCTGAAGGAAATAATACTGCTAGGAGGTCAATAAATTTTGGCCTGATGCCAAATCTGAAATGAAGCTCTGGGAAGCTGATCTATAAGCCCAAGGTGATAGGAATAAACCCTCACCAGTTCTCCAGCTGGAG
Source organism: Pinus albicaulis (assembly GCA_034641835.2). NCBI lineage: Eukaryota > Viridiplantae > Streptophyta > Pinopsida > Pinales > Pinaceae > Pinus > Pinus albicaulis. The sequence goes on from CM076573.1 coordinate 28,394,193, forward strand.
TAGTTAAGACAACTTCCACCTTCCAAACTGATCTTCATAAATCTGCAATTTTTTAATATGAGTGTTCTGCAGAAAGTAGAGAAAGAGATGTGGCACCAATTCCTGATGTAGAATTAAGTACAATACTTTTTCTAGAGCTGCTCTGAGAAAGAGGTGGGATTCCCAACCAGGAACACCCTATGCTAAACAGCACTTGAAATCTCTGCTAAACATCCCGAGAAAGCAATGGAATGTCACATGAAAATTCCAGATCTGAAAAGATCTTTACATCAAGAAAAACCATCATGCCTTCATCCTTGCCTTCATCTTATTTATATAATGTTTGAGCCTTCCCATGCCTTGGCCCTCATCTAGACTGCATTGTTCATGTGGACAAGATCCTCCAAGTTTGATTGCGTTGTTTGACCAAATCAACCATCATGTCTAGGTGCAATGTACACCTTCTCCATCATGTGTGCTTTAATTGCACAACATCCTCCATCACCTTATCATGAATGTTCCATGATCTTCTGTTTGACATTTTCAAGATCTTAGTTCACTGTGTCAACCTCCATGATCTATCTCACAAATGAGACATGATCTCTAATTCCATTCACATTAATAGTTTCTCAACTACCTTATTATGCAGATCTAGGCTTAATTAATCCACATTCACACACAAAAAAATGGATATTTATTCATACTAAGGTTTATGGGTCCCTCCACCCTTTTATTTACTTAATTTATCAAGAAAATTAAGAACTCTAATATTCCAAATATCAGGTGAAAATTTGGGAATATTACATCTTCAAAAGCATCGGGTGCAGGGATGGGATTTCTAAACCAATTAACTTCATCGAGAATGAAGTATTTTGTTTGCACAACATACTGGTCATGGGACTACTGCGGGAGGAAGTACACACGATGGTGCATATCATCCCACGAAAATTCAAGGGCGGTCATCGCTTCCATAATATCTTCATCAGAATGGAAGATGGGGTGACTGATGGAAGGGAGACCACATGACACGGCAGAGCTACCTGACTCATCATCATGAGAAGAAATTTTCACATGTGCATCGTCATGGGGGGTGACAGAAGAGTAAGCAAATAAGGGATTTATCGATGTTGAGCCCAGGGTGATTGCTGAAGGGGGGTTAGGCGAAACAGAAGGGGAATTCCCAAAGGGGTCTTCCACCATGGATCTCATAGATGATGATAGATGGAAAATGGTGGCTGAAGGCTCCGTCATCTCGACATAGGGAGGGGGAATGTCAATAGGAGTAGGCGAAACCTCTGGTTCTGCCGAAGCAAAACTCACAAACAAGGGATAGGTGGAATTGTTGCGCTTGCCCTCAATTTGTGGACCACTTCTAAAGAGGTACGTAGTCATCGAGGCGGGGACATAGATGGGTGTAGTGGCCATGGAAATCACAAAAAGCACAAGGATGATTTGTGCGCAAAGACTTGATTTTCGAGACTAAATCCGGTATAGTGACATAGACCTTTGGCATATCAGACTTCGGAAACGCTTCATTGACCATGGGCTTGAGATGAGGCAATTCAAGACAGGTATGGGTGGCATGACCAAAAACATCACACAAACCACACCAGGTGGCACACTTTGGAGGTTGGGGAGGAGCAGGGCTTGTTTAGGCAGCCTTTTCCTTAGGTGCCTTCTTGCGGGCTTTTTCCCCCTCACCTGAAGCTTTCGTAACAGGAGTAGGTTCTTGTTGAGGTGGCTGAGGCACAGAATCAAAGGGATGGGTCATGGAAATCGGTTGGACTGGGGTCAAAGCAGTATAAGGTTTGGGCTGACCAGGTGGGATAGTAGCTGGGGGATCAATGTACCAAACTGGGATCCCCACGGTCATGTTAGGAAGAGACAAGGTAGCCATAACAGGCACCGAAAATACTCTAGGAGGGGGAGCTAGAAACTGGTCGATGGTAACAATATTTCCATTGTGAGGAAAGCACATATTATGGTGAACCACAGATGGGAAAACAAAAATCGCATAAGTGTAGCTACAACCCAATAGAATGTTGTAGTCTAAGGGGGCATCACTGACTTCTACGTCAACACAAATTGTCTTGCCCGCAAGAGTAATAGGAAAATTTCAGAACATGCCAAGGGGCTAGGAAGAGTGGTCGTCCCATGCTCAGAGGGTGATAGTGGAAGGGGCTAACTCAGGAGATCCAAGTTTCTTCCAAACCGAAGCGTACATCACACAGGTGGATGCCCCCTCATCAATGATACAATGAGAGATGTTGGCATTCCAGATCTTGACAGGGATTTGGAAGGCGATGGAAGCAGGAAGGGGGGATTTTCTGACATGTTAACATCGAAGACGATCATGATCATCTGAAGGATCCACAGCACCCATGGAATTTAGTAGAGAATTTTGTTATGAACAGCACGACTGGAGGACTTCCAGCATTGAAATGGCAGTAGGGGATTGCACCAAGTCATCTACTATACTATACGAATGGGCATTTTTACCAAAAGCAGCGTTTCGACGTAATGGCCCCTTGGGGATCTTGGTATGAACCTCTGTCTTAGGCTAAGGGATCAGTAAAGGACCATTGGGTGTCAAAAGAGGCTCCGTGGGACCTGAAAAAGTGGGCTTGGGAGCAGATGTACCGGGGGGCTTGGTGTACTGATGGGACCTGAGTCTGAAGATTGAGGTCAATGGTAATGGGTTAGTTAAAGTTCATCATGAGGATCTGGTAATCATAGGTACCAGATGGAGGAGGTTGAGTGGTCGTATGACTTTCAGGGGGTTGGGTAGCCACAAATCCTTGCTGGGGGAAAGGATTGGTAAACACAGCCGGCTGGATAGGGGCAGCATTAGGAGGAATCGAAGGGGAGGCTTGGTATTCTCGGGATGCTGCTTCAGCTTCCCACATCTAACGCATATGAGTTAAAAGAGGAAAATCATGGGCGTATTGACCATAAACACAGCAACAAGAACATGATTTGTTCATGCGAACAGGCCTGTCCTTCTTGGGCTGAGTGCCCTGTTGTTGGGTTGTCGTGTTAGGTGCATTCCCTTGGGGATTGTTTCCTGGATTACCTAGGGCAGATTTTTTTTTATTGACTTTCCTCTTATTTTTGGAAGTAGGAGGATTAGTCACGACCTGCTGTGCATACACCTGACCCTGGGGGGGTGGTGGATGCTGTTGGGGGCGTTGAGAAGGAAAGGGAGGCTGAGATGCTTGTAGAAATTTGCGGAATAATGAAGATTTATCCACCGAGATTATCCTGATCACATACTAATTCGAATTCATATGCAACACATAATCTCTTCTACAATCAATCATCAATTTGCGGAAATAGAAACAGTCGCATGCGCACATAAACACAATATGTAATGGGGAAAGCTTATAGCTGAAAACCCCAGCTATTTGTATATTATAATAGAAGAGAAACATGTAACAATCTCAGTACAATACTCCTCACAAGTACTCAGTACTGTCTCTAAAAGTTACACACAAACTAGCTCAGTTTTGAACAAGTCATAGGTTCAAAACTCATCCACTAATTGCCTCGCCTATTGCTAAATCAAGCAATGTGTCTAATGAGAGATCCAAGTCCGAATTCCCACTCGGCTCCAACAGCACAATCATTGGCAATATCCTCCAATGCTTGTGCAAATCTCATGCACAACTCATGTCGCAACTAATAGAAAACTCACCTTTTCATCTACCTCTTCCACTGGTCTTCACTAAACTGTCCATGCACTGCAGTGAACTGATGTGTTCTTGAGTTGAATAATGAGTTAATAATTAATGAATTAAATAATATTTAATTCACTCCACTAGTTACTAGTTGATTAGCTAGTTAAACTAAACACAACTAGTTCAACTAAGTTAAACCGAACACAACTCCACCAACTGTCTCATCAACTCCACCAAACTCCGCCACTTGAGTTCTAACTGAATTCAACCATGCATGAGCTCACCAAACCCCTAGTAATAGCGTAATTCCTTCTGTCAGATGCATGAGCCACATCCGTAGCTCCAATTGAAGTGCTGTAAGAGAATAAATTGAAGTTTAGAGTCCAAATATTATTAAGGGCTAATAATATTTGACTAGCCTATTTTTAGACACGCAGTCTAAAAATAGACTTCGACCTGTATGTCTAAAAATAGAGGTCCATCTATTTTTACCAACTCAACCAATCATCCAAGAATAGCATGTTGCAACTCCTACACCATGCCGCATATGTCTAAAAATAGACTTTGCGCTAAAATAGTCATGGGCCCACCTAGTGGAAGGCGACTTCATTTCACTAAGCTCCATCATCTTGTTTCATTTTCAACACTCCCTCTCAACAAGATATGGATTTTCTGCAACCCCTATCCGGCCTCTGTGGAATTCGAATTTGCTCCTGGTGAGCGCCTTCGTCAAGATGTCAACATCCTGATCCTCCGTGGGAATATATGAAAGTAACATGATTCTCCGCTGCACACAATCTCTAATATGATGGTACTTGATGTCGATGTGTTTGGATCTATCATGAAATAGTGGATTAGCCGAGAGTTTAATGCAACTCTGGTTATCACAATAAATCACCGAGGCCCAAGTGAAACCCGAACAATCCACCGGGATCTTCCTCATCCAAATAGCCTCGCATGCCTAAGCTTGTCAGCCATGTATCGGCCTCATGAACTGAGTGCTACTGTGTTAGCCCCCCTATGAAATTTTTGACAAGCAAGTAGGGGGCTAAATTGTTGTTGAGTCTTCAAGGAATGCATTTCCTCTGAAAACACAGTCTCCTTGAAGCCTCTTTGTGTCCTTTATCCTTTGAGCAAATCCCCTCTGCTGGTTCCCCTTTAAAGGCCTCTCTGTTGACTAAGAAATGCCCCAAAGACCTCCTTCCTCCTTTATTCTTCCCTCATTTAACCTCTTTTTATCCCCCCTTTCCTCCCCTTCTATTCCCCCATTTACCCTTCAAATTCCCCCAAAAATCCCCTTTAATTTCCACCCTTCCCCCTTTGATGGCCATTATCCCCCTCTATTTCTCTATCGTTCCCCTCCTTCACCTTTTAAAATCCATTAAAAGGGGCCAAAACCCACTTTCCGACCTTATTATAAGGCCTGGCCCCTTTCCCGCTGGCCCCTTTCCAACCACTTCCCCACGTGGCCCATCCCCAGGACCAAGCGCTTAAGTCCCGGGGCCAATCGCAATCGGAGCATCGGCGGGGGTCTATTTCCTTTGTAAAACTCAAAAGCCCCGATGCGATTGATTTTCAACGTAAGTCCCGCGATGCGTTGTGTGCCGTCGATCTATCATAGATCTGACGGCGGGCTGCTAATCGCAACCCCTCTCCGATCGCAATCGCAAGGCGCAGTAGTGCCGCCCCGATTGAAACCTTCCGATTAAATCTCCACCGTCCATTCTCCCCGAGATCGACGGCCAGCGCTTAATCGCAAGCCTTCTGCTCCTCCTCCGATTGCATGCCCCGATTACATCTCAGCCGTTGATCTCCCCACGATCCAATGACTATCGCTCAATCGCTCATTTCCTCCGATCGCAGTCCTTCCGTCTCCCTTCCGATTTGATCCTGACCGTTGATCAGTCCTCAGATCTAACGGTCATCGCTCAATCGCATGACCCTCCCCGATCGCAATCGCAAACCTTTTGTGTGACCCCCGATTGCGATTGAGCGATTCAATCCCAGCCGTCCATCCTTCCCGCGATCCTACGGCTATCGCTCAATCGCAATCTCCCCTCCGATCGCAATCGCAAGCCCGTCTGTCTGCCTCCCGATTGCATCTCCGCCGTCCATTCTCCCAGATCTGACGGTCCTACGCCAATCGCAAGTCCTCCCGATCGCTGATTGCTCTGTCCCTCCGATTACATCTGAACCGTCGATCTGATCCCCGATCGGACGGTCAGCGCTCAATCGCAATGCCCTCCCCGATCGCAATCGCAAACCATTTCGACTGTCCCCCGATTGCGATTGGGCGATTACATCCTAGCCGTCCGTTCCTCCCAGATCTGACGGTTTGAGTTCATTCGCCCTCCGCCTCCGCTGGGTCCCACTCCATTCATCTGTCCGTCGTTTTTCGGTGTTTTCCTGTGTAATTCGCCCGAACGATGAGCGTTGGGGTTTTACATTATGAGTCCGTTTCTCCGCTCCTCTCCGCTGTTTCCATTGATTCTTCATTCTTCCACCACCTTTCCACCGCCTCCACCGCATTTCTCCGCCACCACTGCCCGGGCCCTGTGATAAATTTATTTCATCATGCAGATAACACAGAGAGGCTGTTACAGCCGCCAGCACAGCAGCAAGGACGGATCAGAAGGGATTTGAGCCCATGATTAAATATTTGAAGCATTAATCTCGTATTCAAAGGATCGGAGCACAGTTCGAAGACTTAAGCACGCAAAGAGTCTTATCTGTGTTTAAATATCAGCAGAAGTACTCTCCTCCAAAAGGACACCCTCCTACATGAAATCTCCATGCCCCTCGAGCTCTGAAACAATTAATTGCGCCGACTGAAGCTCATCTAAGACAGTCAGACAGCAGTAATGGCGCATGGAGAGACCTGCAGATCATCCCACCCAGTTCATTTATTTCAAAGATGGTTGTTAATGCAGCCTCCAACAATTTCAATAGGTACATATTGCAAGGCCGTATTCTCATTAAGCAAAGATAAGCATGAACACTTGTACCTTCCGCCTCACTATCTTAATGAGTCTCATTTAATTGTCCATCTGCCTCTGTATCTTCCTCTTCTCATATAAAAATCCCTGAGAACGAATTGTAAAGGTTGTTGTTGCCTTGCTGGGCATATTGCTGTTAGAGGGATTCATTCTGACTGTTAGAGCAATTTTGGGAGAGAGTTGCAGAGTAGTTTGTATGTAATAGGCTGGGAGGAGAAGTCTGGACCGTAACAGCCATTGAGCTTATTGTACATGACTGGTTTTGCATCTATTAATCAGAGCACATTTCATAGGATCCTGGTCTATTGCTATTGGTGATGTTTTCTTACTCTGTTCATTACATTTTCATATTGTTTCATGTTCTGCTGGTAGGCATCAGAATAATGGTATAGGATTCACCCTTGTTAGGTGCCCTATGCTGTCTGCTCTCCCTACCTTTATGTTTTCTGCTTTGTGTGTATCTAAGAGTAAACTCGTGGGGTTTAACCAGTGCAGCGGATGCTATTGCCTGCTGGATGATGTATGAACTTGGGGTTTTGCCTCTTAGATGTTTCTTTGTAACCTGTCTCTCTTTTTTCCTTGGAGTTGCTAAAGCAGACCTGGAGTTAAATGACCTCTGGTCTAATCTGTAGGCTGCCCCTTTGCCCACCTTTGAGAGCTGCCTTTGAGTATGTCCAAGCAGGTCTAGAGTTAAATGACCTCTGACCTGATCTATAGACAGAAATTGGTCGCTTTCCTTCTTTCACTTTCCTCCTTAATGATCCACCCCATCATCTATCTAAAAAGATCCTTTAGTATAGATGACTTGCCCTTTGGAAGCCTTGGCTAGTAGATGCAAGTAATTCTCCTATCATGACTCCATAGCCCAATGGATGGCACCGGCGGAAATTCATCCTCTTTGGCCGAAGGTCCCGGGCCGCTAACCCCATTCTCCTATCAAGGTCACTGTACTTGAAATAGAACTCCAAAGAACCCTTCAACCAAATTATTTAAAACCCTCTTTCTCAGACTTTCCAACTAGCCTAATATCTCAATTCGAGCTTCAAAGATAAACCATTTCCTGGTTATTGAGAGATCCCTCTCCAACCAGAGGGCTAGATCCTAGGGCCCCCAGTTGTTTGATGTTGTCTCATCTTTTGGCATTGCCAAATCCTTCACAAAACGGAGTGTTGCGGGGCCCGTTACTCTCTCGTCTCTACCCACGTTTACGCTAGAAACTTCAATGTCGAAAACCTCCGCATGTGCTCTTTTGCTCTTCTGGCCCATTGGGCTCCCTGCCACCCGCATCGCCGCAGGCCGAAAGCTTTGCTCCATCCTCCTGTCTGTACCATAGACCATATCCCGATGTGCCACTAAGATAACACAATACATGCTTGCCTGCCTTCCAGAAGAGCTTGGTAGGCTTAACCATAGCTTACGAAAGCTGGTTAACAGCATAGCATATATCGGGTCATGTATTGACCAGATACATAAGCGACCCCACCAACTGTCGATAGACAGTTGCATCCACTACCTCCGCTGAAGTAGCATCCTCCTTCCTACAACCACCAAGAAGAGGAGTGTCAACAGGCTTGCAGCCATGCATGTTGAACCTCTCTAGAATCTCCCGGGCATACTTACCCTGAGAAACAAATAGTCCTCCACTGCGCTGCCAAATCTCCAATCCCAGGAAATAATGAAGGAGGCCCAAGTCCTTCATCTCAAACTCTCTAGCAAGGTCCTCTTTGCATGAAAGTATCAACAGCTCATCACCCGTCAAAATCAGATCATCTACATACAGTACAATGATCAGCAACTTCCCCTCCACCACAATCTGGTACAGGTTAGGATCCGCCTCACTCTTGGAGAATCCAAGTCCGATGAAATAATTGTCTATCCATGTGTACCAAGCACGAGGTGCTTGTTTCACTTCGTTATTGCCAGAGTTTCTGCGCCATGGCACATACTCATCATTAACGATCTCTTTAAACCTTCGTGCCGTTCTGATGTTATTCCTCAATGACTCCGTTGAGGAACGCAGTCTTCACATCCATCCGATGGATGTGCCATCCCATCTGCGCTGAGAGAGCTAGGATCGTCCGTATGGAAGAGTACCTTGCGACAGGTGCAAAGGTCTCCTCATAATCGATCCCCTCGATCTGTGAAAAGCCACGGGCGACAAATCTTGCCTTGTACTTCTCCACACTCCCGTCAGCCGCCTGCTTCACTTTGTAGATCCATCGCGAACCCACCACTGATTTCCCCTCCGGTCTTGGGACAATCTCCCATGCACTGTTCCTGACGATCGAATCATATTCTTCGATCATGGCATCAACCCATGCGGGTTCCTCCACAGCTTCCTCAAAAGAGGATGGCTCCGTCACAACACATTGACTCACAAGAGCCATGTATCCAGTGTACCGATCCGGTGACTGTCTCTGTCTGCGCTGTGCTGTAGGTGGTCCTACAACCTTTTCTGCATCCCGAGCCAGTCGCTCAGCTTCTGTAGTGCGCATGCGCCCTCTGATGGTTGGCGCTACCTGGGTGGTTTCTTCCACCTCCTGAACCTCCTCTTGTGGCTGATCCACATCCGGAAGCTCCTCCTTAGGAACTAACAGCTCCTCATCTGCATGCAAGTGTAGCTCCCTCTCAAGCGAACACCGCATGGCTTTCTCCTCCTGAAATTTTATATCCCGTCGCACAACAGTCTTGCGACTGTCTGACAAATACACCCGATAGTTGTGAGGTGTATCAGTGTACCCCACAAATATTCCAACTTCAGCATTTGGATCCAGCTTTCTTCTCGCATCCTTCGTCACATGCATGTAGACAGGAGAACCAAAAATCCGCAAATGGGAAATATCAGGCCTCTTGCCAGAATAAGCCTCCTCCGGTGTACTCATGCCAAGAACTTTGTGAGGACAACGGTTCTGCACATACACTGCTGTATTGCATGCCTCAGCCCACAAGTGAAGGGGTAGGCCCTGATCATGCAACATCGCCCGTGCAGCACCCACGATCGTTCTGTTCTTCCGCTCAGCCACCCCGTTCTGCTGTGGGTTATGGGGTGCGATGAGCCTCTCCGAATCCCTTCTGCGCTGCAGAACTCCTTGAATTCAGCCGAGATGAATTCACCACCGTTATCACTCCTTAGAGCAATCACCTTCTTCCCCGACTCCTTCTCGACTAGTGCTTTAAACTCACAGAACTTTGCGAATGTATCGCTCTTCTTCGGCATGAAGAAGATCCAGCACTTTCGAGAGAAATCATCAAAAAAGATCACATAATACTTGTGCTTTGCTGTCGAAGCAACTGAGAAAGGACCACACACGTCTGTGTGAACTCTCTCAAGGATCGTCGTGGTGCGACTATCCTTCTCGTGAAAGGTGGCTTTCACATACTTTCCCAAAGTACACCCCTTGCACTGATCTGACTGCGCAAGAGTGCCCTTAGGAAGCCCAGTAGAAATCTGCTGCAGGATCTTCAAAGCTCCATGGTGAAGGTGGCCCAATATCCTGTGCCACAGTTCACCCTCATCATCCCGGCTCACCACTTCTCCCGCCTTGCATGCCATTGCTGCGCAGCCATCTACTTGCAACTGATAAAGGTTCTTGACTCGAACCCCTATCTTCCAGGTCTCACCAGTAGTCTTACTGCGCAGGAAGGCTTTTCCTTCGCTGAAGACCACATCATACCCCTTGTCTTCCAACATCGCCACAGAGATCAGGTTCTTCATCAATCCTGGAACATGCAAAACATCCTTCAATATGAAAGGTTTACCAGACTCCCTCTCAAAGGAAATGGTACCGATACCAGTCGCACTATATCTACCATCATCGCCCATCTCGATGTGCACTCCAAGATCTTTTTCCTCCAGATCTGAAAACAGATCTCGATCTCCCATTGCGAAATGATGCACCACCGTCCAAGAACCATACCGATCCCATCACACTTGAAACCAAGCATGCGAATGCTGAAAACTGTTCAAGTTGAGAAGCCACGTTCTCCCTAATATTAGATCCAAACAGCTCCTCTTATTTTTTCTTCTTCTCATGACAATTTGTGGCATAGTGTCCTGGCCGCGCGATGGTGTATAGTGACAAGAAAACAGCACTTCACCTTGGACATGTCTTGCTTCTTTCCTTTCGCACCAAACTGAGAAGCTTTCTTGCTCTTTCCCTTCTTTGCTTTGGCAGCCAAAGCGCAATTTTCTTCATCAGATACCTTTCATGAAGATCCGTCCCTGGTAGTCCTCCTTATCTCTTCTTGCATGAGATCCGCCCAAGGGCGCTCCCATCCCGGCAACTTCTCCCGACCATTGAAACTATCTTGATATCTATGCCAAGCCTTCGGAAGACCAAGGAGAGCTAGGTCTACCATATCCTCTTCTTCGACAGTCACCCCCACACTTCCCATCTCATCTCTGCATTGAGTGAACTTCGTGAGGTACTTGGCGATACTGTCGCCTTTCTCCATCTTAATGTTTCGAGCTATCCTGAGCAAATTCATTTTTCCCTCGCCTTTACCTGAAGTAGATCTCACAACGTCTACATCAAATATGGAGAAGCTTTTCCATGCAAATGGATACAATGTGATCCTTCACGCTCCAAATGTAATCCTTCGACATTTCGCCATCTTCTTTTGCCAAGCTTCAACTTCAGCAGGATCATTAGGCCTTTGGACATCTGTATCTACGAACTCCTTCAGCCCATTATCTTCTAATACTGCATCCATGCGATCTTTACATGCAACATAATTTGAACTGCCTTCAAGAGCATATTTGAGTCGCAACCCATTGAAAGACATTTTCAACTTCGACACCAAGAAAACAAACTGCTGCAAAATTTGAATTCCAAACTCAAAAACTCAACTGCTTCTGGATCTGTGAGAACAAATTATTTCTAGCATAGAGATCGACTGTAAGGGCATTTACTGGATATATCACCTTTTAGAGAAAGGATGGATCCAGAGGCTACCTGGCCCGTTACAGACTTTGTCTACCGAAATAATATTGTAATCACTGCAATAGATCCCGATGATTAATTCCCTCCGATACCATGTAGAAATTTGTTGAATAATGAAGATTTATCCACTGAGATTATCCTGATCACATACTAATTCGAATTCCTATGCAACACATAATCTCTTCTACAATCGATCAACAATTTACGGAAATAGAAACAGTCGCATGCGCACATAAACACAATATGTAATGGGGAAAGATTATAGCTGAAAACCCCCATCTATTTGTATATTATAATAGAAGATAACATGTAACAATCTCAGTAAAATACTCCTCACAAGTACTCAGTACTGTCTCCAAAAGTTACACACAAACTAGCTCGGTTTTGAACAAGTCATAGGTTCAAAACTCATCCACTAATTGCCTGCCTCTATTGCGCAATCCAAGTTGGTTCAATGAGAGATCCAAGTTCGAATCTCCTTGGCTTAAACTACGCAATCCTCATGGGCAATCTCCTCCAATTATTGTGCAAATCTCATGCACAACTGTTTTCGCAACTAATAGCAAACTCACCCTTTCATCTACCTCTTCCACTGGTCTCCACTGAACTGTCCATGCACTGTAGTGAACTGATGTGTTATTGAGTTGAATAATGAGTTATAATTAGTGAATTAATTAATAATTAATTCACACCACTCATCACTAGTGTATTTTTCAGTTAGACTAAACTAATCACAACTAGTTCAACTAAGTTAAACCGAACACAACTCCACCAACTGTCTCATCAACTCCACCAAACTCTGCCACTGAAGTCCTAACTGAAGTCAACCATGCATGAGCTCACAAAACCCTTAGGAATAGCGAATTCCTTCTGTCAGTGCATGGGCCACATCCGTAGCTCCAAGTGAAGTGCTGCAAGAGGATAAACTGAAGTTTATAGTCCAAATATTATTAAGGGCTAATAATATTTGACTGACCTATTTTTAGACAGGCAGTCTAAAAATAGACTTCGACCTGTATGTCTAAAAATAGGGTCCGCTATTTTTACCAACTCGACCAATCATCCAAGAATAGCATGCTGCAACTCCTAGACCATGCTCCATATGTCTAAAAATAGACTTTGCGCCAAAAATAGCCTGCGGGCCCACCTAGTGAAGGCGACTTCATTTCACTAAGCTCCATCATCTTGTTGCATTTTCAACAATGCTAATGTTGGAGGAGTTGGAGCACCAGGCTACGGATACGGATAATAAGGAGGTTGGGCAACATTGGGGTAAACAGGTTGGGCAAAAGGAGGATTCATGTTGTATCCTGAATACATGCTACTGGGAGGGGGAAAAGTGTTGGAGGAGTTGGCCCCTCCCTGAGGGAAACCATAACCCATGGGAGGATGAGTGTACAGATGAGAAAGGGATCCAACGATACCATCGACAGCATGGGATGCCCCCAGTGCATTGGCACCACTGGGTCTAGGGAAATCAGGTAAGACGGTATAAACATAACCACGCTATGTGTAGATCAGGTCATATTTCAACGCAATCTAGAGGGCATATTCCTCGGTATAAGGGAAGTGAGAGGCGACATCTTTTCCAATGGCAGGAAAAAGGGATCTGAGAAACCATTCCATGTAGACATGGTCTTTGAAGGTAGGGGCTCAACATAAGCTCTTTCTTCTCTTCCATTCTTGGACATGATCAGATAGGCGGGTCGCAGACGATTGATGGAAAGAGGTCAATAGTTCAGTACCGGTTTCATAGCAAAGGGGAAGTTGGAAGTAAGACAAAAAAATCTCAGGCAAGAGTCGAAAAATTAGTATTAGAGGTTGAGGCCTGGTCGACATAGCACTTGGAATCTAGTAAGTGTATGCTGGAACAACCGAAGATGGACGGAGTCATCAGTAATGGAGTTAGAAGAACACCACATGTGGAAAGAACGAACATGGTTGGTAGGATCTTCTCCAGCAAGACCTTCAAACTTGGGGATGTCTGAAGGGAGCTTGGTTGGCATAGCCGGCCAACTAGGATCATGGTGTATGGGGTCATTAATCAACTGGCTAAAATCGGGAAGACTAAGGCCTACAATATAAGGGAGCAAGGGAGCAGCCGAGATAGTTCCTGTTGCGGCCCCACTAGTAGCATTCCCAGCATTAGGGTTGGGGCTACCACTAGCGTTAGGTCCTGAAGCAGACATGGTGAAGGTGACAAGAGGAGAGCTGCGAATAGAACCAGAAGGGGAACCGGATGAACCAGAAGCAGATTCAGAATGGGGACTCGATGGAGGACGAACTCGAACCCTACGCGAAGGAGTCAATCTTCCTAATAGAAACTGAGGATCAAGGCCAAGGATTCTCCGAGATAAGCGCCTTGGGGGCGCAATGAAGGAAAAACAGACACGGATCACATAAGGAATAGAGACTAAAAAGGGTAATGAGGTGCAGGATCAAATGATTACAATGTCAAAACAAAGGCAGGGAGGTGCAGGATCAATTGATTACAATGTTATAGTCTTGGCCTGGTAGTGTAAAACAGGCACTCTTCACTTAGGGTGTGCATGTATGTGATAAGTGTGTTAATTTTAATTAAGCCCAGATGTGTGTAGAGAAAAAAGAAAAAATATGTTGTATAACTCTAAATAAATCTGAAAATGACAGTAAAGTAAACTGAATACGACATAAAATAAATAGCGAAAGATGCATCAATTTAAACCCAAGGAGGAGGGCTTCCCACCAACTAGTCTATGGGTGGGCGAAATCTAGTCAAAACACACAAAATGCCCAATGGATCTAAAGTTAGGAGGGACAGGGATCTAAAGGTTAGATCTGCTGGAAATATGTGCAGAAAATAACAAAAAACCAAAGGGAAAAGTGCTGCAAAAAAGGTTGCGAAAGGCTACAACCTGAAGGGAAATGGAGGGGACCCTAAAGGAGGACAAAACAAAATTGAAAAAACGGTGTTTTGGATGGATGAATAACATAGATGAAATGGATCTGAAAGTACGGGTTCAGATCTGAAAAATGGTTGAACACACTGAAATCTCAGATGACCTGCTTCAGCTAAACTCCTAAAAAGGTGGAAGCGTACTGAAGCCCTAAGGGGCTTGGTTCCTACTTCGAAGAGTAAAAAAAAGAAAGTACAGGTCCAAGATGGGTGGAGAGGGAGGTTAGACAACCCTGAACAGTAGCCCAGACAAACCCAGAAAAATCACAGAAAAACTCCCATTGAAAGTACAGGTCGCAGGCTTACCTGTTTTTAGCAGAGGTCATAGGTTTCAAGCTTATTTATGCGTCCTGAAGGTTTAGGTCACAGGTTTTGGCCCAAAAATTGCAGCCTGCACTTTCAGTCGTCTCGAGAGCAGGTTTCAGAAAAAAAATTCATCTCAGCTACGGCTGATACCTGTCACCTGCGCAATAGGCCCAGAAACACAAGGAAGTTAGAAGTTTTATTGTTTTAGGGTTTTAAAGGTTAAAAAAAACATCGAGAAATGAAAAAATAAGAAGCTAAAGAAAAACCATAGGGGTTGAAGTAGCTGGTCATGTAGGGATCTGAAAAACGACAGCAGTCGTAATTATAAACCCTTGTGGAGTCATCAGTTGTTAGTGTGAATTATAATCGCAAGCGTACGAAAAAAACTCACTTTAGTTATGCATAACAAACAACCCTAACATTAAATATGGTTGTCAATTTCCTTAGGTCTACAGTTAGTGATCATAATAAATGCTACATAAATCCAGATCTATGCAATTAAAGACATTAAACAACAAATAAAAGCAAGAGTTGCTCCATGCATCCAATAGACAAGACAAGAATGTTTTTAAATAATTTTGTATTTATGACACCTGGGAAGGGAACATATAAATATGTTACCAATCCCCCTCAATGATATGGGTTCTTGTATGTCCTCAATGCTTCAGATCTAAGATCTCTCTCTCTCTTGATGGTGTAGAAAACCCAGACAAAAATGGAACTCAAGGGGAGCTCACAAGCAAAAAGTAGAAAAATATGACAATGATGGAGGATCAAAGTCAGATCAAAAGTATAGATCCATAGCGATATTTAGGCAAAAAAGCGTAGTGAATGAATGCAAAAACCCTTCTATTTATAACAAGATATTGATTTAGTCTAGATATTGGTGCATAATTAAAATATTATTAACCAAATCTAGATCCAACTTTTATGGAATATTTTATTATTTTTGTTGGAAGGAAAAATAATTTGAATTTGGTCAAATCCCTTTATTTGTAAATAATAAATAAATAAATGATTTATTTATTATTTTAAGAATATGGTTGAGTAATAATTAAACAAATAGTGATTTATTCAATTATTTATAAATGATTTAGTCAAATTTAACCAGGAATATTATTTAAATCATTATTCCTATAAAATAATAAGATAAATAGTGATTTATCTAATTAATTTTCTTGTTTTGGGTTAAATATGACCAGAAATATTAATTAAACTATGGTTTAATTAATTATCCCTTGTGGAAAATCAAACAAATAAGGATTTATTCGATTATTCCTCATGGGGTTTCTTGTTTAGACCATAAACAACTTAATAAATTATGGATTACTAAGTTATTTTTCATATTGAAAGCACTTTTACTATGGTAAAATTGGTCTTACATGGTGTACTTTGGTCCATATAATAGTAACAGGTTAGATGAACAAAAATTGGTGTAACACCAGCTCTTAAAGGATGGAAATTGTTCACCATAAATGCGCACAAAGGCAAGTCAAAAATTTCACTGGTAAGTGCCAACCAAGCCAAGAAACTAACCAATTTTAGCAAGAATTTCATTTTACTATTTTTAAGAGATAATCAGTCTATATAAGAGCCAATAAGAGAAAAGGCATCCCTAGCGGGGTGTACTATAAAATACAAACATCAATTGTAAGATTTGATATGGGCATACAAGGATGTGTTTCGGGAGCCTAAAGGGTTACCATCCAAGAGGGAAGTGGAGTGTGATATCTAGTAATTGTTATACTCCCTATTACCAAACATTGGGCTATACAAGAATTCTATTATAAAAGCTAGTGAGGTGAATAAATAATGGAACGGGGTTTAATTTTACCAAGTACATCACCATGTGGGTTATCGATCATTATTATGCCAAAGAAGGATGGGACTTTGTGGATTTGTATTGATTATAAGGAGTTGAAAAAAATCACACTCAAGATTAGGTGCCCCCTACCCAGAATAGATGATCTAATGAATTATTTGTAACAAAATAAATACTTCACCAAGCTATACTTAAATTCTAGATATCACCAAGTTCGAGTTAGAGAAGAAGATACCTATAAGAACACCTTCAAAACCAGGCAAGGTTTGTATAAGTGGTTAGTCGTGCCATTTGGCCTATGCAATGCACCATCTATATTTATGACGTTAATGAATGATATATTGTGCCATTTTATAGATTCATTTGTTATTGTCTATTTGGATAATATACTGGTATACAGTGCTACATGGGAGGACCACATCTCTCATTTGATGCAAGCGTTGGTGAAATTAAAGAAGCACCAACTATTAGCAAATCTCAAAAAGTGTGATTTTTCACAATAACATTTGTTGTATGTAGGGTATGTTATAGGTGGAGGAGAATTGAATATAGATCCTTCTAAGATGGAGGCAATCATGAAATGGTTGGTGGATACTAATGTTTTTTAGGTTAGAATTTGTGTTGGGATATCATTATACCTGAGGAAATTCATAGACTCATTTTTAATGGTATCAACACCCCTCCACACCATAACAGCAAGTGGCAAGAGCTTCCAATGGGGAAAGGTCAATAGAGGGCCTTTAAGGAGATAAAGAAGAATATTATTCAAGCACCAATTATAGCATTACCAAACTTGTAGCAACCCTTTGAAATGGAGATAGATGTCAGTGGGTATGTTATGATAGCGGTCTTGATGCGAGGAAGACATGTATGCTACCATTTTGAAGCCTTTCATGGGTAAATTCTAAACTACCATACCTACGATAAGTAGATTTGTGCCTTGGTGAAAGTTATGAATAAGTGGAAGAATTATCTGATGGGGAAGGACATAGTAATTCATGTTAAATATCACTATCCACTACAGTACCTGTAGGGCCAGTGTAAGTTATAGAAAACCATGCATTACAAGCAAATGGGGTTTCTACAATAGTTTCATTTAGTGATCAAGTATAAAAAAGGAGGCACAAACAAGTTGACTGACATGCTTTCAAGGCCACCCAAATTAAATACCATAGCCTTGGGAACTTTGATGCACTTGGATCCATTCACCCACACTGCATATAGTGAGGCATATTTAGAGGATGAAGACTACAAGGAGATGTTTTAGTAGTTGCAAATCCATATTCATGTGCAGAATGGTGACAATAGTATTGACTACCATCTCCAGGATAGGTTACTTTATAGTTTGGATATGTTATCTGTTCCTAAAGGTGAGTGATTGCACTTGATTAGAGATGTTCACACCTCAAAGGTTACAGGACACTTTAGTGTAGGGAAGATAGTGACCAACTTGTAGAGGTATGTGTATTGGCACAATATTCATGAAAAAGTAGTTAGGTTCATAAGAGGATGCATGATTTGTTGTACCAGCAAGCCTAGTAACATGAAACAGGGTATATATCATACCTTATCTTTACCCAGACATTCTTGGGAAAATTTTCAATGGACTTTGTGGGAGGTTTTCCGACAACCAAGAATGGACTCAACTACCAAAACATGGTATTTTACAAGTTCAACACTATGTGTGTTGTAATGCACTATAAAAATACCATCATTAGGCAAGAAGCACCAAGCTTGTTCATTGGATTGATTTGGGTGCACTTTTGGATACCTAGGAGCATAATTTTAGGCAAGAATGTGAGATTTATCGGTACATTTTGGACTAAATTATGGCAGAAGATGGATACAAATTTGAAGAGGTCTACAAAATTCCATCCATAGACGGATGGGTAAACAAAATTAGTCAAGGGGACTTTGGCGCAGCTTTTGAGGGGTTACAATCATAAACATTTGAGGACTTTGGATGAAAATTTGATATATATACAACACTTGTATAACAAAGCAGTCTACACTTATACTAGTAAGTCCCCATTTAAAACTTGTTTTGGATATTTTCCATCTTCACCTTTGGATATTACATATGGGTGGGTAGGAGGAGTAAGAAAATATTTTACAGGGGATGCCTTAAGGTCATAAATATTTGTTGAAAGAATCAAGAAAATCCACATATAGGTACAAGAGACATTGCATAAGTTACAATAAAAACATAAGGATAGGCATGCATAAGTTACAACAAAAACATAAGGATAGGCATGATTAACACATAATAGTGAATTCGTTCAAGGTGGGAGATAGAGTATGGATACATTTGAACAAGGAAACTCTACAAGGTCTTAGTAAGAGAATCATACTAGAAAAGGTGGGAGATATTACCTATAGATTTAGTCTACCCCCGTGCATGTGCATTTACTCAATTGTGAATGTAGAGAATCTGAAACTCTATGAGCCTTCCATGTTAAACCAGTAAGAGGAACATGTCCTACCTTGTATAGATGATTTGGCACGATATGCTTAGGAAAAGTTGACAGAATATATAGCTTTACAAAAGAGGCCTAGAACTTCAAGACAGGGTTAGTATGACCTTCATAAAATTGGGTTGAAAGGACAACTTCCAAGAAAAGCTAAATGGTACACCCAAGAGAAGGTGGAAGAAAATTTTCCTCACCTCATTTAATAGAATATTTTGGGGACCACAAGACTCTTAAAATGGGGGAGTGTGATCTAGATTGGATCGTTATATACATTTTTTTATCTAGGCTTAATGCTTTCAGAGTGGAAAAAGTGGAGGTCAATTTACAATATCATTTTTACTAGCGGTACCTAGTTTGGAAAATTAGGTTTCTGGAACCTTATATGAGAATTAGGTTCTGAAACCTTATATGAGAATTTTGAGCCATCAAGTGATGTTTTTTTAGGGTATAAATTTTCCACTTTAGCACTACACCTTTTTTTCCTATTCTACACATAAATACCTTTCAAACAGTGCAAGAATTTCCTGAATCAAAGACTGTATGCAAAATTTATGCCACTTGGAAGTTGACCTTCCTATTTTGGCCACCATAATTTCATATGATGCCATGTCAGCCCCATTTCTAATGGAAAATTGGATTTCATTGCCATCACGATAAACAAGACTCTAGAAGGTTCTATTTTGTAACTCTAGTTAAGAGTTGAAGGTATCAAACCTAACCACTGGTAGGCTATCAAGATTTGTTATAACCAGGCCACTAGAAGGAAAAGGGGTTCCATTATTTTTTAGTTTATGTTGTTCCAAAGATAAGTAGAGTAGCTTAGAGTAATATGGAAAGAGCACAAACAGTATTTTTTCACTGAAGTAGCCCACAAGCTACAAGCCATAATTATTTGTACTTGCAACCATTTTCTATTTAGAGAAGGAGAGAAGAGTGGCCTCACCCTCAAGTTGGGTTTTCTCCCAAAAGGGTTTCCCAAGATATATTTTGTGTCAATCGTTGTTTCATAGTTTTTATTTCATTTTTCTCTATTTTCTTCATATTTATAATTTGCATGCATACAAAATAAACAATAATTTACAAATCCATAAATCTAAAGAGAAATCAACCCTCATAGTGTAGATTTCAGATTTTTAAATATAATTTATTAGATTTGTTGTGACGAATTATCCAATGGAATATCCACGAAATTTTACGAACAAATTTTTGTATCTCATAACTAAAGCATTCAAAGCATAATAATTCACCAACCATGAAATTAAAACCATTACACAAATATCTCAACCCTTAATGGGAATTTTAATTAAGAACAAGAGAAATTTACATATTAGGGTGGCCTATACACAAAACTTGTGCATTATGAGGCACTGACAATAGAAATTTGTAGAATTCCATGGCTCAGAGACACCTTTCCTTAACATGGATAAGCACACTAACTCCTTTTTCCAATCAACTTCAAGAAGGTTTCCTTATTTGAGTTATCATTCCTCCTATTATTCTTCTTGTTTCTCCTTGCATCTCCTAGTTTATGTTCTTATTCACTACAACATTCTTACTTAATGGGTTTCCTTTGGAAGGAAAAACAACAAAACGGTTCATTTTCACTTCCAAATTTTTCATAAAATATAAAAATAAAATAAAAAGGAAAATTATAAAAGGGAAAAAAACCAAGTGCTTATTTCAAATTTATAAGAGGTTTAACAAGGATCCAATTCAAATCATTATGTCCTCATTACAACTATTCATCAGTGGCATTTGAACTTCTTCATATATTAAATATGGAAATGGGGATGTAACTGTTATGACTCCACTGGATCTCTAAGGTTGAGAAAGATTCCAAACGGAGGTAACCACAGACCAATATTTTAGCTTGGTAGCTAGCCCTACCAAATCAGAGAGGGCTTTATCCATAAAGTCATAGCCAAGAGGGATGGACAAATTAGGGTTTTAGGCTAGGTATGAGTACATGGGTTTGTTTGTTTGAACTGGTTTTGCTGGATGGGTGAATTAGGTCAAAGAGGCTAGGTCAGGGAAAATAAGATTGGGATTGCAGTCCATTCAATGGTGCAAGGTAGGTAGGAAGGCTAACACTTTAGGGTTTTTGAGTGGGATGGATTAGACATATGAGGTGCTATAAAGAGAAAGACAGTGCATGTATTCTTTCTAAACTGAAGAAATGAGACAAACTATGAAGATTTTCCCAAAACGGATATAGAAGATGTATTCTGCTTATCAACTTGAAAATCAACATATAATAGAAATGAAATGGATCACGGGGAGTACAAAACATTCATACATATGCAATAGAAGAAGAAATAATGTTAAATTTCCATATCACAGGTATCCCAAAGAAATAGTTGCAACTCTTTCATTAAATTCCTACCAAATACTGATTACACTAGAGTCTCTGATCAATACAAAAACATCCAACCTAGGAAATGAGTAAAGAAATGATATATATAGACATAGAAAAAATTCTCCCAACCTCATGGGTAGAATCCCTAAGTTGAGGAGTTGTTCCACCAAAGACTGAACGTGATTATTAGATTTACATCTCATAGATGTAATCAAATAATTCATTACATCTCATCAAGATTTTTTTTACCTAATGTATTTAACCATAGGTAACTTAAAAATGTGATTATTAGATTTACATTCTTGAATTACATTGGTAAAAACATCATTTTCCAAGGTGAAACAGAGAAAACAGAAAAAAATTTGCAAATTTCGGGAAACACAAAAAATTGGTAAAAAGTGCAGTGCCAACTTCAGCTCCACGTTTGAAGGGGTTCCTAGTGTCCAAATTGAGCTCAGGATAGCTCATTGAAAATAATTTCCTGCCTAGTTTCCAAAACTGTCCTTTTTTTTCAAAAATGACTTGATTTGACCCTCCAAAAGGTCAATCTCCCAAGACTTGTCAAAAGTGTAGCACCAACCTCAAAAACAGGGCATAAATATGTTTTTTGAGGTGTTTTTTGACTTTTTGACTGACTAGTTCGCCCAAAAAAGCTTAGAAAATTTTCTATGGTGAATGTATTTGGCCTTCTGAATCCAATGGTGCCTTTATTTTTGTCATTGGAGGTCCCTAGAAAAAGTGAAACACCTAGGGCGATGCGCTTTTGACAGTGCAACTGTGCAAAAATTGTCAAAATGTGCAAAAACTCAAAAAAATTGAAAACTTGCCCAAAATTTCTTCAAAATTGTGCTATGGAAGCCTGATGAAGTGTGCTAAGAAATTAGGGATTCCTCTACAAGGATTTCAAGCTTTTCTCCCTTATTTTTCTTGGCTAGGGTTTACTTATGTTTCTCCTGCAATTTCTTGAGTTTGATGCTAGATATTTGATTTCTTGTGAGATACCTATTTGACATGTTTCTGAGCATCTTGTTGTCCTTGTTTGCCTTTTGGAGGAGCTTATCAAGATTTATGTTGACCCTTTCAAGCCATATTTCTTTGTCCTCTTCAACCTCCTTGGCAATCTTCTCCTCAAAAGTGATTTTTTCATCCTCACTCTTCTGTTGTTGTAAATCCATCTTAAGAACTCTTGTCTTTGGTCTTTGTTAGGTCCCTATATCACTAGTATAGTCCCTTATTATTGTTAGTGTAACCCCCTTATTGTTATTATTGAACCCTTTTAACCCCCATTTTGTTATTATTGTGCCCTTAAATTTATTATTGTTAGGTCGGCTAGGATTACAATGTGGCCCACTAGGATTACATTATGGCCCCATGGACTCCTATATATAGAAAGGAGGTTTTGTAAATTATATCATCCAAGAATTGTTCATTTATGTAATGTATTGGAGGTTTCCCCCTCGAAGTGGCTTATTTCTAAGGCGTTCATATCTCTTTTCTTCTATTTTTGGAGCTGGTTACACAACATTTGGTATCAGAGCTTTGGATTCTAGGGTTTCGCTGCTCCAAACAGGTCATCGTGGAATTTGTGCTATAACTTGTTTTCTACGAAGTTTCAGAAGCTGAAATTTTTAGGGTGCGAAGCCGAAATCCTGAGGAAGATTGTATAAAAATTTCAGAGCCTGGTTCGCAATATTTTCGGAGATATGATCTGTGTAAGTTAGGTCTTTTTTCAGGCTCCTAAACAGGTCATCGTGGAATTTGCGCTATAACTTTTTTTATACAAAGGTTCAGAATCTGAAATTCGTATGGTGCGAAGCTGAAATCCTCAGGAAATTTTTCAAAAAAATTTAGAGCTTGGTTCGCAATATTTTTGGAGATGTGATCTGTGGAAGGTAGTGCTTTTTCAGGCTCTTGAATTGCATCTCAAAGAGGTGATCGTGGGAAACGTTCAATAACTCTCTCTCTGGACATCGGATTGGAGTGCCATAAAAATTGGTCGCAAGTACACAGACTGTTGTTTCTTGGCTATCAATTTCAGAGACAAAGGACGAAACAGTCACACGTGGCAAGTCGTACAAGTTCGCTCTACTGAACCAGTCCATAATTAGGTCATTGTGGGAGATTGGACACAACTTTGTCTTGGAGAATCCAAATTAGGTCAGACCTATGGCATTCAAAAGAGAATTCAGATGGCTACTTCAGTGCTAAATTTCAGATATTGAAGATTCACAATCACAGATATAATACAATTTCAATATCGAGCTCCTCAAAGCAAGTAAAAGGTGTGTATTTTTTTTCTGAATTGCATAAGTCTTGTTTGAAGAATCAAGTTGAATTGATTGCAAGGGCCTATTGTAGAATAGATATCAATATTGCAGTCTAAAATGGCCCCTAAAAAGAATTCAACACCCATTAAGCCTTTATAAGGCTCTACTGAGACTCATGAAGACGAAGAATGGCAACATGACATATCAAAATTACAAGAGCAAGTGCAACAAATTTCGCTCTCGCAAAGAACAACAAAAAATGAAATGGAAGTTTTGAAGAAGGGCGTGGAAACTAATATGGATGGCGTGGAAGCTAAGATGGATGGCATGGAAGCTAAGATGGATGACATGGAAGCTAAGATCGATGAAAAAATGAAAGACAACATGGAAAACATGAAGAAAGATCTAAAAGTAGACATCGAAGGTTTGGGAAAGTTGATACAAGAAATGTTTCCTAATGGTGAAAAGATATTAGAGGAAACTCATGATGAGAAAAAAATAAATGTTAATCGTGATTTCATAAACTCTAATGTTGGCGGGAAGAACCACCATATTCCGAAAATGGATATGAGGAAGTTTGATGGAAAGGATCCTGTAACATGGATACTACAGATGGAGCAATATTTTGATCTCCATAATGTGCAAAACACACAAAAGGTACGCATTGCAACTTTACATTTAGAACAAAATACATTTGTATGGTATCGATGGCTTTGCTCCCGTAAAAAAAGTGTCACTTCGTCAATTTTTACGGAGGAAATGATAGCACATTATGAGGATACAAAGAGAAACACCTTCTTTAGCCAATCGATAAATCTCAAACAAAAGGGTTTAGTGGGGCAGCACATTGAGGACTTCCAAAAATTGAATATAAGGGTAACTGATATTCCAGAGGAACACAGGATTGATCTCTTCATAGGCACTTTAAAGGATAACATCCAACATGAAGTTCGCGTTTTGGAACCTGATTCATTGGAGAAGGCATTCGGGTTGGCAAGAAAAATTGAATGTAAAATTATGGCGACAAGGAAGCCTACCACTCAATTCTATAAAGAAGGAAGTGTTGCTACACCTAGATTTCCACAACCTACAAGGTTGACACCGCAACAATTGGAAGAAAAAAGAGCAAAAGGGCTTTGCTACAGTTGTGATAGAAAATACACTAAAGGTCATAAGTGTGCTGAGAAGAAATTATTTTACATAGATTGTGAAGAGGAAGAAGAAAATAAACAAGAAGAGGATATACACCAGGAACCAACCCTAGAAGAGGAAGAAATGAATCCGACCATATCGTGTAATGCACTGGCAGGAATTACTACTCCTCAAACTCTCAAGATACAAGGACAAATCAAGAAGAAAAAGGTAATAGTGTTGATTGATTCAGGTAGCACCCATAATTTTATTCATTGTAAGGTAGCCAAGGAATTAAATTGTTTCCTATACCCAGCACCAGAATGTCAAGTGATGGTTGCTAATGGAGGAACTATAAATTTCTCTGGAAAATGCCATAATATCAAGCTAACCATGGGGGAATATGTATTGACTAGTCCAATGCTTTCCATTCCTATGGGAGGTGCTGATGTTGTACTAGGAGTACAATGGTTACAATCTTTGGGGATGGTAGCTTTTAATTTTCAAGAATTTTTCTTGAAATTTTTTTCAGAAGGAAAGGAAGTCGAATTACAGGGTATTGCGGGGAAGCCAGGAAGGATAATAAGCTCTAATGTCATGACAAAGCTTCTAAAGAAAGAACAGCGAGGCGTAATTGCACAATTATGCTCACTAGAAGTTCCAACATCAAAATCATCTATTTCTGCGGATCTCCAACAAGTCTTGGACAATCATTCCAAGGTGTTTGAAACTCCCAAAGGACTCCCACCTATTCGTGATCATGATCATGCTATTCATTTGATTCCAGGAAGTGTTCCTCCAAACATCAGGCCTTATGGATATCCTTACTTCCAAAAGAGCGAAATTGAACGTATGATTGCAGAAATGTTAGAGGCGGGTATAATTCAACCTAGTCAAAGTTCTTTCTCTGCTCCTGTAGTATTGGTACACAAGAAGGATGGATCATGGCGAATGTGTCGGGATTATAGGGAGCTCAATAAGCTCACCATTAAAGATAAATTTCCCATTCCTGTGATTGATGAATTATTGGATGAATTACATGGAGCAATTTCTTTTACCAAGTTGGATCTTCATTCAGGATATCATCAAATTAGAATGAAGACTGAAGATATTCCAAAAACAGCATTTCGAACTCATGAGGGTCATTATGAATTTTTGGTCATGACTTTTGGTCTTACCAATGCACCTTCTACATTTCAAGGGTTGATGAATTCCATTTTCAAACCCTTCCTTATAAAATTTGTGCTAGTATTTTTTTATGATATACTAATCTACAGCAGGTCTTGGAAGGATCATGTTGAACATGTTGACGGGGTGCTCAAACTATTGCAGGAGAAACAATTATATGCAAAAACATCCAAATGTTTCTTTGGATTATAAGAGGTGGAATATCTGGGTCATATTGTATCTCACGAGGGTGTTAAAGTAGACCCTAACAAAATTAAATCCATTAAGGAATGGAAAGTCCCCACAACCATAAATAAGTTGCGAGGATTTCTTGGGTTAACAGGGTATTATCGCAAGTTTGCTAATAATTATGGGAGAATAGCAGCACCTCTAACAACATTATTGAAGAAAGATGCATTTTCATGGACTCCTGAAGCAACTAAGGCCTTTGAACGTCTTAAAGAGGCAATGTGCCTAGCACCGGTCTTAGCTACGCCGGACTTCATGAAAACCTTTATTGTGGAATGTGATGCCTCAGGAAATGGAATTGGTGTGGTTTTAATGCAAGAAGGAAGACCCATTGCTTTTGAAAGTCGTCCAATCAAAGGAAAGTATTTACAGAAACCTATTTATGAGAAGGAAATGTTAGCAATACTGCATGCACTAAAGAAATGGCGAACTTACCTAATGGAAAGACACTTCAAGGTAAAAACTGATCATGATAGTCTTAAACACTTTTTGGAACAAAGACTATCTTCAGAAGAGCAGCAAAAATGGGTCACAAAGATGTTGGGTTATGACTTTGAAATAATCTACAAAAAGAGAAGCTAAATGTTGTTGCAGATGCACTCTCAAGAAAGAATGAAGAGGTGGAAGCATTGCTTTGTGCCATTTCTATTATCCAACCAGATTGGATAACTGAAGCAAGAGATGAATGGAAGAAGGACAAAGATGTATGGATACTCATTCAAAAGTTGCGGCAAGATCCTAGTACATCTGATACATTTAGTTGGAAAAATGATTCCTTATGGTACAAAGATCGCTTATATCTTTGTAAGAATTCCCAACTAAAACAAAAGATTCTTATGGAATTGCACACTTCTCCTTTAGGAGGACACTCAGGATTTTTAAAAACTTACCACGGGGTGAAGAAAGAATTTTTTTGGGATGGCCTTAAATCTGATATTCAAAAGTTTGTGGCGGAATGTTTGGTTTGCCAGCAGAATAAAGTGGAAACAATTAAGACCCCAGGACTTCTACAACCTTTATCCATTCCAAGTCAACGTTGGGAGGAGATTTCAATGGATTTTATCACAGGTTTACCTAAGTACGAAGGAAAGAGTGTCATCATGGTGGTAGTTGATAGACTTACCAAGTATGCACACTTTTGTGCATTATCTCATCCATTTAAAGCAAGTACAGTTGCTACTACATTTATGGATAGAATTCAAAACCTACATGGAAGCCCAAGGGTTATTGTGAGCGACAGAGATCCCATTTTTACTGGAAATTTTTGGACGGAGTTATTTTCTTGTTTGGGTACTCAATTGGCTCATAGCTCATCTTATCATCCTCAATCTGATGGTCAAACTGAGATAGTAAATAAATGTTTGGAAGGATATCTTCGTTGTTTTGTATCTGATAAACAAACACAATGGGTCAAGTGGTTACCTCTTGCTGAATGGTGGTATAACACTTCCTTCCATACTGCGGCAAAAATGACCCCATTTATGGCACTTTATGGATATCATCCACCATCCATCACATCATCTTTAAGGGAAAATTCGAAGGTTCAAGCAGTGGAAGATCACATCGAGCATCAGCAAGAAGTTCTCCAACTTTTAAAGGATAACCTGAATTTGGCACAAAATCGAATGAAACAACAGGCAGATCAACATCGTAGCGAGAGAAGTTTTGATGTAGGAGATTGGGTATTTTTACGGCTACAACCATACAAACAAATGTCCCTCAAGCAAGCTAAGAAGAATAATAAATTATCACCAAAGTACTATGGTCCTTACAAGGTGTTGCAAAAGATTGGTTCTAGGGCATACAAATTGGAGCTTCCTGCTTCTTCGCGAGTACATCCAGTTTTCCATGTTTCATGCTTAAAGAAGGTTATAGGTGAAAATCTTCCAGTTCAAACAATATTGCCAGAACTTGATGAGGAAGGAAAAATCATATTGGAACCTGAAGCGGTCATGGAAACAAGAACTCAAAAGCTACAAAATCGATCAATTTCAGAGTATCTCATCAAGTGGAAGAACTTACCCAATGAAGATTCTACATGGGAGGATGAGAATTTTATACAGAAGCACCCAGAGCTACTCAAGCATTGAGGACAACACTTTTTTGAAGGAGAGGGCATGTTAGGTCCCTATATTACTAGTTTATCCCCTTATTGTTATTATTATAGCCCCCTTATTGTTATTATTGTAGCCCCCTCTAACCCCAATATTGTTATTATTGTGCCCTTACATTGTTATTGTTAGGTCGGCTAGGATTACATTGTGGCCCACTAGGATTACATTATGGCCCCATGGACTCCTATATATAGAAAGGAGGTTTTGTAAATTATATCATCCAAGAATTGTTCATTTATGTAATGTATTGGAGGTTGCCCCCTCGAAGTGGCTTATTTCTAAGGCGTTCATATCTCTTTTCTTCTATTTTTAGAGCTGGTCACACAACAGTCTTATTCTACTGCTTTGGATTTCATGCTGATCAGGGTCATCAAGTGGCATCATGGCTTTACCTATTTTTTCTTTGAGTAGCTCTAGCTCCATGAGTACTTGTTGATCTTTCAATTGCTTATTCTCGAGCTTAAGAAATGAAATGACAAACTTAGCCCTTTCTAAATTATTCTGAAGCTCTCTAATTTGGGCATCCTTTTCCTTGACAAACAATTTGGAAGCCTCGTGATCATCTAGCTAATCCAAGTCAACTAGGTCAAAATATGCTTCCTCATCATGAGGGTCCTCATCCTCTTGCATGGCTTCCTCATGCTCATCTGCTTCTGTCATCTTTTGCTTACCCTTCTGTACCTGCTTTGTTGATGAAGAAGGAAAGGTCCCTTCCACTTTCCGTGGATCAAAAACTTGCCTATACCCTCTCTGATATGTTCAAGCCAATGTGCCCATTTCATCCCTTTTAGGCTTGTTGACCATAGTGTTGGACGGATAAATCATTCTTGCAGACAAGACAAATCTCCCTAGTATCTTACAATAACTAGCAACAAACAGAAAGATGTAAACTAATTTCTCTATATTATATTTGATCCAGAATTATCTATAATGAAGGATTTAGGACTTACCTGTAGTTCAGCGCTAATTGTAGTCTTCTTTCCTGTCGCTTTGAATATGTCTCCTTTAGGGATCTGCAATCAAAAAAATGAAAGAATCAGAAGCACCTGCATAATATAGATTAATTCACAAACCATAAATCTATCTTGATGATCAAGGAATTCAAGAAATAAGCCATTTAAATAAACAACTCATTCAAAAAACAGGATCCATTTGTATTATCTTTGATGAAAGAAGGAGCCTTACAAGCGTGTTCGCCTTGATGTCGTACAGATCCTTCTGGGGTCTAGAACAAGCATTTCCTCTACTTTGAGAAGCCTTTGCACTCTCTCGACTAACAGACACATGAGTGTGTAATCATTCCCATATGATAATCAGTTAAGAGAGTTTGAGTTTCTCCAGCAATTCTCCTCAAAAAATCTTAAAGCCTAACTCTCCTTGAGGCTGAACTATGGCCTCAATTTATAGCAAAAGAGAAGAGATTGCAGCTCCAAATAAGAGGGGATAGAATCCTCTTTCAAAGGGATTAAGTTCCACATACCAAGGGGTAGGCTCCTTTAATGGAGGGATGAATGTACATGAAAGGAGCAAAATTTCCACCGAATAATTGCTTCTAGAAGCTTCCATATTCAACCAGCTGGGCTTCCAAATTTTACTTCCACCTTCACTTTACCTTTTACAGGGAACTGTACCTTAAATGAAGAAAAAATGTGGTCGGTTCCGCATGTTCTAAAAGAAACAGATGCGGCACCACAGGTAATACTAAGAGAAAGTGCGGTACAAGTATTTTTATGACTTTAATAAGATTTTCTCTCAATTTCAAAGCTCGGTTTTAGGAACTTGATGTTTGTAGACTTCTAAGGGAGTATTGTATGAGTAATGATGAACCCATACCAACAGTAAAACATCATTGTGACAATTTTAGTGTGGAAGATTGCCCCCTAAAGTGCGAAGTCTGAGAATATTCGAAGAGTGATGTGCTTTATCATTTCGAGGATTATCTTGTGGACACCCCAGTCAGAATCCTGTAAAAACATTCAATGCAAAACAAATATATATACATAAATATCATCGTTGAGGTAGGCATTCCCATACTCAGAGAAAAAACTAACTAAATCAAATCTTAACTAAAATGTTCTAGTATAGAAATGATTCTAATATTACATCAATAGTAGACACATTATGGACATAGCCATCTGTTTATGAATATTCTATTGCATAATGAATAATAAAACTCCTCGGAGCCTGGATTGTGGAAACTAGATCCAGGGTCTTGATTTCCGCTACCCGAACTAGTACGATTCTATCCATGCGATTGATTGTGTCGAAGTCGAACATGGTAGAAACCACTTGATTACCAATCAATGATGTGAACTGTTAACAATTGTGAGAGAAACCACCAATAATGATAATGGCTATCAAAGTACTTAGTACAATCCATGAAATTTGAATAAATGATCTAAATTCAAACATTTCACGGAATCATTTGATCGAAGGTCAATGATGTAACCTGTCGTTGAAGGCGAGAAACCCGCCATTAAGGCATGCAGATTCCAAGGTACTGAAGGATTCTAGATCAACTTCCTATATGATGAGCTGTCATCGATAGAAAGTGATCCGTCATAAGAAAGCCCATGACACGAAACCATTAGATCAAGTTTTATAGAAATATTTTGCAAGGACTGACTCAGGGATGGTCAATGCGAATGGAGACATATGTTTGCAAATGAATGGTTTATTTGAACTGTCCTCTTGAACACATAACGACACTGCAGATGGTTTGGTGACAATTGACCTAAGCTAATACCCAGAAACTGGCTGAAGACTTTAAATATGGTTTGATTAACTGATAGGAAAAGGATTTTCCCAACCCAAGTAGAAGTGCGACAAAAAGTGTCGTGTTCAAGAGTGGTAAACTGCTTTTTAAACAAAGTGTGACAAACAGATTCATTCTCTCTCTTTTTCCCCCACCATTTCTGGCAAGTACCTCTTTATTTTTGACAAGCTTGAGGAGGATAATATTTTCTTGTTATATAAGTTCATCCTTAGAATGAGTCCAACTTAGTTTAAAATCGAACCCTAAGAAGGAGTGGTTCATTCATGTTTGTAATCGACAAGTCCTTTACTGTTAAATTTTAACGAGTCCAGTATAGGAGAAACTCGGTGTTTTTCAATTTTAGGGAGTCAGAAGAAAAAACTTAAGAAAACTCCGTGGGTGTACTTTTTCGTAAATTTAGTCTCTCAAGCCCGAAAAAGGATAAAATAATATAGGAGAGAACTCTATTGACCATGATTAGTCAACGTATACCTTTTTCATAAATAGTACATTTCAGGGGTAAACTTATACTGAAGGGACAACTATTCATTTCCTTTAACGAGTTCTAATATTCAAGTACTCGGCAATCTTTTCATCTTTAGAGAGTCTGAAAAGGGCTTAAAAGAGAACTCTAGGTTTTCGCTTTTTCATAATTTTTAAGAGTCCGAAAAAGTGATAAAAGTGTACTCAGTAGTTTCGCTTTTTCTGTAAGTTTTAATGAGTTAGAAAAAGTGATAAAAATGTACTCATTCGCTTTTTCGTAATTTTTACCGAGTTCGAAAAAGTGATAAAAAGTATACTCCTTTGTCAAAATGACCATTTTACCCAAAAAATCCTGTATTCTGCACAAAAACCCAAAAATTAAACATACCTGTTTATGATTAATAAAAATAATTTGGAAAACCACTTTTAAAAGTGAAAAATAAACAAAAAAATATTTTATTTATTAAAAAAATATTATAAAAAGGAGTTTTTGTAAATCATTTTTACCATTTGATTTCAGAGTGAAAATTGAGAGCCTTTGGTAAAAAAACATTCTAGAGAATATTGCGAAAGATTCGCCCATCAGAATCGAAAACTGTCAGTTCTAGGTAATCCACATCATCTTTACCTTCACTTTTGTCCATTTACTTTCCTAATTTAGGGCTTAGATTGATTTTTAAGGAGGAAAATATGTTCAAAAATTCGCTCATGGGGGTCAGCAGGTAAGACACATGAAACCTGCGGACCCCAAAAATTTTACAAAGGTAAAATTGTCATGGTCTCGCACCTTACGCATAAGATATGTGCGGATCCACGCACTATTTTTATGTTAAAAGTGTGGAGGCGCCATAAGGAAAAATAAAATGAACAAATCTCCCAATTTAAACCAAATTTTCCCATTCAAATTGTTTTTGACCTTTCAATTTGTCCATTGCAGGATATTTACAATGTTTGAGTGGAGAGAACGTGAGCATGAAGAATTTGATGAGGCTGCCATGTTACATCCGCCTACATTACGTGTTTTAAGAGAATGCGGTTTGTACAAATTTTGGGCCATTCAAGGTATGAGGGCTCAAGTGGATTTGCTTACCTGGCTAGTCAACAAATGGGACATATAGGAACAATGCTTTATCATTGGAGGTCACCGGCTCGAAATTGAGCCAGAAGATATATACTTCCTCACTGGTTTATCAAAGAGGGGCAAGCCACTCTCTTTTTTTAGGGCTAGGGCAGGTGGCCAGTCTGTCGCTAGCCTTCAGGAAGAATTTTGCAATGAAGAAGCAGACCCCAAGGATAAACGTATTGACATAAAAACCATTATTCGTCCTGAGTTTAAATTGGTTGCATTTACAATAACCACGTTGTGTGGGAGCGCAGCTCCACATGTCGCTATAAGATCCCAAATGCAAACTGCCGTTGACTGCTTTAGAGGCACCATTCTCAATTGGTGTGAGGCAGTGTTGGCCAATTTCAAAGGCCAACTGACTAGAGAAAAAAACACGAAGTTGAAAAACTTCGAATATGGAGCGATCGTGGTTACATTTTCTCTAGAGAGGATTCCTTTACTAGCCCCACAACTTATTGCAGTTGATCATGGTAGAGTCAAAGAGCCTCTAATGGTTTGATGGGTTGCATTGATGGCCCGTCACAGTGAAGGCGGCGAGGTTGTTCATTTTACCCCAGCATATTTCCATTGGCTGGAGAATCAAGTCTTCATGATAGAATATTTCCCTTACGCTGGGATAGATTTCCGCAGCGATCGAGAGATGTCTCTTCCTCCAGGGACACAGTGGGATGAGTCAGGTAAAAATATTTTTGACATGTTCTAAATTTTAATTTTAATTTTTTTTTTTGAATCGTCCAAAATTGATGATAAAAAATTCAAATGCAGAAGTGGGTCCACGTCGACCAGCCACTCTCCGTCCTTTTGACAGAAAGCCAACTGCACCACCACCACCACCACAGGATCAGACAACAGAGGTCCTTACCGACTTGGAAAGCCATCAGGAGCGGTTGACTTTAGATATTCCAGAGACTACCATAGATGACATTTTGCTCCGCTTACAGAATATGTTATCGGTGTTCCGAGACCGTTCAGGAGATTTCTGAGCAAGGTGGCACGGGCTGTAGTGTTTTATCGTGATCATCACCACAGATAGTGGATGATTGATATTGTAGACTTGTATCACTTTTTTCTGATCATAAGGCGTTTTGTACCTATGATTGAGGACGATGTAATATTTTGAAAACACTACTTGTTTGTTATGATATTACTACTACTTCCAATTATCCATCTTAACATGTTATCGAATGTTATTTTGATCTACTGCTTTAATTATTACAAATGTCTTTTTATAACACTATAAACTATTGCATCAGCTAATGTGTTTAAATTTCTCGAAATATGTTGATACTCAATATAATCAAATTCTCATTCCAAGAGACAAACTTTCAAAAATAATATTAACAACACTGGGTTTTTAATTGCATATTCTCTATTTAATTGTAATACAACGAGTTCAGAATCTAACCTAACGATCAAACTTCGAATTCCAAATGAAATGAATTCAGACAATAACTCAATAACTGCGCTATACTCTGCAATATTTTTCGTCGTTTGACCGAGGCTTACCCCATGCATAGATACTAACTCGTCAGTGGGTGAATAAATAACCCAAGCTGCGGAAGAAATGTTTCGTGTGCTACAACAAGCACCATCAGCAAAACCAATGTATGTTTGAAGGGATGTCGACATCTGCAAAATCAAGAGTGATCCAGATAAGCAAGGATAGTGGTAAAAGCACACTTAAATTAGGCACGCTTTCTAATCTACAACACACTAGTTTATGAAAATAACTAATATACAGGGAAGATCTCCACACAAGAATCAAGCATAATATCTCTTTAGATAAAGCCCATTTCTGGGTTTTCCTAAAGATACCCCGTCAAATTCAATCAGTTCATAGGCCCCTTTTGCAAGCTGTCACTTGACAATATAAGGACCATGCCACATGGGTTCAAATTTCCCAGCCCCTAGCTTATCGTTAGCTTGATCATAAACCAAGACTAGGTCTCCTTTTGAGAAAATACGAGGTGTAACACTTCTATCATACTGAGCTTTCATTCATTTCGCATGAGTTTCGGTAGCTAATGCAATGGTGTGTCGATTCTCATCTAATTGAGCTAAGTACAAAAAGTGTTTATCCTCTTCAAAAGTGGCTGGTAGTAACTCTAAACCGTAAACTAGTTGAAAAGGGGTAAAACCTATCGATGTTTTTGTTGAGGTTTGATATGCCTAAAGTGCTGAAAAGAGCATGGTGTGTCAATTTTATTTATAAATTCCGATGATTCGTTTAATCATGGTGACTAAAACTTTATTGATAGCTTGAACCAGACCATTGGCCTACGGGTAATATGGTGTAGAACTATCATGGCGCAAGCCAAGTTGATCAGTTAGTTCGATCATCATGATGTTTCAAAAAGGACTCCCATGGTCGGTAATTATCGCTTGGGGTACACCGAAACGAACAATCACATGATTGAACACAAAAGTAGCTGCAATTTTTCCATCTGCCTCAAATGTAGGCATCGCCTCAACCAATTTGATAAAATAATCCACTGCGAGAATAATATACCCATGCCCCCCAGCCGAGTGTGGGTTACATGTAATGAAGTCAATGCACCATTTTGCAAAAGGACCGACGTCAATTATAGGGT
Source organism: Pinus albicaulis (assembly GCA_034641835.2). Taxonomy (NCBI): domain Eukaryota; kingdom Viridiplantae; phylum Streptophyta; class Pinopsida; order Pinales; family Pinaceae; genus Pinus; species Pinus albicaulis. The sequence goes on from CM076573.1 coordinate 28,429,561, forward strand.
GAATAGGAGCGGGTGGTGCACGCATCTTGCGATCAAAGATTTGACAATTGTGGAATTTTTGGATAGCAGAAATACAATCTTTAAATAAGGACGGCCAAAAATAGCCAGCACACAATATCTTTTGGGTTGTGGCATACCCAGACATATGACCGCCACATGCTCTAGAGTGATGGTCATTTAAAACCTTTTCAGCTTCTTCAAGAGTTAGACAACGTCGAAAAATATACTTTGCACCACGACGATATAGTGTGTCACCAACAATATGATATTGTTGAGACTAGAAATGGATTTTCCGCCGTTGTGACCGTGAAAGTTCGGGCAGAAAATTTTGGGTTTGGAGATAAATGATGATATCTCCATACCAAGGATCGATGGTACTGGTAAGAAACAAAGATTCATCTGCGATCGGATGTTCTGCCACAGTTTTTGTGTCAGTACTTGGGAAGTCACACATAAGTTCAACGAATACCAATGATTTCTTTGATTTTGATTTTTCGAATTCCAAATCAAACTCCTGTAGGATAACAATCCATTTGGAGTATTTTCCCCCTAGCATTTTTTTGGTCAAAATATACATCATAGGGTTACAATCATAAATCATTGTTGTTTTCTGTAACAGTATGTAATGAAAGAATCGTTGGACAGCTTGAACGGCTGCCAAGGCCAATTTCTCCACATGTGAGTACTTGATTTCGGTCGGATGCAGATTGCCTAAGATAATAAATCACATGTTTGTTGTGGAATTCATCTTCCTGAACTAAGACCATGCCAATCGTATAATTGGAGGCTGTTAAGTATAAAAAGTAATCCTGATTGTAATTGGGAGGATGCAATAACGGTGCATGGGTCAACGCGTGTTTAAGAGCATCAAAAGATCGATCAGCGATCTCGTCCCAAAAGAAAGGAATATTCTGCTTTAACAGCCTGGTAAAACCTTTGGTTAACTCAGCATAGTTAGGAATGAATCGACGTAAAAAGTTCGCTTTCCCTTGCAAACTTTGGAGTTGGCGAAGAGTAGAAGGAGGAGGTACATTGATGATAGCCTCAACCTTCGATGGGTCGACACGAATGCCTTCCTTTGAGACAACAAATCCCAACAATCGTCCAGATTCAACACAAAAGACACATTTGTGAGGATTCAGGTGAATCCTATAATACCTACATCTCATAAAGATAGCCCGTAGATGAGTAAGATGATCTGCTCTGCGCGATGAATGAGCAAGTAAATCATCAATATAGGGTTGCACAATGTGCTTAATGTCATGAAATGCATAAGTCATTTCCCTCTGAAAATTTGCACCAGCGTTCTTAAGTCCAAAAGGTAATTTGTAGTAATAAAAATTCCCCCACGGACAAATGAAAGTTGTTTTGGGTTGATCAGCAGGGACTATGTTGATTTGATTGTAGCCCGAAAATCCATCCATAAACGAAAGCATTTCACTTCTCGCACAATCGTCAACAATTTGATCGATATAAGGGGTTGGATAATTTTATTTTGGACAAGCTCGATTTACATCCCTATAGTCGATACATACTCGTATCGTCCCTTGTTTTTTATTAAGAGGAAAAATATTAGATACCCAATCCATTAAAGGAGTTGGATAAATAAAACCTGCACGAAGTAATTTCTCAACTTCTGCTTTAATAGCGACAGCTTTTCGCGGATGTATCTGACGTAATCTTTTTCAAACAGGTTTAGCATCCGGGCATGTTTTAATTTCATGAAAAACAATTGATGGATCGATTCCTGGCATTTCTTCATATGACCAGGCAAAAATGTCATGGAATTCCTGAAATAGGGCTTTATATGCTTGGAGTTCATCTGGCGTACAAGAAGCACATATATGAATGTTTTTAACAATTCCTGGTTTTACTGAGATGTCAATAGGAACTGTCGTAGATATGTTTGCTAAGTTCAATTCATAATCGGAATTCGTGAGAGGATTCTGAGGTTTATTGACACAATCAGCAGTAAAAATAGAGGAAAAATCAATTTCAAAATGATCGAGATCAGGTAAAAACGAAGATCGATGATGTAGATCTTCCCATGGTAATTCTTCTATTGACAAAAATTCACGAATATGCTCATCAGTATTGAATACTTGTTGAACAGGATCTGGAATTGATGGCGAAGCTGAGCTTGATATCAAAAGTGTTTCCTCATTGATCATATTCACTAGATCAGGTTTAGTTGGAGTATCAGAAAATGACTGTACTACCTGATATGCTAATTCAAAAGGACTCAAAGGCATCGTGTCATCAAAAGAATCCAGTTCTGAATCTGAAGGTACTATCCAAGGATCATCAAAGGAAATAGTACTTGATGTAATCATATTGATATTAGCAATAGGAGGTGTACGTTGCGAGCAGGCAGGGAAAAAGTTCCTAGTAAAGCAGAATCTTTAATTAAACCTACTCCAACATCTTTATAAGGGATAGTAAATTTTCTGACATGTTGGATGCTATCAGTAGTGGTTGGGTCGGATGAATAATATGATATCTAATCTATTTTAACGATCTTTCATTGATGAGGAAACATGATGAGACGAAAGACCGATGATACAGCAGAATTCATGGCGTAAGACCAACTACGACCCAGGAGTATCAGAAAATGACTTTACTACCTGATATGCTAATTCAAAAGGACTCAAAGGCATCGTGTCATCGAAAGAATCCAGTTCTGAATCTGAAGGTACTATCCAATGATCATCAAAGGAAATAGTACTTGATGTAATCATATTGATATTAGCAATAGGAGGTGTACGTTGCGAGCAGGCAGGGAAAAAGTTCTTAGTAAAGCAGAATCTTTAATTAAACCTACTCCAACATCTTTATAAGGGATAGTAAATTTTCTGACATGTTGGATGCTATCAGTAGTGGCTGGGTCGGATGAATAATATGATATCTAATCTATTTTAACGATATTTCCTTGATGAGGAAACATGATGAGACGAAAGACCGATGATACAACAGCATTCATGGCATAAGACCAATTTTTATCCAGAGGGGCATCAACCACTTCCACATCTAGATTAACAGTTTTCCTTCGACCTCTATTGGTAGATCCTGTAAAATACCATACAGATGGAAACCTCTTCCATCAAAAGCTTTTAGGATAGTTGGCGATTGGTTAATTGTGGGAGAACCAAGTGATTTCCAACATTTTAACGAAATGATACACGTAGAAGCCCCTTCATCAACAACAGTACGAAAGCAACGTTTGTTTTTTACTATTACTGGAATCTGAAAAGCCATTTGATGGGGTAGGCGGGGCATAAAATTCTCTAAATCGAAGATCATTAGGTTCGAATGCTGAAGGTCTATGACTCTTATAGCTAACAATAGTAATTTTCTTTGGGCTAGACATGATTGCAGCACTTCCAAAGCTGAGATTGTTGAAGGGGAAATTGCCAATTCTTCAACAATATTGTAATTCTGAGCAGCTCTCGCATGTGGATTGAAATATGATTTACGAAGTACACCTTTTGCAGGTGGTTTCATTACTAAGTCAGGATTCATTTTCTCAATCTATAGCAGATCAGAAACTGAGGGAGATGTAGTTGATGTGAAATCAGAATTTTCTACTTCTTTACCACCAACAGGATTTTTACTACCATAATCTTGCGATCGTGTCGCAACCATCAAGATATCTTCTAGCGTATTCGAGGAAGATCCAATCATATTACTATCTTGAGCAGGAAAGGGATCCTTCAAGATAGCAGGTGTGGACGAACCCTTAATGAATTTCGATACCTCAGCTCTATGCGGGCATTCTTTAGTAAAATGATCCTCATCACATATCAGACAAGGATAACGAGGTTTTCGTTTATCGTCAGTTGGTTCAGTTTTATCTTTTTTATCTTTTTAAGATGATTTTTTGTTTTTATTCTTACCTTTCTTCTTACCACCAGTTTTAGGTTTGGCTATAGATGATTCTACAACATGAATATCAACGGAAGTTTCAACAGAAGAATCTCCTTTGGGTGAATCGGGTAAAGTTAAAATAGGAGAAGTCATCTTGGAAGATTTCTTCTTACCCTTGCCAGTGTTAACAGAACCAATTACACCATCAGCGGCATGAGAGCCTGAAGGAGTTGTAGTTAATTGACCAGGTCTTGGTAAATCGGGGATTTTGTCATAAAAAGTACCTGACTATGTATATACAAGGTCAAGGTACTGAGCTTGAGCAATGACTTGCTCTTCTGTAACAACACCTCCTTTGGCCACATCTTCAGTAATTTTGGGCAATAATGATTTGATAAACCATTCAGCCAAAATTTGATCCAGAATAAAGACTTTCACTAAACGTCTCCTACGTCGCCATTCATGAATGTGATCAGATATGTATGTATACGTAGATTGTTTTAATGAGGTCAACAATTTCGTACCATTTTCGTATCTAATAGGTAACTGAAAATGGGTTAAGAAAGCAGTAGCTAGTGCATTAAAATTATTAAATGAGCCTCGTGGTAACTCAATGTACCATTTGGCAGCTAGACCAATGAGAGTTCTCTGGAAAATACGTAATCGAATCGAATCATTGATTAATGAATTGGATGCACACCAGAGGTGATAAGTCATAACATGATTAGATGGATCTTATCCTGACTTACCTTCAAACTTTGGAATATCATTGGGCAACTTATTAGGCATCAGCGGCCAACACGAAAGATAAAAGATTGGATCATTCGTAAGGCGCGATAAATCAGGTAAATCTAAAGTTGCTATGAATGGTAACCGACGGCTAGGGTCTTGATAACCTTGTGTGATCAAACCAGTTCCAGGAGAAGGATCTCCAGGATATCTTGGAATTGGATTTGCATTGGGAATTGTGAAACCTCCTGGATAACCAGGATTAACCGGACCATACTGGGTTTGTTGAGGTACTTGATAAGTATACCCAGGCTACGGCTGATACTGATATGTTGGATTTTGGGTAGCATGTCCAAATTGATATTGCCCCTGGTACGGTTGATAAGTAAATTGTGGTTGACTAGTGAGAATCGTACTTGTACTATATTGTCCTGTAGGCATCTGGGCCGTAGTCTGAATTGTAGGTCCTGACTGTGGCACAGATACTTGAGGAATTTGTACTGATACAGGGGTAGTAGAAACAGGAGCTGCAGATACTCCAGAAATAGGTGTGGTTGGTTGAACAGAAGTTGCAGCAGCAACAGAAGTTTGAGGCAGAGTTCTAGGTGTACTAGGCCCAGGCTACTGAACAAAACTAGGTGCAGAGACTGGAACGGTAGGCTGGACAGGTTGCTGGGTTGGACCAGAACTTATGGGTTGTCCAGGTTGATTAGGTAACTGCACATTGGGTTGTAAAGTTTGTTGAATTTGAGATGGATCCCACACCATATTAATTCTGGGATATTGACCCATAGAAGGTTGTGTATATGAAGGACCATAACCAGGTTGAACGTAAGTTTGATAATTAACTGGAAAATTTCCAGTTTCTTATAATAATGGTTGACCTGAAGGAGGTTGAAAACCTTGAGCTAGGTACTGACCCTGAGGTTGATATTTACTCTGAGGCATGTACGGAATCTAGGGTTCATATTGAACCTAAGGTATGTACTGTCCTTGGGGTTGATATTGACCTTGAGGTATGTATTATCCTTGGGGTTGATATTGACCTTGAGGTATGTACTGTCCTTGAGGTTGCTTTCCAGGAAAGAAATGTTTTCCTACCGTTTGACCTCCAGGTGGTAAAAAATTACCCTGAGGTTGCCCTCCGAGCGGTAATTGACTACCTTGAGGTTTCCCCCCAGGTGGTAACTAACTTCCTTGAGGTTGCCCCATAGGCAGTAACTGACTTCCTTAAGGTTGAGGATTTGGAATATTGCCAGACATCATAAAAATATGTTCTATGTTCAACGTGCCAGTGTTTGTTTCATTTGTACCAGATGATAACATTTGTTCAATTGGTTGAGGAGCTACTCCTGAGAAGGTACCAGAGAGCGACTGGTATCCCGGAGGAGCAAACGAACCACCGTATAAAAATGTATCTGGAGATTTAGAAAACATAGATGACTCACTCGACATAGCTAATGAAGGTCGATAACCTCTCGGTGTAGGGTAAAAAGGAATTTTGGGTGGTGAATAAGTAAGACCTATGTTTTGTAAAAAATATGTCAATGATAAATACCAAGCGTCAGTTCTAAAAGGACTGTAGAATATTTATTCACATTCTCTAAGATTTAAATTTTCTTGGGTTTTGGGAAGAAATACGTCTTCTTCTGGACCAACAAGTTGTTCAATACATATGAGATCAGAAGGAAGATTTTCGGTAATGCGATGTCTTACTTTAGGTGAATCAGGATCACTAGAAGTCAGAGTAACAAATCCTGAAGATGATTCTAACACAGCAGGTTCAGTTTCTGGCTCAAAAATTTCAGGTTCTTCAGCGAATTCACTGGTTGCAGAAGCAACATCAGTAATTTCGGAAATTGAAATTGGCTCTTGAATATATTCGGATGTTTCTGATTGATTTACTTCATGATAATCAAGATGAGTAATTATGGATGATTCTCCTGGTTCTGTTGATCTAATTCTGCTGGTAGTATGTGGTACCAGAGCTCTCAGTCCTTCAAGTTGGATTGGTGTATACTCAGGGGGTTTCCCCTGAAGTCTACGTGATTGTCTTGGTAATTCAGCGACGATTAAAAATTATTAATCACACGCAATCAAAGAAAATTTCAATCAAAAGTCCTAAAGTCACTAAGGATACAATCAAATGATCAAATGCTTATAAAATATAGGAGATCAAACCACACACAAACAATAGATTCCCACACTAAAAACACTAGTTGGTGATGAAATCCAACATCGTAGTATTTTAATGTAGAAATGGCGTTTGGAACAGTTACCCCGACAACCTGATTAATGAAACAGAACAGTGCAAGTTTCTCCACTTAAACCATCTCGAGTGAAGATAACCCTTCGGAGAGTCCAAGTGAGTCTAGTCGACGTCTATTCCAGGTACAGTGAGATCTTTCCTCCACCGTCACCTTAGGAAAAAATATTAAATTTTATGGCCACTAAGGTCAACAATAGGAACAAATATACCTGGGGGAACAGTCTACGATCTGATATACGCGCAAGGGAAGAGTAAAAAAGCTCAATCCCCTTGAAGGCTCCTTGATATAATCCAAGGTATACCGACAAGTGACCCCAAGCTCCTCGACAATGGTCAATCCGAGGTTTACCGTTGTTAATACGCACACATCTTCTATCGTTCCCAATGAGATAGAATTGATCACCTCACTGGTTCCGGTATGGTCTCATGCTTGACTCCTTTAGGAGGACCTTCCCAGAGCATACAAGCTACTATTGGATTTTTCCTACTGCAAGATCAACTACTTGTTTGTTTTAATTGTCTCAGAGAGTTAATTACTCCCTACTCCAAGACACTAGCCTAAGCTATGTTGGTGAAAAGAGTCCTATAAATATAAAAATTACTAGATCGATATTAATTTAAGCGTTTCTTTTAATAGGTTATTTCTTAGGACAATAGGTATGAAAGTGAAACTTTGATGATATGTAGTGACCCGACTCAAAACACACTAAAAATGCATCAATTATGAGAAACAATTCATTTCCTTTCGATGAATTCTATCTAAAAGAAAGACTTGAGAAATGAAATCTTTTAAAACAATTCTTTCCTTCAAAACAAAAACATACGAAAAGAAATCTTATCTCATGAGAACTCAAAATGATCAATTGCTCAAAAAAGAAGAAATCCCTTTATTCTTCAAGATCGAAACTACAATAAAACATTCTCCAAAAGAAAACTACAATTTCTAGAAATAACACTCAAAACTAAAAACACTAATTTCGAGATCTAAAAATTCTAAGAATCAAATCTGAAATCAAAACTTTAAATATTTTGAGGATGTTTTGCTTAGTTTGTAATCGAACTAAGAAATTCTTTGCTGAAATGAGCAAAAACTCAAAAATATCCAATTATGGTTTTTTAAGTGAAATTCAAAACTTAATGAAAAAGTTATTAAATATTTGCAAATGAGAAAATGGGATCTAATTCTCATAAAACAATTTCTGCTATGAAGTCAAAGACTCAGCAAGAAAACAATGAAATACCAGTGATCTAAGGTATACAGAGGTTTCTGATCTTTGAGTGACACAAAGACAAAGAAAAAATCACTTATAACATGAAGATCTTGTAGAAAATCATTCAAAACTTTAAAAAGCTGGAAGAAACTCTTACACAAAGCTTTCTGACAAAAATACAAGTTTGGGTATATACTGAGAATCTTGCAAGCTGATCCTAGAAAAGAGAATGTTGAGTTTTTCAAAAAAATTCTCAGGGTCCGTAGGTTTTAGTGTAAATAGGTGCGGTGCCGCACTATGTATACAGAAAAATAGCGGAGATGACCGCACTGTGCCTAAGGACAAAGTGCGGAGACCAGAAAACTTAAAGAAAAAAAAAATTCTAAAGCACTTTTCAAGAATTCTACGGGAATAAATTACCCAAGCCAGTATCAATTAATCAAAATCAGAAAAATAATTGCACAAGTCAAAAAATAAAAGAAAACAAAGTTCAAGATCCATTCCCCAGTGGAGTCGCCATTTTGTTGGACGGATAAATCGTTCTTGCGGACAAGACAGATCTCCCTAGTATCTTACTATAACTAGCAACAAACAGACATATGTATACTACTTTCTCTAGATTATATTTGATCTAGAATTATCTATAATGAAGGATTTAGGACTTACCCGTAGTCCAGCGCTGATTGTAGTCTTCTTTCCTGTCGCTTTGAATATGTCTCCTTTAGGGATCTGCAATAAAAAACATGAAAGAATCAAAAGCACCTGCATAATATAGATTAATTCACAAACCATAAATCTATCTTGATGATCAAGGAATTTAAGAAATAAGCCATTTAAATAAACAACTCATTCAGAAAACAGGATCCATTTGTATTATCTTTGATGAAAGAAGGAGCCTTACAACCGTGTTCGCCTTGATGTCGTACAGGTCCTTCCAGGGTCTGGAACAAGCGTTTCCTTTACTTTGACAAGCCTTTGCACTCCCTCAACTAACATACACATGAGTGTGTAATCATTCACATATGATAATCAGTTAAGAGAGTTTGATTTTCTCCAGCAATTCTCCTCAAAAATCTCAAAGCCTAACTCCCCTTGAGGCTAAACTATGGCCTCAATTTATAGCAAAAGAGAAGAGGTTGCAGCTCCAAATAAGAGGGTATAGAATCCTCTTTCAAAGGGATTAAGTTCCACATACCAAGGGGTAGGCTCATTTAATGGAGGGATGAATTTACATGAAAGGAGCGAACTTTCCACCGAATAATTGCTTCTATAAGCTTCCAGATTCAACCAGCTGGGCTTCCAAATTTTACCTCCGCCTTCACTTTACCTTTTATAGGGAACCGCACCTTAAATGAAGAAAAATTACGGCCAGTTCCGCATGTTCTAAAAGAAACAGATGCGGCACCGCAGGTAATACTAAGAGAAAGTGCGGTACAAGTATTTTTATGACTTTTATAAGCTTTTCTCTCAATTTCATGGCTTGGTTTTAGGAACTTGATGTTTTTAGACTTCTAAGGGAGTATTGTATGAGTAATGATAAACCCATACTGACAGTAAAATGTCATGGTGAAAATTTTAGTGTAACACATAGCTCTGCTAGGTGACCCAATCTGACCCTGAAATGGTGATGAAAGTGGTGAAATGGGTGTAGTAGGTTGAGCTGATGAAGGAGTAGGTGCTACGGACTGAGATGGAGGAATAGATATAGTAGGATGAGGTGGAGGAGGCCTATCTTAAGCATGTTGAGCTTATGGAGCTGTGAAGATATCATTGGCAATGAAGGTGTCCCATTAAATATGAAACTGGTTAAGGTGATGGAGGACAATGATCTTGATGAGAGAGTGGTCAAAGAGGTTGTTCATTTGTTGGTCATAATCTCTCCTTCGTACAATGTATTCCATTTTGTCTATGCTCCTGAACAAATAGTATGGGATATTAAGCATTTTGACTCTTGTGAAGTGCATAAGCAGTATAATATGATATGTATAGAGTCTAGAGAACTTTCCTTCACAACAGAAGCACTTCATGATGATCTTCATCGTGGGGTTATACCTATCAAGAAGATAGCTGAAAGGAAAAAATCTCCTTCTCTCATTTATGTACCTTGTTTTGATGAATAGGTCATAATATTGATCATCAAAGTCTTTGGATTTAAACCACCTTTCACCCATGTTTAGAATTCCTATGCCAGTAGTAATGATAGATGTAGATATGGTGAATGTTACACCTGCAAGGTTCACCTGATTGTCTTTGAGGTTTGAAATGAAAATTCTGCTCAAAATAGGGTGGTGTTGAACTCTTTCAATCATATTGCAGAAATCAAGGCAACTAACATATTGAAAGCAAGAGACTGTCATTGGTGAAGCCATCAGTTCTCTGGTTTTGGTGGGCTCAAGCCTTAGGATTATTCCTCCTTTATGTGGCCTTGTCTCTTGTCTATCCTCCTCTTCCAGTATATCCTCCTCTTCTTGTCTATCCTCCTCTTCCTCCATGTAATATTTGTCTTCTTCCATGGTGTTTTTGATCTATAACCCCTAGGGATGAGGAAATGGGAGTGGGGATAGGTCTGGGGAGTGAGGATAGGTCTAGGAAAAATTAGGGAGATGGGGGAAGGGGTTATTGAACTTTGGGAGGTGATATAGGGTTAAAATTCTTATGGAAATAGAAATGAAAATTTTATTATAGGTTTTGGGTATGGGTGCGTAGGATATTTGAAATACCTAGGACTTAGGGTTCAGGGGAAAATGGATTTAGGGAAATGGATATAGTGTTGTAGGGGTAGGGATAGGGTTTACAATTATGTAGGAAGGGAATGCAGAGTTTATGGGCATCAAATTGGGATTGAGGAGATGGGATTAGGGTTTTCAACTATACAAACTGCCAATTTTCATGAAAACAAAAACACCATGAAATTGATATTTAGGAATGCAAGGAAGTGATAAAATGGTTTTAATTACTTGATAAAATATGATAAGAGCATTTTCTAGAGGATTAGAGGCATTTTCAAAGAGTTTTGGTGCTTATTGGGAAAACTAGGCAAAAGCGCAGCGCTGTACCCAAAAGCACAGTGCCCTTCAGCGAAAAACATAGCGATGTTGTCTGAAAGCACGGTGCATGTTCAAAAAATGTAGTGCCACCCTCCAGAAATGTAGTGCCACCAAAAAACTCAAATTTTGACCCTGAAAATTGGTTTTTTGAGCTGAGGGAGTGCGAGCTCGATGGATGCAATAGCAAATGAGCTTCTTCTTTGTCTTATGGTGGTATTTATACTTGATGAATTTGATGTTTTGGGCCTTAGGACCCACTTTATCTTTTCTTCTCTTTCACTTTACTCTTTGAAACTATACCTTTTCTCTTTTTGACTTCATTATTTACACATTGATCTTTTGATGATTGAGAACTCTCTACATTTTGACTTTTGATGTTTTGTTGTCATGTGGAACTCTGAGTTGGCAGCTTGGGAACCATGAACTTATTACAAATTAAATGACATAAAATTACATAAAAAAGGATAAAAATTACATCTTGAAATAAAATTACTCCTTAGAAATCATCTTTACATGGTAAAGAGAAGTTATTGGATCACTTTCATACTTGATTCTCTTATGTAATGGAAATGGAGTATTAATGAAACCTTGAAAAACCTTAGAAAACTAATGAAACCTTGACTGAGTGGAATTCATGATGACATGACTGAACAAGTGGTATGATCTCATGACAGATGTACATACAGTAAAGTATGAAAATGAGCCAGCAAGTAATGGAAATTTAGGAAAAGTGGTTGTTTTTTATTTTAGGGCTACCATCAGTGAGTAAATTTTGGAATGATCACCTAGTGAAATGAAAAATTTCTGAATGCGACCCTAATATGATATGAAAATAGGATTTTTTATCACTGATGGCAAGATGAAAATACTAACACTAACATTGGCCTTATTGGGGATGGCAGCTCTAAAATAGGTGTTAAGAACACTGTAGACCAGCTAGCCTTATCTATTGGGCCAATACGGTCAAAAACTCAAACTAATAAACATGACTAAAAACTGATAACTTAGATGAAATAGACTAACTCAAGACAAATTCAACATTGACTGAAAATTGACTCAATACTAACTTACTTGACTGAAAACTGAACTTTGAAAATAGCAGAAAATTAGTGAAACTCCATGACCTTCACTTCAGGCTCCGAACTCTAGTGATTCTCTACTTCACACTTGTAGAAAAGGTAAATTTATATTTACAATGAAATGGGGAAATGTTTGAGAAATTTACTTCAGAAAATATAATTCTTAAGGAGCCTACAATTGACTGATCCTCCTAAGCACTCTTGTCCATTCATCTCTTCAAGACGAAAAGCATTATGCCCATAAGAAGCTGAAATCTGATATGGCCCCTTCCATAGATTCTCGAATTTTCCATGCTTACCCTTATCCTCATTTATGGCATCCTAGCAGAGTACTACATCTCCAACCTTGAATTTGTCTTCCTTTGTTTTCCGATCATAGATTTTCTTTATCTTTTCATGGAGCTTTGAGGTGTTTTGAAATACCTCATCTCTCGTTTGTTGAAGGTGGAGCATTTGATTGATCCGGTGTTGTACATCATTTACCTTAGTCCCCAATTCTTGCAACAAATTCATAACCGGAACTGATAATGATGAAGGAAAAAGGGGACATTCCAGTAGACTTCTTACTACTCACCCGCTCTGCCCATAATGCATTGATAAAAAATTTATGAAAAAAAATTTTATTCGCCTCTAACATCTTCTTAATGATATTGATCAAGTATTTATTAGAGGACTCCACCAATCCATTACCTTGTGGGTAGTAGGCTGTAGAGTGTCCCAACTATATGTCACAAAACTCAGTCATCTTCTTAGAATTGAATGCTGCAGTGTTATCTGTGATAATATTATTAGGAAAACCAAAACAGGACAAGATATTAGTTTCTAAAAAATGAATGATGATAGAATTTATTTCTTTCCTGGTCGGGATCGCTTCGATCCACTTTGTAAAGTAATATGTGGTTGTCAATATCCACTTGTGTTGTGCAGATGATGATGGGTGAATCTCACCTATAAAATCTAGGCCCCACTGGTGAAATGGTGCATGCACTGAAATATAATATAATTTTGTCACCTTCTAATAAATTATTTGACTCATATTTTTTGCACCTTTTATGCCAAAACTAAGTCAATCCAATCCATTTTTTTAGATTATCCTCTTTCACCTAGGTTGGTGGGTGGATATGGAATTCAGGGCTTCAATGTAAGTCAATATGTTCATTAGGATAACACCTTCTTTCGAGCTATTTAGTTACAGGACTTAACCTATAAATCCTACCTAGCATAGAGGATTCATTCATGATAGATCCCCCTAGATACCAATTGTGAACTAGCATCCTGTTGTAGCCGCTACAACACCACCCAAAATTTTGGGTATATTTAAAATTTCGGGTTCCCCCTCTGCTCGCTTAGGCGTTAAAGTCTTCCACCCGACCTGCAATCATCTGCATCCCGCCAACCTATCCCCAACCCCTCATGAGTTTCCTCGCCATCATGATCCGATGTCATCGTTGCAATCACACCATATGTGGGAAGGATCATCCAGCGTGTGCCCGAACACTCTTGTCGCAGTCGCGCCAAGTGTAGCAAGGCTACCATGCATACGTTTAAATGGAAACCTTTTATGTATTGACGAGTAAAAGCCCTCCTTACAGGTGATCCGGATTTATGCAGGTACGCAACAGAATAAACACATAACCATAAATACAGAGATGCAGCGGAAATAACACTTCATTTCATTAATATCAAAGAACTGAAATTTGCTTATAGACAATGGAAATAAAACTAGCTAGGGTACTGGTAGCTATCTCTGAGAAGAGATGTGGTGGCTACAGACCTCTCAACTCCTTTACAATGAGGCGCGAGGGCCTATTTATTATTGAAAAACAATGGAGAACCCTAAACATCCCAAAAACCTAACCCTAGGAGATGAAGTGCCAAAACTATGGGCCCCGTTTGGGTAAATTGGTGTTTCAACTTCCCAGGGACGTAACTTTGGCATACTATCTCCGTTTGACGCATATGATACATCATTAGAAAGCTCTATCCAAGGACTACAGCTGTCGGGACGAATTTTATCAGAAAATTCGTTGGCGCTTTCATACCCAAAAAACGTCGTTTAGGGCCTCAAAACGGCTCCGGAAGTTCAGGACCCGAAAAACTGCTAAAAATAGTAAGTTATGCCGAAACTGAAAAACTGAAAGAGACAATGGTGGGGGCCCAAGTGGAATAGGCTGGTGGCCACCAATATCCACCTGGATCATTCCTCCCCCCTTAGGAAGCAATGGTCCCCATTGCGTTAAGTTCCTCCATGAGATGAGGAAATTTCTGCTGAACTTGGTCCCTGGTGAACCACTTTCCTTGGTGCAGGAGTTGGCCAGCTTTGACAACCCGATACGATTGGATCTGCTGTTGACGAGTGTTCTTGATTTGCATGTCCATGATACAATCTGTGGTGGCCTGTTCCATGCAGTCTGGGTTTAACTCTGTTGGTGTGAGTTGTTCTGCAATGTTCGAGGTGTCCAGTAGAGGTGGGAAGTAAGGACGAAGGCGATCCACATTGAAGACTGGGTGCAGACCAAGGAATGGTGGAATACTGAGCTCGAAGGCATTGTTCCCTACAACCTTGGTGATGGTGTGCGGCTCGTATCGGAGCAAGCGAAGCTTGCGGTGGGGTCCAGTGAGGCGCTCCTTCTGCAAATGTAGCCATACTTTGTTGCCCACCTGGAAGTTGTGTGGCACCCGGTGTTGATCATGGCGTTGCTTGTACTTGGCATTGGCTCTGTCCAATATATCATGAACTTGTTGGCGGATGTGTTGAATGCGCTCGATGAAGCTACTTGCTTTGTCAACTTCAGACTGGACATGAGCTGAATCGGCCTGAGCAGCTGCAAACGGCATGGCTATGTCAATGGGACATAGTGGTTGGAATCCCAAGCCCACCTGAAAGGGGCTATGGCCAATTGAGCTGTGGAGAGCCCGGTTATAACTGTGTTGTACATAGGGGAGGCTCTCGTCCCATGTGCGTGGATGCTTTGAGTTGTACATGCGCAGAATGTGTACAATCATTATGTTGACGACCTCTGTCTGGCCATCTGTTTGGGGATGGAAAGCTGTGGACTTGGTGAGCTTGGTATCCAACATCGACCAGAGGCTGGACCAAAATGTGCTGAGGAACCTGCTATCCCGATCTGATATGATAGACTGTGGGATCCCACAGTGCACCCACACTCGTTCAAAGAAGAGTTTAGCAGTGGCTTCTGCTGTGATATTCTTCTTGCAGGCCGCCATAATGGCCATCTTCGAGAATCTGTCGACGACCACAAAAACACAGTCATTTCCCTGCTTAGTAGAAGGCAGGCCCGACATGTAACCCATGGAGATGGATTCCCAAGGTCGACTAGGGGTAGGTAGAGGAGTATATAGGCCTTGCTTCTTGATGGTCGGTTTGGCAATGGCACAAGCAGTGCAGGATCTGATGTGCTTCTCGACATCCTTTCGAAGGTTCGGCCAATAGAAATACTTCAGCAGGATTGCTACTGTTTTCTCGACCCCGAAATGCCCAGCGACTCGACTGTAGTGTGCTTCCCATATCATCTTGGCACGCTCGCTTGAAGGAACACAAAGGTGTCCCAGGTGACATAAAAGTGCATCTTGGAGGTGAAAATTTGGAACTTGCGTGCCCCCAAGAGTGCCTTGTAAGTGTGGCCGAATTCTGGGTCACTCTCATAGAGAAGCGGCCAATCAGAAGTCTCGTGCCCACAAGAGTTGAGCACGGTGGTGAGCGCCACGATCGGTGGTCGGCTGAGGCAGTCTGCAACATTATTGGTGCTACCCTTCTTGTACTTGATGTTCAAATGAAGCTGTTGCAGATATGTGGACCACTTCTGATGGCGATCATTCTGCAACTTCCCTTGTGTCTGTATGAACTGCAGGGGCCGGTGGTCTGTGTGGATGATTGTTTCCTTCCCCAAAATG